>BMAC01000981.1:236413-258228 GCA_014905375.1 Phtheirospermum japonicum | reverse complement strand
CGCAATTATTTTTTCGGCGAGTTTTTTTTTTCGCCAAGAAAATTTTTACTGTATGTCTGAGTTTCTTACTATATGTCCATGGAGTGAGTGTAGTTTTTTTTTCAACCCAGACAATTTCTATTATATGTCTGAATTTCTTACTATATGTTCAAACATTTCTTACTATATGTTTGAATTTCTTACTATATGTACAAAAATATTTTCGGTCACCGAAAATATTTCTTACTATATATCTGAATTTTTACTATATGTACTCATATTTCTTATTTAATGTCCAAAAATCCATACTTGATGACAAAAAGAATTTTACTTGATTGTAAAAGTTTCTTACTTGATGTGCAAATGTTGTTATATATTTCTTACTTATTATAAACTATTTTTTTCGATAAAAGAAAATCTTGCTTAATAGCAAATTATTATTATGTATTTCTAACTATATATTATTTTATAATGAATATTCGAACTTTATGTTCGAAAAGGTAATAAAATTTCTTATTTTATATTCTATAAAGTAAGAGAATTTATTATTTTATATTCCAAAAAGTAAGAAATTTTTTTATTTTATAGTATTTTTTTTTTTACTTTATTTCCTAAAAAAAAAAAAAGACATTCTTAATTTATGTTCAAAAAAGAAAGAAAAATTCCTACTTTATAGTGAAAGTTTCATATTTTATGTATGAAAAAGTAAGGGAATTCCTTACTTTATGTTTGTTGGGCAATAAAAAAACACACACAAAAAAAAAAAAAAAAAAATTGGGCAGAAAAAAAAAACTCGCCATAAAATCTTCCGGCGGTGCTCAACGGAAAGATCTTCCGCGGCGACAGTGGGGTGGGTCGGCGGGAGGTGGAATGGAGTAGTGGGGGGGTGATATTATTATTAAAAAAAAAAAATTATATGGTGATTTGATTGTTTATGTGTCATTTGAGCCAAATATCCACCTAATTTAATATTCTTCTTTTATTATAACTTGACTAATTTAATCTTTTATTTTATTATATTTTGTCTAATTCAGTATTTCTCTTTTATATAATTCAATACTTTCATTTTATTCTCCTAATATAACAATATAACAAGTCATATAATTAGTAGAAAAGATCTGAATTAGTTATTTTAATTTAAATAAAAACTACAAATGAAATAATTAATTACAAGAAAATTTTTTATTATGAAAATAATTAATAAGTTTTATTTATAATAAAAGTTAAAATAATTTTATTATTAGGATTTTAAATATCCCATATATGTAAATAAAGAGTTATTTGCAATAATATAAGTATGTAAATTAATATTAGTAATGAATTAAATTAAAATATAAAATTATATAATAATAATATTTATTATTATATTAATTAATTAAGAAACTATACAATGCAACACAGGTTGAGAGTATGTCATATTTTGAATTTTTCAAAATATGTAACTAATAATTATTAACGAATTTAATCTAAATTTTGAAATATAAAATAATTTAATAATATTAATTAATAAATAGAAATTAGACACTGACTTAGAATGTGACATCTTGTGAATGTTTCGTAGTATGTAAATAAAATTATTAATGAATTTAATCTAAATATTAATAGAAAAATTATTTGCTAATTGTAATAATTAATAAATAGAATATAAATTTATAAGATACGGTTATAATACATCATTTTAGATTTTTTTATTTTTATGCTATAATACATCGGGGTTCGCGTGTATACGACAAGCCCCGAGCAGAGTTCCCCATACACCAGCATCAGGCTCCATAGGCATACTTTTAACGAGATTTAATGCTTCGTCTAACCGTCCCGTTCTTCCCAGAAGATCGACCATGCAATTATAGTGATCCACGCATCGCTTGACACCGTAAGACGACTCCATTRTCTCAAAGAAACTCTTACCTTGATCTACAAACCCAGCATGACTACACGCACCAYGAACYCRGATAAAAGTCACRGAGTTAGGCCRCACGCCCAATCTCACCATCTCCTRGAACAATTCGATAGCCGAATTCCCACGCCCGTGTATCGCGAGACCAATAATCATGGAACTGTAGGAATAAATGTTCTTTTCTCGCATGCTCTTGAAAACCTCATACACATCCTCAACACATCCGCATTTCGAATGCATATCAATCAACGCCGAACCCAGATACACGTTGCTTGCAAGGCTAAAACCTGAATTCTCGGCCACATCCCTAACCCAATTGGCGAATTTTTCCGCGCCCAACTGCGCGCACGCGTTGATAACACCGACCAAGGTCACCTCATCGGCCTTCACGCCCGCATTTTGCATTCTCTCGAAATACTCCAAAGCCTCCCTCGGCTTGGTGTTGTGCACAAAACCTGTGACCATGGCTGTCCACGCCACCGTATCCTTCTCGGGCAACTCATGGAATAACTCGCTTGAGAACACCATATCCCCAGATTTCGCATAGGCGCCAATGAGCAAAGTCCAAGAGATCATATCCCTTTCGGGCATTTCGTCGAACACCAATCGTCCGCAATCCAAATACCCGCACTTTAGGTACATATCAATTAATCTATTTCCCACAAACAAATCGACTCTAAACCCGCCGAACTTCACGCTTTCCCCGTGAAACTGACGACCCAAATTCACGTTCATTTCAGTTGCGGAGGCTTTCAATAACGCGACGTAAGTGAAAGTCACAGGAGTAATACCATCTTTCCTCATGGTATTATACCAAATTACAGATTCATTGAACATCCCATCATTCAAATATCCCCTAATCAAGGCCGCGTACAGAAAAGCATTTGGGTATCTCACCTGGGAGAAAATGAAAACTCCATAAGATCGTATCGAGACATTTAAATTCGACAGCATTCGGATGAGCTTTTATATTATGTAGGATGATTGGTGAAGGCATTTCCAGATTATGTAAGCGTGGGTTTGCTTGACTTGGGCGAGGCTTCTGCAGTCTTGGAGGGTGGAAATCAATTGAGACTCCAATTGTCTGATTTTTTGAATTTGAGAAAATGGGATGAACGAGATTTTATTAGTATCGGGGAATTCGGTGGTGGGCTTGGGAATGGGAATTGATGAGACGATAGGTGTAACCAGCTTCTTAGAGAGAAAAACCATTACACATTACATTCGGATTTTTCTGACAATCTTGAAAAAACTGCGAATGGGTTTCACGGATGAACTGAATTACGGGTGGATTGGGTAATTGGTTCTATGACTTAGGATTTTAAGAATGATTGGGATTTAGGATTTTCTCACAGGGGATTTGAAGACTTAATTATGATTTCAGATTTTAGGATTAATTAGGTATTAATTTAATTGAATTTTTATGATTAGTTATGTTTTATGCTTTTGGGTTTAATGATTTATTAGATTTTATGATTTTGGGTTTTATGATTAGTTAGGGTTTTTTTGAAAATATATTTATGCTTTTGTGGGTATTATGTGAATAATAAACTTTTGGAGTGTTTTATAATAAATTAAAAATATTTATTTATCTTTTATAATAATTAAACATACAAAAGGGCATTCTAGACAATCACAAATTAATATTAATATTTTAATTAATAATATTATAATTAGATAGGACACGTGACATTTATTGGAGGTGTGATTACAATTAGACAGGTATAACAGCTGGATTGCGGCTAGAAAAACCCAACTAAATAAGCCCTTAAGGTTTTCAAATTCTTTAAGTTGTGTTGCCTTTTAGTTTTTTTAAACCAGTTTTAGGATTACTCGAATAAAACAAAGTTCAGAAATAGAAACATTACCTATGAGATAGCTTTTGTCCAGGCTTCTAAAAATTGGTCTAGTTATTAAATCGGTGATACTATAAGTTCAATAGGTTACATGTTCAATCGTGGGTGAATCGAATATAGAACTCTTATGTGTGTTTATTTTTATCATATTACATATAAAATATAATATTACTATACTTTATATAAATATTAATAATTAAAGATGAAAATATATTATCTACGTATAACTGAGAGAATCATGGACCAGGTGTACCCTATAATTTAATTTATCATCTCATATATATGACATACTAGTATTACACCCGTGCGTTGCACGGGGGAATAATTTGAAGGTTTAATTTATCAAATCTTCAATATTATTTTTATGTTAATAATATAATAAATAAGTGGTTAAACCAATTTAAACAAAAGTAGAATAAGGTAAAGGTAAAAATAATAAATTGAGAAAATTGAAGAACTAAATATTATATAGAACATGGTTAATAAAACTATTATTAATCAGAAATTTTGGTTTACAAATTTTGAAATACTTTCTTGTAAACAACATTCGTAGTTTTTTTTCTACGTATATTTTCATCATCGTAAATCAAATTTTTAAACATTTTCGGTTGGCCACCTTTGATATTGCAACATACAATTGACCATGACTGAAAATAAGTTTTTTTCCAAGAAAAGTTCAACATGGGTTAGAGATTGCCCTTGACTTTTATTAATTGTCATTGCATATGACATAATAACTGGAAATTACCTTCGTTGAAACTTAAAAGGCAACCTAGAATCGGATGGTGTTACGGTCATTTTAAGATGAATACTAATTCACCTACGTTACTTCCTTGGAGAATTGTTGCTTCCAAAATATAATAACCCGGTTTCGTAACTACCAATCTAGTTCCATTGCACAAACCAAGTGAATGATCAATATTTCTCAACAACGTTATTGGAGTACCAACTTTTAATCATAGCTCATGATTCGATAACCCAGAACACTTGATTGTGTTTAAAAACTCGGGTGAGTGGACATCTTGCAAAATGTCAACATTGCATCAGATTCGCACGCACTATCTGAGATCATATGTATCTTACATTCCCCTTCATTCAATGAAATCATATATTCATTGATTAAACTGACTACATCAAGTATTGGTGCAAGAATAGCTCGGCCCTCCAAATAAACAGAACATTCGGCATTCGTTCCTAAATGTGGATGGAACTTTAAACATAGAATGACTGGTTCTTCCTTTTGGAATAATAACAGAAGCTATGCCGCTAGATGCTACATTTAATACAATCTCACAATTAGATCTTGGATAATGTTTTGAGAATTTCTCATCAGCCATGCAATGAGAAGATTTTTTTTCAAATGCCCACATGGCCCATGAATCATCAACTCTGAAACTGCTACATAATACCTCGGATCTTCCTCTTCATCCGGAATTTCAACTGAAATGATTCGATTAATACTGCTTGCATTAGGGTATTTATCTTTTTTTGATGAAATAGAAGAATGTGTACATGAGGAAGACCTCGCTTCTGAAACTCCACATTGTAAATAACTACATAAGATGAAAGGTTAAAAAATGAACAACATATTAATAAACAATAAATTGATGATGTATAGAAGTTATCTTGAAATAAATAATTTTAATAAATTTATGAATTGATATGCTCACCAGAAACTATATTTCCAAATATTTGGTTGTCATGTAAATCTCTAATTAAGCCGTCCAACTTCATTTTGAATATTCATGAAACTATATCAGGACGATCTTCTTGCTTAAGATTCTTGCTCTCGACAAACCGTAAAATCTCTGGCCATTTTGGATTGCACGTGAATGTTATGAACAAATCTGGATATCCAACCCATCGAAAAATTTCCATAGCATCTTGGTAATTCTGAATCATATACCGTGCACCATCGGTAGATGTCGCTGGAAAAACAACTCTATTACCCTTGCTGCAACCATTTGTTTCACCACGTACTACTGCATCAGCAATTCCATTATACATCTCACTCCGCAACTCTTTTTAATGGGTTCTGACATACCATAATTTTGCAGATTCAATCATGGTGTATCCATCAACTATGAACTGTTGTGTAAGCCTTTTTCAAGTGAGGATAGTAGGTGACTCGGTTAACCTTTCTTGCAATCGGTGCGAGAAGAACTCCCTTTGGCTCACATAATTTCTTCCATTTCCTATCGGTTTTTCATGGTCAGCAAAAGGTATATCTTGCCTATAATTATCTTTACCGTGAGGAAATAATAATAGATATTATAGAGCAAGGTAAGACGAATGTAACTCATTGATACGTTTCAATTTGCCAGATTTTCTTTATAATATAATATCCCTATCACCCATATTTTTCTCAAAATTACAAACAACTAAGACGGCAAGTTCATCGGCTTCGGGTAGATTATGCGTTCTAGCATCTGTGCCTCTTCTCCCAATAAGGCATAATTTCATTTCGATAACACCATCTTTGGGGAATTTGTCCTTGAAATCTCTAATGACTTAACCAAATTATTTTCCCTATCTAACATGGATTTGAGTTCAACAACAATTTCGATATGTAGAGAATTATTTTCATTTCCTTTTCTGCAAAAATGTAAATTATAAAATACGAATACTGTAAAATATAATATATTAATTTGAATAACCAATGATAATTTATGAAATTAAAATCATACCTAACCGAATTAATTAGGTTTTGAACTTCGTTTGCAATATCGTATTTATAAAGTTGTGCAAACTTCGGTGTAGAACCTTCTTCTGGCATCAAACTCCCTATCAGATGATAGTTTTGGCCGTGCATACGGAATATCAGTGGCGAATTCTCAGTGTTTATACTGAAATCAACTTTTCCACCCATCGAAGTAAAAGAAACATGTTGTTGTATGATCGAATATTCTCTAAAAATATCTTCTTTTATCGTTAAAACCGAATATTAGATCATACAAAATTTGTGGTGGCTTCTTCAAAGGAAGCAATACGATCCATTCCTTGTCACAACATGTAGAGTACACTGGTATCYGAGTTTCGATATGAAAGTAGGATCACCAATATCCCAATAAACTGTTCGATAATAAATTTAGACAAATGAAGATATCATTGAAATCAATAATCTATACACACACACACACACACACACACACACATATATATATATATATAATTAAAATTTATATTTGAATTAAATAAAGTATCTTAGTGTATTGTTGGAAATAAAAAGATTTGAAGGAATTATCATCATCAGAAATTTTAGATTTCTTGGGGTGCCATCAATTACCATCAATTATTACCTATAACTTTGTCATGTAAAAGAAAAATAATCTAAACTGTTAAAATTGTTATAAATATTCAACTTCTCTTTGAAATATAAAATTGATATGCAAATGAATAAGTAAATTAAACTATTACCATTGTTATAAATATTCAGATTTCTTGGTGGACGTTTTCTTCTTGGTTTAGGGATAAGTTGATTCTATGTCAAATCAACTACAACAGATGCACTATTGTCCATTTTTGTCAATGAGCCTGAAGAATTATCTGTATTCATGGTGAACTTATGAACTACACATATATTATTTTCATAAATTATTTTTACTGCTAATTATATTTTTTTAAAAAAAATATAAACACGTCGATTGTTCTTATGAGAACATAAGAAATTGTATTTTATTTTATCTTTCCTCATAACTTATTCTAGATAATGATGATATATTTTTAATATTAACTACCAACCAAATAATTAACAATAATAATTAAATTACAACTGTAAATCTAGAACAAATGAGATAAGTTTGTAATTTATGAAAAAATTTACCCTTATAAGGCACATTTGATTTTGCTTCTCTTTGAAATATAAAATTAATATGCAATTATTAGAAATATTTAAATTTCTTGGTGAAAGTCCTCTTCTTGGTTTAGGGGTAAGTTGATTCTGTCCCTTTCTTGGTTTAGGGATAAGTTTTTATTTTTAATAATAACAACCAACCAAATAATAATTAAATTACAACTATAAATTTAGAAAAAATGAAATAAATTTGTAATTTATGAAGCTTTTTTACACTTATTAGGCACATTTGATTTTGTAGGTGGTCGTCCCCTTCTTGTTCTGGTGTAGTTGTTGCAATGTCGTCCACTTCACTTGATAGATTATGTGTTAAAAATTCTCTGCAATAATAGTACTTATAGACGAAGCATGTATTCTCACGTATTATTACTCAAATATTATCAACAACATTTGCAAAAACAGATAATTATGCATGTTTTTTTAGACAATTTGTGAATAGTGTCAAAACTATAGAACTATACATGTTAATTGATAAGTATTTTGTGACAACAACAACAACAACAACAACAACAACAACAACAACAACAACAACAACAAACAACAACAACAACAACAACTATAGAGTATAACAATAATAGTATAGTCCCCAAAGCTCGATTAAGTGAGTGTATCTTTTCAAGAATTATTTAAAATTAGTTATAATTGCACAAAAATTATAGTACACTAATAACATACCATTAGAATTGTAAAATAATAATTATCATTAGAAATATTAGTCATTGGAAATCTCTAAAAATGATATGAAACTTTAGCCACTACCGATGATTGTAAGTTATTTGTTGCATTATTCCGATCTGTATAACGCTCTATAGAAGATCGATCCATATACATTCGTATTTTCTGCAAAATAAAAGTTTAAGATGTTTTGAAATTTGATGCACTTTATTAATCGCATATAAAGTACACGTTGTTTCATAATATCATTTGTATAATAACTAAACTATATATATATATAAATTTTAGCAAAATAAATACGTAAATAAGAGTTATTTAATTAAGAAAAAATTACTTGAATATGTAGATAAAACTAAGCATTGTTTATTTTATTATCAAAGATAACTTAATAAAAAAAATCATGTAATTTATACCAGGATAGAAAATATCATTATTTAATATTAAAATTTCTAATTATAACTTTTGGTATATTTATTATGTGTTTATTAACTTTTGGAAAAAACATTTCCTAAGATTTATAAGTTTAATTGATTATAAATGAATTATAATATTATAATTTATCGAAACATAAATTGAACTAATTAATTGTGGTAAACAAATTTACTAAAATTTGTGAGTTTAATAAACAATTTATATACATATATTAATATAAATTAAAAATAGAAATAAATATGTAAATTAGAGTGATTTCATCAAGAAAAATAAATTGCATATTAAAATAAAAATAACATTAAAGCATTGTTTATTTTATTATCAAATATAATTTAATATAAAAAATTATGAAGTTTATATAGATATCATGAAACTATAAAACAAAATCATGAAACTATAAAAAATAGGTATGCTACCGTCATGACTTATGTTCGACAATTGCCTTTTGCTACCAATAATTGTAGACTTTGTGATTTTCCTCATTTCTTTATGATGAATGAAAAATGAATTAATAGAATCAGCAAGAATGAAAAATGTTTTAATTTATATGGTTAACAATAATATACTATATTTATGTAAAAAAAATAAAAATTATGAGATTACTTGTCAATTTGATTGTATGAATAATGTATTTATTTTTTCTAAAATGTGTGGAAATATATATATAGAGAGAGATAGTAATTCCATAAATAAAATTTGTAATAATTAAAATAATGTGGAACATTTTTATTAGTGACTTTACATATGAACTTTTTATCATTATTATTGTAACTTATATGTGTGTATAATATACAATTAAAGAAAATCATTTATTGTAACGTAAATTATGAATGGTAATTTATTTAATTACAGAATATATTTAATTAACAACTCATTATAAATGGTAATAACATATATTAACAAATACACTAAATTTTTTTTTTTTGATATTATGATATTTCTTCGTTTCCATAAGAGGAGTTTTGATATTATGATATGTTTGAATTAATTGTGTATTTATGTTATAAAAGTTAAGCAATTGTTAAATGTAGCTTAAATTATGGGTTATAATTAGTTTAATTGAGAAATGTATAAAAAATTAATATTAAGGTATAATTATGAATATTAAGAATAATCTCTTTATTAAAACATTAATGAATGTTGTCAGACTCAAGGTATAATTGCATGAATAATTCATGTAATTTTAAAAGTATTTAAATATGTTTAGTTTTGGATAAAATAAAAGATTGTGATTTATATTGGATATTATTATGTCAAAATCCCAATAATCACACTAGTACAAAAACAGGATTTAAGAACAGGGATTTAAGAAGGCGGCGTTCTTAAATGTCAGCCGGTGGCAGTTTTGTAATAAAAGTGTCACATACGAGAACGTCTTTAAAAAAGACGTTCTGGTATACTGGATATCCAGAACGTCGTTAAAAAGACGTTCTCGTATGTTTAGATATCCAGAACGTCTTAAAAATGACGTTCTCGTATGTTAAATATCGAGAACGTCTTTAAAAATGACGTTCTCATATTTTAAATATCGAAAACGTCTTTAAAAATGACGTTCTTAAAAGTAATATTCAGAACGCCTTTAATAAGGCGTTCTCGTATGTTATATTATTTTTGGATTTAATATACCCACAAAATCAATTTTTCTAATAAGAAAAAATAATTCTCTCTCTCTCTCGTGACCCTTTCCTCTCCGCCGACCCATCTCCCGTTTTCATCTTCCATTTCTCCCCGTCAATCTCACGCATCGGCCTCACGATCTCCAGCAATCCTAACTCCACCCCCAGCCCCTCCGTCCCCATCGTTTTTCAATCCACAAAAATCTCGAGACGATGACTGTGCAAGCCCTTCCTGCTCCCCATTTTTTTTCTAATTTCTTCAAAAAATTTCAAAACTTCTGGGTCATCGTCTCCGGCACCGGCTAACCGGACTAATGGATCCTTACCCTCCGATGGTCTCAACCTTCCTACCCTCACATCCAAATATGTCGAACAGAACCCCAATTCGAACAAGCAAAACCCCCCTGCGCTGATCCCCTTTTGGGGAAAAATGGCGATTCCTTGTCCGGCGGCTCTCCGGTTGAATTCCACCCTCACGGACCTTCGCCACTTGCTGTAGGTTCTACCACGGCCATCAATTTCATCAATCGCATCTCTATTGATTCCAATTCAAATCGCGAGGTCCGATCCCCTTTTGGCAAAATAAGCGAGATTCCGGCCGGCGCCTTTCCCGTTCAATTCGAGTGCTGGAGGAGCTGGATCGACCGAATCGACTGCGCCTAGAAGAAATTCCAAGCGACCCAAGTGTAATTTTTTCTTTACCCGCTTTTGAATTTTTTATTCCTTATCGTTTTGTTGTATCAGGTTCGAGTGCGATTTTTTTTTTTTGGTTGTGTGTTTAAATTGATGAGAGTATGGATTAGGAGAGTTTAGGGGAAATGATTTGTTTTGATTGGATTGGAGTGTGTTAAACTTACTAATTGCTGAAAGTTTCCAAAAATAGCTATGACTTTGTCAATCCTAATTTTTGGATTTTTTTATTTTTTTATTTAGATTCTTTTTGGGTATTATTCTGTTGATGATTTGTCATTTCTTATCCATGGTGTTGATATTTCTGTAAACGAGAAAATATTTCATTGCATATAATTATGGTGTCATATTTCATATTTCCTCGATTTGTTTTTTTTTTCTTCGATGTCAAGAACCATAAGGTTGGCCTTTTCTTGATATTGTTATCCTAATTGTGTTGTGATGTATACTCGTACAGATTGAGGGACCAAAATCTCCAGAGGAAATGGTAACAATATTGCAGAGAGTGCTCGAAGAAAGTGCTCCAGTACTTGTTTCAGCGAGGATTGAAGCTGAAGAAAGAAGAAACAATACACGTCTGAGGGAAGAACAGGATGCTGCTTATCGAGCAGCACTTGAGGCTGATCGAGTATGCTTCATTTTGTGTATGTTTGTGTTTTTGTTTCGTTTTCATTTCATTTTTTTATAATATTTTCTTCCTTGCTTTCTTTCTTTTTCCCGGTATGTGTGGTCATATCAATATTTATTATGGTTTCTTATCCGCACTGCTCTAAGTTATTGTTGTTTAGTTGAATTATCATTTTTAACCTTTTGTTCATGTTCTGCACTAGGCAAGGGAGAGACAGAGGAAAGAAGAGCTGGAAAGGCTAGAGCGTGAAGCTGCTGAAGCCGAGAGGAAAAGAAAGGAGGAGGAAGAGGCTCGTGAAAGGGCAGCGCAAGAAGCTGCTGAGAGGGAGGCTGCATTAGCTAAGATGCGTGAGGAGAAAGCTATGTCGCTGTGTGCTGAGCCTGAGAAAGGGGCTGATGTTACCCAAGTAAGCTCCATCTTCTCCCTCTATCGCTGAATGATATGAATACTTTCTTCATTATGCTTACTATATATACAAACCTGCAGCTCAAACCATCATAAGTGAAACCATAAAATAATACAGGTCGCATTGAACACATGAATGAAACATTCATAACATAGAAACGAATTCGCACATATAGGCCAAATATGTTCGCCAGCCTACTTGAATGCAAAAACATAACCATCCATAACACAAAAACACAAAAATCCAAGAAGAATATGTAAGTCAAACATATCCTTCCCGTAAGCGACCTCAAATATGTAAAGCAAACATACTTAAAGTCACATCATCCAACACTTATAAAACTGCAAAAGTATACAAGTGTTCTTCGTTGTTGGGTCAGGAATTGGCGATGCAAGGCGCGTTGGTACAAGGGGACCCCTCCATCAAAAAGGTATATTACTCTGAATTGGTTATCAACAATTTATGAGTTTACTTGATTTGTTTGTTTTTGTTTTGCCTTTTTTTCTTTCAAGATCTTTTTAAATTCTTTTTTTAATTTTCTGTGTCGGTTAATTGATATCCTTGATTTATGGTTTGAGCTATGATTGGTTTTGTATAGGTCATCCACTGTTATGGAATTCTTTAAGATCATCTTTTTTTCAGAATCATAGTATTATGTAAGTTCTAAATTTTTTATTATTTTTATCTGGTCCAGGGCCTTTTTCATTTACGCTAGAGAAATATTTTTAAAGGGTTGATTGTGATTTCATTTTTTAGATTATTT
The DNA here is from genome assembly GCA_014905375.1 of Phtheirospermum japonicum. Classification (NCBI taxonomy): domain Eukaryota; kingdom Viridiplantae; phylum Streptophyta; class Magnoliopsida; order Lamiales; family Orobanchaceae; genus Phtheirospermum; species Phtheirospermum japonicum. Next base: position 245,433 of record BMAC01000981.1, on the reverse strand, counting down.
AAGATAAGACTTAATTTGTTGGTAAATGTGTTTTTTGAATGTTAAATTTCTACTTTTTGTCTCTCTCTCTCTCTCTCTCTCTCTTGGATTTTTATTGTTTTTTGTGTCGGATTTTATTTTCCAGATTTAGATAGACCTTGTGGTGATTCTCCCCCAATCGGGTGCTAATTGGAAGACTGTTGTTAGGATGCTGCTTAGGAAAATTGGAGTGGAATTTATGTGACAAGGATTGTTGTGCATTTCTCTAAAGATGAACCATAGTTTGTTGAAATTGATCCCCCTGGCTGATATGGACGGGTTCGTATAATTCTAAAGTTTATTTGTTATTCTTCTTTGTTTAACAGTTTTAGTTTTTATAGCTTTTACTACAATTAATATTTATTATTTATTGGAATTGAGATTTGATTCTGCTGAGAAATATCATTTGTTATGCATGTTAATGTAATTGGGTTGTTTATCTGCATTATTGCTAAATTCTTCTGTTTACCAAGTTCATTTATTATTTTCAATATTTTTTTTGGCAATATAAGGAGGTATTAAGTAGGAGCTCTCAAGAAAGGGTAACCTTTCCAGATTCTATTTCTCTTTATTTTGATTGTTCATTTAGCATATTTAAGCTTTTTGAAGATATAAGGAGGTATTAAGTAGAAGCTTTCAAGAAAGGGTATCCTTTCCAGTTTCTATTTCTCTTTATTCTGATTGTTCATTTAGTATATTCAAGCTTTTTGTAGATAGAATTGAGTAAAACTGATTTTGTTTTTGCTTTTTTACTGGCCTTTATTTTTTCTTTGGAGATCTATGTGCTGAGCTCTAATTAAAGTTTGAATTTGATGAATTGGAAGTTCTTTGTTGACAACTAACCAGAATTGTGATTTAGGGCTTGATGTATATTTTCTTGATTTGTGATTTTTGTTTAGTTGTCCGTGATTATTTTGACCCTTTTTCGAGGTGAATCTTAAAGAACTTTGAGCAATCTAGAAATACAAATTTGTTGATACGAGGGATTTTTGCACCTAAGGTACACATTTATTGATATGAGGGAGTTTTGCACCGAAGGTACAAATTTATGTCTCAATCTTTAATTTGTTTTGGTAATGCTAATTTATTGATACAAGGGATTTTTGCATAGAAGGTATACAATTTTATGTCTCAATTTTTAATTTGTTTTAGTGTTATGAAGATTAGTTGTTTTTATATTATATTATTTTACAATTTCTATTCAGGATTTATGTTTTTATGATTTAGTGGTTTTAATTTATTTTGTTCTAAGTATGTCAAAATATCATTGTTTATTTGGTTAGAGGTGTCTCAAGCAATGTTTATTGGAAAAAATAGGTTACAGTCTTTGTCGACTATAGATCTTCTAAACAGACGTGTGTTTAGCCATGATTAATCGTATGTCATCGTTTCTAGAGAATGATCTACAAAGACCAAGAATAGAAGAACGTTCTTGGTGAGAATCTCCGGCGAGGGTTTTGAGTATTTTTTCCATCTGGGATGAGGAGACCGGACTTTTGAGTGTCTTTTGAGTCACGGGCACAGGCCGAAACTTCTAGGGCTATTTTGGGAGGGCTGAGTTGAATAGTTTATTGAAGTTAGGGTATGTGAGTGAAAGTTTTAGATTTAATTTAATTTTGTTTTTGTTTAGTTATTTCTTTGGCTTTCAGTGTCCATTTTCTACTGCTGAATGTTATTGAATATGTCAATAGCTTGAGGCTTATCTTATGTTTTGGAAAATAATATTTTTTTATTTAAATTTTTGTTGCAGTAGAGCCCTTTAATTATTTTCATAAACGGGAGAATTGCTTATTGGAGTGTTTAGTGAATAGAAACAATCATTCATTTGAGATTCATGACCAAGAAGGTGTAGTAGTTGTTTCACATATTTTTTGGATAATAACAAAAACTGCCCCTAATGTATAAACCTTTTAGAATATTTGATGATTCTACTGCTATTTTTTTTGTACATCTTTCTCTATGACATCTGTTGTCGTTATGGAAATCCGGTGGGGATTATTAAGGTTGTAAGTTTAAAAATCTTAGTTCAATTTTGAGAGTTTACAATTTGATATGGCAGTATTTTTATTATTATTTCTCTTTTTTTTGTTGCATGATGGTACAGTTTTAGAGACTAGAGCTTTTTTCTTAGTGTGTGTAATTATAAAATCTATACTTGAGATTTGGTATAATCAAAAATTAAAAAAAAAAAGAAATGATTCCATTTTTCCCCATTGCTTAAGAGAATATTAAATGGCCGCATCGTATCTGTACCTTTAATTAAAAGCACCCAAAATATCCATAACCAACTTTATATTTGATTACCCTCCAGATAACCAGACCCGAAGAATAATATCTGCACTCGACAATCACTAATACAAATAAGTATGAGTTTTGAGCTACCCGTTGTATCCTTATTTACAATTAGCACAATAAAAATATTAATATCAAATTCATATACATTAATTATTATTGTATATTGGGCTACGCATGAGCAAAACTATCAATGGAAATAATATTAGAAATATGGTTTTCTTCCACGTAGGTTATTAAGTTATTCAGGTAACAGATTGAATTTCAGATTTCAAAAAGACAATTTTCACTCAATGTTTATTTCACGATAAATGTAAAAAAGTTAATGTCAAACTCTCTTGCATGTTGGTTTTTATTTGTTAGGATCCACTTCCAGTTATGGTGAGTTTTATGTCGCTATTTTTAGAGTTAATGGTGAAAAAGGTTGTTGGGACGAAAATAATATTATTGTAAACAAAATAACTAATGTAGTGTACAAATAAGTTTTTCATAATTTAAAATAAATAATGTTGAATTTATTTTGTAATTTTACATTTAAGTTATATTTCAAAAAAAATTATCTATCCAAAAATCCCGTGTGTGCTACACACGGGCACTACACTAGTATATATACATACATACATACATACACACACACACACACACACACACATATATATATATATATGGAAAAAAAACTTTTTATCTCCTAGACTATTTCGATTTTTACAGTTTACCATACGAACTTTTTTTTCCGACAAACCACCATCTTAACTATGTGCGAATTGCATTTTACCCCCTACACCACTTTTTTGTGGTTTTGTGATCAAAAACGGATGATGTGGCGCAATCGGGTTGTGCCACATCATCCGGTTTTGATTACAAAACCACAAAAAGAGGTGTAGGGAGTAAAATGCAAGTCGCGCATTAGTTCAGATGGCGGTTTGTTGAAAAAAAAAGTTCGTATGGTAAACTGTAAAAATCAAAATAGTCTGGGGGGCAAAAAATAATTACCCCATATTATACACGGCCATTGAAGGTGGAGAGTAGAGAACACCTCGAAGGGAATCTCGCATTTGATGTTGTTTTGATCTGTTCACGCTTAGATAAAGCCCAGATTTTCAGGCGATCGTATACGTTTCAAACCGGATTGGGTTTGACATATGAACAGAGCGTTCGTACAAATGTGGAGAAGAAAATGAATCCTCACGCCTTTCTGTAAGCAATAGGTGCAAGGGACATTTCGGTCAATTCTCATGGTAAACAACAAAATCACAAGAAATAAACGCAAGATAGGGTAATTCAGTCCTGCTTGGTTTGAGGTCCTTTCACAAGCACTAAAGAAGCTACAAATACTATCGTAACAGTGTTATCCTAACCTGTATGACCATTTAGTGCTATCAGATCACGAGTATCAAATGAGGCTTAAAAGGATTAGAAAGAATATTCGACGCCATAGTATACTAATTTGCGGACATTTAAACTGCTAATCAAAACCGTGCCTCTAAAGGCTTTTAGAGCTGCCTCCAATCATGTTTTTTCCATTAGTGCATTTCAGCGACTAGGAAGCCGTTTTGAGAACTTGTTTAGTCATGAGTGACTTTCATCTTATCCGGTCAGCATCGTGGAGGTCATTGCACGTGTCGAATTGCTGGTCAAGATGCTAACGTAAACGATGACACTAATGCAGGGGCTAGCATATCAAGAGTCGTCATGTTGGTGGAGGCTTTATTTGAGGTTCTGGATGAAATTCACCAGCAATTTGTTGTTATATTCTCTCGGCCTTATGTATCTTGCATCGAATCTATTCAGGCACCTCACCAAGTGGTGGACTCATTGCCTTTGAATGTATTTAGTAAACTGAAGAGTTATGACCAAGCGTCCGTAACTCCCTTGCTAATGTTCCAATGAGCATGTGTCGACAAATGGCTTAAAGAAATTCACAGGGTATGCCCACTTTGCAGAGGCGACATTTGTCAACCTGACTCATTAAACGCAGCAAGTTGACGACACTTTAATTATATTATTTTTCACATGCCTTACACGATGGCTTGCTAGCTCAATCTCTTAGGTCGCGTTCACTTCTCGAGACGGGATGGAATTTTAGGATATATCCCGAATCGTCCCCCATTCACTTCGGTTGAGTACGGCCCAGTACAACGATCCCGGCCCGCATATCATCCCTTGTTAGGGATAGATCTTTATTGGTTGCGTATGTAGGCTTTTGATTCTGAATTATTGTGAAAGTATCTGGATGAATGGGCAGTCTGCTTCTGCACTTGCGTTTGGATTTACATGAAACTAGAAATGTCAATGTTTACATGAAACTAGAAATGTCAATGTTTATCGGCTAGAAACCTGACATGACCCATCGTGATATGATAATGCCTCCAAATGGAGTACAGGGTCTAAGTAGGTGTAACAATGCCACGAACGGAGACATAATTTTTGTACAAACCAAAAAAAAAATCAAATGTTCTGTTTTGTGCTCTTATGCAATGAAGTAAAGCTTGATGATGTTTTTTTGTACAATTGTTATACTTATGTCTAGGTAATGCCATTGAACTTCCATTTCGTACAAGTTCAAACAGTCTTGTTCATACAATAACACATTAATTGAATTTATGTTTAGAACATTGGCATCGCATGTTGGCCGAGTACTACTAATGATCAAGTTCTCAATCGCATCCTTTATGTGGCCGAATTTTTTGATTTTTTCTGCACGTATGGATTCTGCTGAAGCCAATGTACATATGACTATTATACTGGAGGGAATCTTGCATATAATCAAGTATTCTTCACCATTCTGGCGTATTACAGAACGTATGTATCCACCGGTGGGCGCAAGTCAGCTAGCTCCGATGAAAATCCTCGACAATATAGATTGACTAATCGACAGCCCGATCATATAAATCACATGCGTGAATTAATTAGTACTAGTGATAGGGCATGTGTCGAACAGTTACGTATGGATCGGAACGCGTTTGGGAGGCTGTGCTACTTACTAGAAACAATGGGAGGTCTTACCCAGTCTCGTAATGTGTTAATATGTGAGCAAGTAGCGCACTTCCTAAGTGTACTGGCCCACCACAAAAAGAATAGGGTCGTAAAATATGACTTTAAAAGATCGGGATGCACAGTTAGTAAGCACTTCAGGTTTGTGCTCGACGCCGTCCTAAGACTACATCCCATCTTAGCACCACAACCAACTTCAGTAGATGACGCCTGCATGGACACCAATTGGAAATGGTTTAAGGTGAACAAACAAATATTGTATCTATATATAGTTAGACATATGTATTATGCTTTATGGTTTATCTTATGCACAAGTTTGACTAAAATAGGACGGAATGTCATTGTCAACCACCCAGTTATATTATAGTACGTGCGGTTGCACGTGTTGGGTCTGCATGTCACAGTTTGAGCTCTTATCCTTTTCCTAGGAATGCTTAGGAGCGTTAGATGGCACGTATATCGGCGTTCGAGTCCCTTCACATCAAAAACCTAGGTACCGAAACCGGAAAGGGCAAGTGTCCGTGAACGTGCTCGGAGTCTGTGACCGCGACCTGAAATACAACTTCATCCTAACTGGTTGGGAAGGATCGGCCACGGACAGTCGTGTGCTGCGCGATGCTATCACTAGGCGCAATGGACTACGCATTCCGTCCGGTAACCTCAACCCAAATTCTTGGATGTACAAATACAGTAGTCGTACTTAACACTTCCATTACCCTACTTCCTTACCTTCTCTGCAACTTCTCGTTGTCCATGAATCTCACGTATTTCTCGTTGACAACCCACAGGTAAATATTACCTCTGCGATGCTGGATACACAAACGGACCTGGTTTTCTAACGCCATACAGAGGGGTGAGATATCATTTGAGCGAATGGTCTAGGGACGACGAGGGTCCAACTAATCACAAAGAGATTTTTAACCTTCATCATGCTAGGGCTCGTAACGCCATTGAGAGATCGTTCGGTATCTTAAAACTTTGATGGGCAGTCCTACGCAGTCCCACCTTCTACTCAATCAAAATTCAAAATAAGATGATCATGCCGTGCTGTTTGATTCACAATTTCATTCGGTCTGAGATGTTTATTGATCCGATTGAAGAAGATCTGCGTGAGGAGAACGTCCAAAATGACAAGGCAGATAATTTACACGACGAGTTCATTGACCAGGTCGAAGCCTCTCCGGATTGGACCGCGTGGCGTGACAACTTGGCCCTCACTATGTACAATGAGTGGTTGAAACCCTAGGATCATTGCTGAACCAAAAATATGTAATAGTTTATTAGGGCTCAGAACATTCTACGTCTAGTTTCTATTGTCATGAAGGATTATTGCCTATTGTTAGTTGTATCTATGTGCTTTACTCTCTCATACTTTATGTTTAATTTCGTTCATATGAACTAACTGTTAAACACCAAACTATTAGAAGTTCACCAATGGTCAACAATACAATTATATGATTGTTACGTGCAATTAAATAATACCATGTTTCATAAACGTAGAATGGACTCCGATGCAAGTATTGCCAAAGCAGGGACACACCGACCAAATCGAAAGGTTTGGACAACTGTTGAAGAAGCGGCACTAATTGCCGGGCTGAAGGATTTGATTCTAAAAGGGTGGAAGGCTGATAATGGTTTCAGGGCCGGCTACGCACACATGTTGGAGACTCATATGCTGCATGCTATGCCAGGAACCAACATAAGGGCAGAGTCGCATATTACATTGAAGATGCATGTCTGGAAAAAGCAATACCATTCCTTCGCGCAGATGCAAAGTCTCTCGGGTTTCGACTGGAATGACGCGACGAACATGATAACCTTAGCTGAGGAGTCGGTGTGGGATGATTACGTGAAGGTACACTATCGAAACATTTCGTATCCCTTGTGGTCCAACTGCAGGAAAAGAAAAGTCAAACTTAATAGGTTCATTCTATGACAATGATGATTATTCATTTGCACTTTTCCAGGTTGACCCAAGTGCCAAAACCCTTAGAAACAAATCATGGCCCCATTTCAAAGACTGGGTTGAGATTTTTGGGAAAGACCGGGCGACGGGCGAGCATGCCCAGGGATTTACAGACGTTGATGGGGTTGATCCTGATGCAGAGAAGGCCAGTGAGGGGGGCGAAGACCGCACGGAACATGAGTGGGAAAGTGAAAGATATATCGGTGAAACAAGTTCAGACCAGCACTGTGACAGCAGTACTGCATCGAAGAAGAGAATGAAGAAGAAGAAGAGGGTAAGATCGGATGCAACGGAGGACCGTTTTATCAATCTGATGGAATATTTCTGCAACCAAACTAATTCCCAGCTAGGCGTGATATCGGAGGGGATCGGATGCCATCTATATTCGAAGCGCCAGCGCAAAGAGGTTTTTGATGAGCTTTTGAAAATACCCTTTCTAAGACCGAGGATAGGCTGAGTGTGTCGAAGACATTTTGCAAGAACACCAAGAACCTAGATCTTTTCTTCAGTATACCGGATGAGTACAAATGCGTCATGGTCAAGATGATGTTGGAAGGGAAATTATAGACCTGTAGAAGGGCACTTGGGAGTTGTAGGTTATCGGTGTAGTGGATGGTTAGGTTGTGCGTCAATTTTCAAATTTAAGATACATGAACTGCAAGGGTCTAGTATCATATGCATGGACATGTATGTGTCATAAACTTACAATCGTACTTTGGTTTTATGTGGTTTGTCAAATATGTCTGTATGTTTAGTTGTTAGTGTTTTACCTGACTGCATCCTGTATTTTGCTTCATGATCCAGTATTTTTTTCATTTATGTCTGTATACTATACTGCCCGAGTTGGGGATTTTTTTTGTTGTTGTTTCCATTTGAAGGCATGGTTTTGACACGCAACCAACGTGAAAGGCGGCTGCGGAACTACTGGCATTTCCGGGGCATGTGCGGGATGGATGAAGATCACTGCCATGATTTGTTCTTCACCATATGTACTCGCACACTCGAACTTTAGGATCACGCCATTTTCAAATCTATTTTCCAGGAGGTAGCAGAATCAATGTCTCATGATCTAGGAAAGCCTTATGGCACTGCGGAAGTGCGGGCTTGTATAAACTTGATGCGTGCGCAATTCAATGCGTTTGTCAAATTCACAGACAAGGCAGAGGTTCGACTGAACGTCCGCAACGGCCGAGTAATTATACTACCTTCGTACTGGGAAAACAATAGCGGCGAGGTAAAGCAACCACACTTTGTTCACAACTAGATGAGTGGGCACACATATCATATTTATGCCTTCACCCGAGTGCTTGTTATGCCCTATAAATCGCACTCTTATATCTTGATGTTTTACAGGAAAATGACCGCGACAAGCACTTCAGACTGTTTGGCTTCCCCAAGTATATGTCTTGGTACAGAGTTTTTGTTGCTCGTAATGCGACCGCCATTGACTTCAGCGGGGAACCGGGTGGTTCTGCAGATAACCCCTTGTATGTAGATGGCCCGGTTTCTGATGAGGAGGTCCAGGACGACGTGCCGGAGTTTCCCGTGGTGGAACACATTGCGCTGCCTATCATTCACCCACCATTTTTGGAGGGCGGTCTAGGCCACGTTCGACCATTGAGCCCGGAAGGGGGTGATAGCGACCACGAGCAGTCCATTTTAACAAATCTGTAACTTGAGGACTATTCTACATTACTTTTGAAAAAACACCTCTCCTTTTGCAAAGGCCGACTGCCTTACTGATGTTATC
>BMAC01000981.1:187161-233748 GCA_014905375.1 Phtheirospermum japonicum | reverse complement strand
GGAATATTGTTTTCAAATCTTTCCAGTTCGGGTCTCCAATGTTTCTGTACGCCATAGCGAATGGCTCGTGCTGTAAAAACCACCAATATTGCATTAATGTTCAATGCAATTCTCCTTTTTCACGCCTTGGTAGTGCAGAGCATGTGTTGTATTAACCATAAGTTATAAAGTCATATACTGTCAATTGGTGTAAAGTGGGAAGGGGTGGGGGGTGTGATAGGGGAAAGAGAGAGATTGGGTTAAGTTTGATGGAATACCTCAATAGCCTCCTGCCAAACATGCCTGGATCCCCTCATCTCCCCAGTTTCCTCAACGTAATGCAGACTGTGGTTGCGAAGGAGACCACGAAACACCCGAAACCGCAACTTGAGAAAAGCCAACTTGTCCATACACTCTCCGTTCGTGAACTTAGTGCTCATCTCCACGTTGAGTACGTCCTTAAAAAAGTCTACAACACTTGAACTTAGGTCCCCATTTTTCACAAGTCCAACAGAACGAGCATCCATAAGGAGAGAAATAAAACACTTGTCGACGTCTTCAGTCCATACCTCATCGTACAAGAACAACTCTTGCCTCATTGGCTCATATTTTGACATACGTTTTTTGCTTAATTTTGATTCTTGTGAAAGTAGTTATAATATTTATAACTATTGTTGTCGAGTTTCTGTCTTTTTTTACCAAATGAGTACACATGCACACAATCTGATTGCTATTTCTAAAAGCGCATGAATTTGCCGTGTTAGGACAGGTTTCTTATATACTATAATGCTTTATGATATTAAAATATAAATTTATTCTTCTTGGAAAAGTGCACATGACTCTGATGAATGCCTACAGAGAATATATTCCATTTACTGCACTCCCCTGTGTCCATGTCAGTGCTTTCTCCTCAGAAAAATTAATAAAAATTTCAAAAATTTTTTGTATTACTATTTTTACAGGTCCGAACACGCATGATAGAAGGGGATGACCCACCCCACTAATTACCAAAGACACACAATGATGAATACAAACGAGAATGATAATACGTTGCAGAGGGCATCCAGCCATGTCTCGTACACAAGTGGAAATTTCCCAAACTCTGCAGCACTACGGACGTATATTCACATAAGCTATTCTTTATTCTTGAAGCTTGGTGCGCGGGAATCCGTGGGCGATAATACAACTACACCACCTTCCCCATGCCTTCTATTGTCGAGCTCCCGTTCAAACTTAGATAGGCGCTGCTCCATCAAGGCCAAACTCCCCAGTAACTTATCTAGAGCTTTCCGCACTCCGTCCGAGCCTCCAAGATCTACCATTTTGCTACCCTCCACTTCCCGAACCGTATCCGTATGCGGAAGCTGTTGCCCACTCATAGACTCCATGCGTGAATATTGAATGAACACCTCACTAAATAAATTGTTAAGTTAGAAGTAGTGCTAATCAGCCCCTTTAAATAGACTGCAAACTTGATGAGAAACAGATACAGACAATTATACGTATGATGTGAATTAAGTTACGTGCATGTGATGGTGTGCAAACTCACTCAGTGACGCATGTGACCGTACTCCGTCACTGTTGGCAGAGAATATATTCCAATTGGTTTCACTAGGAAACAAGAATACGTCCAACACCACTTGTTTTGGCCACAATCTCCATGATCAGTGAAATGTCCTGTTCACACGCTACATTGTTCGATAAATTTCATGCGGGCTCTAGACACAAAATAGCCGAATCTCCACTTAAAAGAAATAGTGACATATAGATTACACGAGAACAGAAACCAAAATTTCTAAAAGCATTATACTACAGCTTTCTGGTTAGGAACCCATACCAGCCGATATTCAATTCAATGGTCTGAAACGAGTTAAGCCGCACAGCCCATACATTGCCCAAGTGAACTACAACACATAATTATCTACTTTAATAGATACAGTACAAAAAATAGCGAGGTCAAAACCCATGCGATTATGCTACATCGAGCAGACCTATTAAAACATTTCTTATACTTTCCACACTTGCGTTTAGTGGCATGTAACTTATCGCGCTAATGATCCAATTCTAAAAACACAGATTTATCATCCACGGGACAATCGAGCCAAATAAACATTTTACATTTTCCGTCCTGCGAAAGAGTTAGTGAATATCAAAGCACAGTAACTCGCAGTTTTATCGAAATTAACACACATAAGAAATCTTATTTGTAGATGCATATTCACGCTACAAGCACAATTTTTACAAGTATTACCCCTCTGACCGGGCAGGCCATGAAACGATGACCGCTATTCCGTCTCGTTCTTGCAGTTTGCACAGTCATCTCCAAACGGCAATAGCAGCACAACGAAAGGGCTTGGCGGCAGAGAATACAAGCGTAATTTGTGGAATTCTGCCGCTTAAATCCCGCGCCGGTTGAGTCGCTCATTTAACCTACACGCAATAAAACCAAACAATTGATTAGTTGTCAGTGCCATGAGTCGCGCTAGTCGTACTATGCGGAACATATGGCTTGAAAACTAGTACCGCCATGTCGTATATACGATTGAATAAAGGATTAGTAACCCTTGAAAACAAAGAACAGTTTCATAGAATGTGAGATCCCATAACCCGAAATAAAAATGACGGGCGTTTACCCTAAAATTACTTACCCGAATACAGGATTGTAATTCGCGCAACGTACCCCAAAATTGAAAAATGATAAGATCTGAAATATGGGGAGTGAATTTGTCGCCTAGAATTGGGAATTAGGGATCGAAAAATTAACCCGAAAACGAAGAGATTAGGCGTAATAACCCAGTTGATGAGAATGGGGGCAAAATTATCAATTACACAACAATCCCCCCAAGTACATCGAAGTGAACGGAGGATGGCTAATTGAGTCCATTCTTGAATAAAGGTCGCGTCATTCTATGCGAACGATTGGTTCTTTTAATCTACACAGTGCCGTCCGCGTTCAGGGGATAAAAATATCCCATCCCGTCTCGAGAAGTGAACGCGGCCTTACTGATGTCATTTTTCTTTCTCTGTTGTTGTTCCATTTTGTTAAATTTGATTTCACAAAACGATAAAAATCTCCCTGTTTGATGGTTTGATTTATGTTAATGCGGAGAAAGTGTTGTTTTTTGAAACGAACTTTTTCTTAACTTATATTCTCGACAGGCGTTTTGGTGCGTAAAGAGAAAACATAAAATTACATAGAAAATGCAAACAACAAGTATATAGAAACAATTAAATCAACTTAAAACTATAACTATATTAAAATAGAGGGAATATCTATGTAATATACTCTATGGTTTCCTATATCTGTCACTTTGCAAAATCAATTTTTGGTTTCACTCTGTTTATTATTTTTAGAAAACTAAAGAAATGATTTTGTTTACCTATTTTATCCCTAGTATTTATCCGGACTACTAAAGAGTAATAAATCTCATATATGGTTCCAATCTAAAAAAAAAGTAAAAAAGTCTTTTACTATCAATAACTTGCCATTGAATGATGTTATTAATTTGTGTGAAAAAACTAATTTGTGTGAAAAGGCTTAAAAATAGAGATAATAGTTTCTAATTATTGCTTAAAAAATTTCTAATTATTACCGCCCAATCAAATACTAGCTTCATATGATTCCGAATTAGTTCTTGCATTTGGTGGTCATCATAGAAAACAAGTGATCATGGACGTAATAGTAAGATCAATAAATGTTATAATAATTGTAAATAGAAGAGTATTGATCAAAAAACTAAAATAAAAAATAATAAAGCAAGAGGAGGAGAAAACATCATCATCACGCATGTTTTGGCTGAACTTTGGGCTTAAATTCCTCACAGATGGCCCATGGAGGCTCCAAGTCTGTATACGATATAAGACCCACAACCCCTCTAACTTTTTTAATTTTAACTTTTCTTTTGTGTGTGTGTTTAATTAACATCAGAAGTGATGCGACTAAATTAGTTCACCAAAAACAGAAAGTGCTAACCTTAAATACTAATAAGTGTCTTGATAACCCTTGTCCTTGATAAGTCTAAAAAGTTGGGCTACCAAATATAGGGAGTACTAACTAGGGCTGCAAACGAGTCGAGCGGCTCACGAGCACTCGCGAGCAGCTCGAGTCAAAGCTCGACTCGAGCTCGGTCAAACTCGAGCTCGAGTCGAGCTCGAGCACGTCACTAATAAGCTCGCGAGCTCAACGAGCTGCTCGATTATGTGTGAATTTACTAAAATACCCCTATTTAATAGTATTAATTACAAAAATACCATAATTTTATTAGATTTAAAATTAAAAAACTCTAGCCGAGCTCGAGCTTTTGTCGAGCCGAGCATTATCGAGTCGATCTCGAGTCGAGCTCGAGCATGCTCATTTTCTTGTCGAGCCGAGCTCGAGCAGCAATCTTTCGAGCCGAGTCGAGCTCGAGCTCGAACTCGAGCACAAATAAAAAACAGTAAATCCTGGCTCAAAATCGTGAATGCTCGACTCGACTCGGTTCGTTTGCAGCCCTAGTACTAACCTCTAAATAGAGATCAGCGACCTGAAACTACTTTCGAACACGTTACAGAAACCTGCCAAGCCTTCCACGAATCTCCTGGCGACCTCGCTGATCCTGCAAAACAACGCCTCACACGGGCCAGATTTCGAGCCCGTTAAGGCCCTCCGACGCTTAAGTTAATAAGCGAAATCAACACTCAACACTTCTATTCAAATTTAAACAGCAATGCGATAGAGTAATATCGACTTAGTAAATAACGAGAGGCATACGCCTCCTTTTATAAAGATAGGGGAAGTGCCCCTCAATTTAGGGTTACCTTCTATAACCATAATTTCATTCATATTACAACTTTACAACAGACTCACAATTAGGACTCTCTCCTCATGTTAAGTTCCCATACATAACAAATCTCTTCAACACAACAGCCCACCAAAAACCATATAAAACAATCACCTTTAGCCCACGGGCTTAGCATTTATAAAGCCCACAATCAAACTCAAGTATACAGCATTTATAAGAGATCGCGACCCTATATGAGAACTCATCCCCATACTACAGGTCGCTACTCTACACAAACCAGCTCGCTCACTTCTTAAGGACACAATACAGCTCGCTCATCTCCCAGGAGGAACACTCTCTCCCATAAATGAGGTCGCTTACCACAAATAATCTCATACATCAAATAATATTACGTATGGATATTTTGGCCCGTATCAGCTAGTCCCCCATGTTCTAGCTTATTAAGGCACGAAAACAGGTAGGCCATGTAAAAATAGAATCAAAGAGCACAAGAACCACTAAAAACAACAATCAAATATAAACACATAAATAAATCGCTACCTCACTTTACCAATCCACACTTCAGAATCACGAATCGAGCTATAATACTCATCTCACCACTGTGAATTATCAAGTATACCTGCGACCTCTAAATGTTCAACTCACAGAGCTCGTTTATTTTAAGACATGATGATCATCCTGCGGGAGACGACCTGCAAGTCCCCAGATCAAGTCCCCAACTATGTATATAACGACCTGGAACCACACCACTGTTACCTTCCGACCTGAAATCACATCCAGACCCAAATAATTCCCCAAAACGCAATCATAAGCAGCCACAAAAGTCAAACCACGCCTCCTCTTACACATCCAATCCCATTTAAACTTCATTAAATGCAGCCTGACACCGTGTCAGGCACGTGTCGCTCCACGATTATCTCGTAGTATAATAAACATGGTGGGCCCAAAACAAAAGGCCTAAAATATTCCCCGAGCAAACCCTACCAACTCCCGCTCCAATTTGTCCCATCAGCTTTCCGCCTCCCAACACATAAAAATCATTTCATCCACCTTACTCATCACTTTACGCAATTACAATCAAAAAATCTCCATTTTCACTCTGCAAAAAGGCTCATCAACCAGCGAACGTTCAAGAATCTACCAACAGCACATCACTCGACAATGACCTACAGCTCACCGAAAATGTGTAAGTCTCCAAATCTCTTTTCTATAAATATTTTAATCGCACTGTTGGAATTATAATTGCATCTACTGAGATATGGTTGTTCTGTGTTATCCCCTCCCCCGAATTTGTTTAATTTGTGACGAAATTAACATCCTCAAACACTGATTCACAAAACTCAACCCTTTCTCCCGATTCCAACCCCACTGAAAACCCTTTTATCCTAGAAAAAAGACAGAAACAACCCTCACTACCCTCCTCCGGCCTCCGCGATAAGCCAGAGGGCGACGTTAATTGGTCGGAGCTTGAAGCCCAAACCAGAGCCCACACCGAGGCCCAAGCTTTAATAGATAACATACCCGAGGATCCTTCTTCTGCCCCCTAACCCTTGCACTCATTCCAGAAGGCATTCCTCTGCAAGAATCCAGTAATCCACCCCCTTGCGAGCACTTTAGGGAAAACCCAGTGACACTAGCTCGCTCACTATCCATCGACGACTTGCCCTCCTCTTCTCTTGCGACTAATGAATTAAAACATAACAACTGGCTACTCCCCGACCAGAAAATGCTAAAGAAATTCCAATGAATCCTTAACCTCCCAGAAACCGCTAAGATGGTTCTGTCCGAGAATATCTACGCAGACCCTATGAAACCTCTCCCTAACCACATCACCCTCTTCGACACACTGCTGGTGGCAGGTTTTAGATTCCCAGCCCATCCATTTTATGTTCAAATTTCCCATTTGTACAAAATTTCCCCCTTGCAACTAACTCCCAACTCCATGAAATTCTTAGCAAGATACCTCATATTATGTAAATACTATAACACCCAACCTAACTCAGGCTTTTTCCACTTTTGTTTTCAAATAAAGTACCAACAAAACTCTTTTTATCTTTCCTCTCGCTCGGGTCTAGCTCGTTTTTTAATAAACCCTCCCAACAAAGTCCCCAAGTGGAAGAAGAACTTCTTTTTCATTCAAAATACAGAAGACTGGACCTTTATAACCGAGCTACAAAATAGCACCTCTAAACAAAACAGACCACCCACCTCCAAACATTACCCCCTTCTACATAAAAATTCTCTGATCAGCTCGCAGAATGAAGCAAACGCCCTTTCGATGTGGTGCACCTCACCAGTCGATCTGACGTGTTCCGATATATGGGCATTGATTCTCGCCCGGTTGAATCAGATCTTGCCCTCACAGAGTCCGAGTTTGGTAGTTTTTTCAGGTCTTACAATCACACCATATCTCATATTACAAAAAGACTAATTAACAACACTCTCCTTGTCTACTACAGTTGCCTTTATCAACAATTGCGCCGCAGCTCGCTCCGAAGGAGCCAAGAAACAACCTGCTCCACAACCCTCAACTCACCCTGTCCCCCCACCTGTCAATGTGGACGAGGCATTACAACAGGCCTTCGGGACAGCCACTGATGACGAGGAGAAAGTCCAACTGGTGAGGCGAACTGCCAAAAGTAAGGGGAAACGACCTCTTAAACCTGCACCAGAGAATCCAGCAGCTAAGAGCC
The DNA here is from genome assembly GCA_014905375.1 of Phtheirospermum japonicum. Taxonomy (NCBI): domain Eukaryota; kingdom Viridiplantae; phylum Streptophyta; class Magnoliopsida; order Lamiales; family Orobanchaceae; genus Phtheirospermum; species Phtheirospermum japonicum. The sequence continues at coordinate 226,295 of BMAC01000981.1, read as the reverse complement.
CAAGCCCTCCGGAACCAAAGCGCCTTCACCTCCATAAGGGCCTCGCGGCGACCTCTGTTGGCTCACCCAATCTGATCAAGGTACTGGCAAAATGAGATAAAGCTGCGGATATCCAATCCCTTCTCAACGAGCATCCAATCAAACAGGTATATTATAAGAACCTTCTCTCTCAATACGTCTAGCATGTATGAATACTCACAAAGCCTCCTGATACAGCTGAGTCCCCTGCTCTCCAAACTCTCTGAAGAGTTAGCGGCTTATACAACGGAGAGTGAGCTCCAAAAAACATGCGACGAGCTGACTACGCAAACTGAACAACAAATGCGGTAGTTATCACAGACTCAAGGGGAGCTGGATGGAACATTTAAGCTACTGCAAGCCCGTGAAGAGGAAATACAAATTTTGAAGGGCCAGGTGAATAGCCTGAAGGATGAGGCAGCTCGTATAGACAATGAGCTGAAAAATGCTCAAAAACAAGCTGAGGAGCTCAAGAACGCGCAGAAACAGGCTGACGAGATCAAATTACAAAATCAAAAGCTCCAAGCATAAGTGAAAACAGCCTGTAAGGAAGGCAATTCTGAAGGTCGGCGAACCTTCCTCACCAGTGCGATCGAAGGAAGTTCCTTGATGCTTATCGGTAGGAGTTGGTGGAGGCGTACGAGAAGTCCTCCATTTACTTTGGACTGATGGCTAACGGTGCCTCAGAGTGGCTCTTTACGGCGGATAGCATGATCAAGGAGGAGGTCGCTGTGCTGAACGTCTCCTATACACCCTATGTCAAAGCCCTCATCGACAAATTAACTCCCTTCAGCAGCTTTAAGGGCGACTGGACGCAACCAATTGACACGAAGTGGTGGTTATCTTGTCAGAGCCGAGTTGTCTTGTCAACTGGGTAGCATGCCGAGCTAGAGACGCCATTGGATGACATGCTTCCTGAGCCCGAGCTAATCACCACAAATCCCCTGCTTCAACTTCTGCTACCGAGAAAACTTCTTAAAACATCTATCATTTTTCTTCTCGCAACTTTGTACAAACAATTTATCATTCCTGCTGGTACTTTAATTTACGTTCATTATCTGCACAGCTTTCTAACTCTCAATGCACAACCCTGCAATAACAATTCTCAGAAGCAACCAACCGTAAACTAACTTTCTAAGATAGGTCACACAAAAAATACGAACAACCACACTTTCCATCCTGGGCTCATAGGATCCTAGCCAGATCACAACCCATAAACAATGCAATCAATCAACACTCAAAACATATTGGCTCGCATAAAAACACTTATTCAGAAAATAGGTAAGAAAAACATTACAACCACACAACCATAAATAACAAAATAGCTCGCAAAATTTTATTCATTATATTACTCAACTTCTCAAACATCATGCGGGAGAAGTGCCCTCCAGTCCAGAGTTACCTTCTCCCGCCACAAAACAACTTTAAAAACACAACTCTTCATCACTACTTCACAACATCTCGACATTAACCTTGTACGGGAGAAATGCCCTCTGGTCCAGAGTTACCTTCTCCCGCCACAAAAACACAACACGTACCACAAACACAAACTTTCCACAAGGTTGCCTGGTTTGGAGAAGTGCCCTCCGGTCCATAGTTACCTTCTCCCGCCACAAAAAAACACAACACGTACAATAAAACACAAACTTTCCACAAGGTCTCCTGATCAGGAGAAGTGCCCTCCGGTCCAGAGTTACCTTCTCCCGCCACAAAAATATAACATGTACCACAAAACAAAGATTCAAATTTAAACAGCAATGCGATAGAGCAATATCGACTTAGTAAATAACGAGAGGCATACTCCTCCTTTTATAAAGATAGGGGAAGTGCCCCTCAATCTAGGGTTACCTTCTATAACCATAATTCCATTCATATTACAACTCTACAACCGACTCACAATTAGGACTCTTTCCGCACGTTAAGTTCCCATAGATAACAAATCTCTTCAACACAACAGGCCTGGGCCCTTTATACAGCCTACCGAAAACCATATAAAACAATCACCTTAAGCCCACGGGCTTAACATTCATAAATCCCATAATCAAGCTCAAGTATACAGCTCAAACCATAAGAGATCGCGACCCTATATGAGAACTCATCCCCATACTACAGGTCGCTACTCTACACAAACCAGCTCGCTCATTTCTTAAGGACACAATACAGCTCGCTCATCTCCTAGGAGGAAGACCCTTTCCCAGAAATGAGGTCGCTTACCACAAATAACCTCATACATCAAATAATATTACGTATGGACATTTTGGTCCGTATCAGTCCTGATAACCCTTCAGAAAGCTCCAGACGACCTGATCAACCTACAAAACAAAACTCATTCAGACAGTGAACAGCCTCGGCGTAAGCCCTCCAATTCTTAAGTCAGATAATTTTCGAGAGAGATATGCGAGAGCTCAAAACGTAGGATACAAAATCAACTTAGAGAAAAGAATAAGGTCCGAGTACTCTTTATATAGATAGAGACGTATTCCCAATATAGGGTTCTCATCTCCTATTAAAACTGTAATACCATAAATAGCGACCGACTTAAAATTAGGATTTCCCCTATATGCTAAGTTACCACAAATATTAGAACTCTTGTTGAATTACTGTAATACCCATTGGCCAATAACAATGTCTATAATTTCAGTCCACCGGGACCCATACCATAAGTTATATCAGCCCATTAGGGCCCAAAAAACTATACTAACCATAAATCCCAGCTCTCCATATTAAGCTAACACACAATACTGAGCTATCATAATACCTTTAACTTAATAAGAGCTTGTCACCCTCACATAAGAGCTCACCACTCTTACACGAGAGCTCACCGTTCTCAAAGCAGTCCGCCCCCTATAAAAAGGATTGTCCCTTCAAAAGAGGGAGGTCACCTCGTAAATCTATATAAAATTTGCATATTTACTGACTTGAGTATTTGATGTCATATCAGCTAGTCCTCCACATTCTACTTGATTGAGGTAGGAAATCAAGTGTAATGTAATCTTGAGTACCCCCATAAGACAATTCGGCGTACCTCTTGGTAAGGCGTGAAAACCTTCAACCATCATCTCGAACTTAAAAATATTAAATGCACGCTGCTACTATGTCGGACACGCGTCGCCAGCCTATTTCATCTTGATATATTTATTCATGTAGGTCAGAAAATGAAAGGCACACAATAAACCCTACCAACCTTCACACGGCTCGAAAAACCTTTCCGTTCTCTCCAAATTACACCGCTCCCAATATTAAACACCCTTTCATCTTTGCCTCTCCATATTTCAAACAACAAAGAAAATACTCACCATTTTTCTCTGCCCAAAATCCCTCAAAATCTTTGCTGCTAAAATATAGTCACCTTAGATTCAGAAATTCAGCACTACAAGCTCATTTCAACTTGACACCATGATAATTAAGTCCCCCTAATTTATCATTTCAGTACTGGTTATCTTATTTTAATGTTATTTTCTATTTCTGAACATATTTCTTTTTCTCCCATTCCCTATTTTATAATTACTGTAAACATATGGCAAATTTAGCTTCATCTGCCTCTGATTCTCAAAACTCTAATTCACCCCCTCAAGACATGCCATCTGACGGAGTCTGTAGAGATCCCCTTGACGTGTCTTAAAAGAAGAAAAATCACAATGGCACCCAAATCCCGGTTTAGTCATAGAACCAGAGGGAAGCCCTTCCTAGTCTGAGTTTAAGGCTCAAAACCAGAGCCTTAAATGAAAATCCCTGAGAGCATCTACTTAGTTCTACCAGAAATGCCCTGCACCTCGCCCTGATTTTTTCTTCACTAACCCCGTAAATATAGTACCGTTGTCAGCTCACGCCGACCTGCCCCCTCTTCTACGAGCTACCCGAAAGACTATTGGCAATCCTTGGGTGCTCCCGATCGGAGTAAGCTCGCAACATTCATTAAGATTCTCAATCCCTCAGAAACCATTAAGTTCGTCCTAAATGAAGACTAAAACACCAACCCAGACCATCCTCCTCCAAACCATATTACTCTTTTTGACGAATATCTGAAAGCACGGATTAGATTCCCCTTACATCCCTTTTTGGTCGCTGCTTCTCAGAAGTACAAAGTCCCCCTATTTCAAATGACCCCTAACTCCATTAGGTTTATATCTGGATACATAATCTTATGTACATATTATAGTGTAGAACCCGATGTAGATTTTTTTTACTTTTATTTTCAAATAAAAAACAAAAAGGCTCTTTTTATCTCTCCTCGCATCAAGAGATGCGTTTCCTGGTTAACCCCTCATCGAAGGTCCACGAGTGGCGATCCAAATTCTTTTTCCTTTACTTTGATCAGCTTTGGCCATTTCCTTCAGAATAGAAGGAGGCGACCGCTCCTCAAGAGGCGGTACCCTCAAATAAATAACAATTCGCCCTTTGCCAAAAACACTTAGACTTGCTCACTGAATAGAGTAGGTGTCATTTTGACGTGATAAGACTCACAGAGTCAGAGAGGATATACTCCTTCGTGGGTCTTAGCCAACGACCTCTACAAATAACAAGACTCGAATCTGGTAGGTTCTGACACATCACAAATCCCTTCAATCCCAAATTCGCATAAAAGCAAGTAATAACCCATTTTTCTCTTTTTTGCAGAGCGCCTTATTTTCGATTACAAACCTTCAAGATCAGAGGGCGGAGCCACAATCAACCAGACTCAAACCCAGCTGTAACCTCCGCAGCTCTAGCTTCCATTTAAAATATTGACGCAGAGGTTGAGCTAGCTTTAGCTGCTATAGACAAACTAGTAGAGGTCGCAGACTTAGACGACCAGATGCCATTGCGCACCTTGATTGGAAAAGGTAAAAATAAAAGAGTGGTCATCGACCGAGCTCCTGTGCCTCCAGCTCACAAATGTCGTCGCACCCAGAAAGCTTCTAGTTCAAGCTCTCCAACTCTGGAAAAAGGCCTTTCCCATTGTGACAATGCTGACCAGATCAGATCTTTCCTCCAAAAACAAATGATAACCCAAGTAATTTATTTTCTCAAAATAACATATCTCAATGTCTTTCTAATTTATAACAAATTCTTATTGTTTCTTGTGACATAGCTGGAACCTCTGCTGACTTCACTATCCAACCATCTGTTGACAGCGACCTCCGGCGAGGAATGGAAAGAATGTGCGACAAGATGACAAATCAAGATAAAAAACAAACTCAACAGTTATCCCTAACTCAGGAAGAGCTGGATGAAGCTCATCGCCAGCTAGCGACTCAAGGAGAGGAGCTGAATGTCACTAGAAGTCAACTGGAGACAGTGAGGGATGAGTTACTCGATTGGGGAGGCAATAAATGGAGTTGGAGGAACTCTTGATAGAAAAAGGGAGAGAAATACAGGAGGTGGCACGTATAACACACCAACAGGGAGTGGAAGAAGGTGTGGCCGAGGGCCGTCGAACATTTTTAAGAAGTGAGGCGGGTCAGAGATTCATAACTAAATATAGGACCAATCTAGTAGGGACTTATCGACAGACGACGACATTTTTATAGAAGGTAAGAAGAGGAGCTAAAGCATGGTTCAACATCACTGTTGAGCGAGTCAAAGCTCAGCTCGATGCGGTAGAAGTCAACTTTGAGCTATATATGGAGAAATTAAAAGATAATCTTCCTTCCTTCACCTTTGGGCGCGGCGATGAGTATCAGTACCAAAAGGCCTCTTGGTGGACTACATGCACGAGCAAGGTAATCCGGAAGGCCGGACTCGTCGATGAGCTCGACGCTCCTCTTGAAGACCTAGTCCCTCCATGTAACCATGTGTAATTATTAAACTTCTCCATCATTAAAACTCTGAATTTTCAAAAGTCCAGCTGGTCCCTGTATGAATTTGTTTACTATGCTTTTATGCCTTAGCATCATTGAGTTTCCTGATAAGACCTGTAACCATGAAATTTATCAAGCATAAGTTGTTCCCAAAAACTAAAATACCATAAAACCTGTTGACCTGGAAGACCTTGATCAACTCTAAGTAACCATAAAACCATGAACCTCTCCATGAGGTTAGAATACCATTATTGATGACCCTTCGACTTAGGCATAACCATAGAATTTCACATCACAATATGTGTGCCGATCTCAGAAAGATCACTCCAAGTACTAACAAGTAAAAACCATGATACTAGATATGCTTTTCTTGAAAGTTGCTTCTGTCCATTGCTAGCAATTGATATCGATGAGAATATCGTGCTTATTTGGTGTTAAAAAAAAGTAAAAACCATGATACAGTATAAGTGGTCTAAAAACCTCTCAATATATTAATAAACTACAAGAGAACAAGCATACTACTTAGTCCCCCATGTTTAACTAGTGCAAATAGGGCAGCACAACCAGGTCGTATCAAACTATAAGAAAACAGAGTCCCCAAAATTTACATGATGCGAGCAGAAAAACTATTAAGTCACATCATCACATAATCTCCTAAGTAAATAACCACATAATCACGCAAGCACATAATCAATCATATTCGAAAGCACATAATAAAAATATCGCAAAGAACATGTAAATCAAACATGTTCTTTATAGCAATGAATATGTAAATCAAACATATCCCTTATGTAAAACAACCCATCCATCCATTGCCGACCTAATAAAGATGTCAACCCATAATTGTATTTATAAAAGCCATCGTCGACCTAATAAAAGCTTCGACCCGTGACTATGTCCATAAAAACAAACATCGACCTAGTAAAAGCTTCGACCCATAAATGTATCCATAAAAACCATCGTCGATCTAATAAAAGCGTCGACCCATGACAATGTCCATAAAACTAAACATCGACCTAGTGAAAGCGTCAACCCATAACTGTATCCATAAAAAAAATCGTTGACCTAATAAAAGCATCAACCCATGACCATTTTCATAAAAACAAACATCGACCTAGTGAAAGTGTCGACCCATTACCATAAAACCATAAAACTCATAGAATGCCATAGTAATAACCCTTTATTCATCGCTGATCTAAATAAGCATTTGCCCGTAGTTTATAATAAGTGCGTAAAAATAATAGTCCATCGCCAACTTAAAGAAGTGTCAGACCATAGTAATAATAAAGATAAAGTCACTGTCCATTGTCTAAGGATTTAGGCATAATACTTCTTCAGGTGGCAGATATTTCATCTCCTTTGTAAAGCTTTCCCTTTATCGTCTTCAAGCACATATGCACCTCATCTTAGTACCTTGATGACCTTGATGATCCTATCCAATTAGGATCCATCCTTTTTGCAGTATAGATTGAATTCGCTCGCAGTATAGATTTTTATCCTTTTGTTTGTATCTTTACACGCGTGCTACAACTTTATCACGTATTTCGTCAATTTTTTCCAGAGCCCCTCTAGCAAATCGCTCGTTTTGCTCCTCATTGAATGTATTTAATTGATGAGATCCCCCAACTATCTCTACCAGAATGACAACCTCCATACCATATACCAAGCTAAAAGGTGATTCGCCTGTAGTAGTTCGTGGAGTAGTTCGATAAGGCCATAAAATGGAATAGAGCTCCTCGAGCCAAAGTCCTCCTAACTTTTCCAGCCGTTACTTAATTCCTTGCACAATAATACGATTAGTGACCTCGACTTGTCCATTAGCTTGGCGATGTGCCACAAAAGCAAATCGTTGTTTCATCCCAATGTTTTGCACCACTCTTTCATCTATTTCCATGACCTCCTTCCCTTTTTCCATGATGTTATGTGCTAACTCCATTAACATCACCATTCTTGTGTTGCAAGTGCCCAATGTTCCACCCAATTTGGTGAGCTGATCTACTTTGACATTATCAGCTCGCGACAAATGTTCTAATATAAACTCCTCAAATCTATTTACACCCTCATTAAGTTTTTTCAAGTACTCCTGCATGCGCTCTTCCCTTGCTTCAAAAGATCTGTCATACTGGCGAGCTACCAGCTGTGAGTCAGTGTATGCCTCAATCTTTCTCGCTCCTAGGTCACTTGCCATTTTAATAACTTGTAGTAGCGTTTTGTACTCAGCTTCGTTATTAAAGGCCTTAAACCTCAACTTGATCACAAAGTCAAGATTCTTCCCTTCCAGACTAGTTAGAACGATCCCCAGCCCGGCTCCGGATGTCATAGTTGATCTATCTTTATGTAACAACCACGCCTTTTGCTCCACTTCATTATCTGTCGAACGCACCATCTCTTGAAGGAAATCCGCTAACACCTGAGCTTCAATTGTAGTTCTAGAATCGTATACCACATCGTACTCACTGAGCCCAACTTCCCACTTCACCAATCACCCAGATACATTTAGATTACTCAAAATTTACTTAAGAGCTAAATTAGTGCGTACCTTAACCTTGTGTCTCAAAAAATAAGGTCGGAGTTTCCTCGTCGTGTAGATAAGTGCAAATACACCTTTTTCCATCTCCGAATAGTTCAACTCATCTACTCTTAACATCTTGCTAATATAATAGATGGGCTTCTGGATACCAGCATCTTCCATGATTAGCACAGAACTTACCGCAACCTCTCCAACCGATATATAAAGGATCAGATCCTCGCCTGGCATTGGTTTAGTTAGAAATGGGATTTTGGTAAGGTAATCCTTAAGCTTATCAAAAGCTTTTGCTGCCTCCTTCGTCCATTCAAACTTAGATCCTTTCCTCAATGTTCTGAAAAGGAAAACCCTTCTCTTCCAATCTGGATATAAAACGACTAAGCCCTGTAATGCGACCAGTTAATACCTATACATCTCTCACCATTCGGGTGTGGGGCATCTCCATAATAGCTCGCACTTTCTATGGGTTCACATCGATACCCCTTTCTATCACCATATACCCCAAATATTTACCTGACCAAACTCCAAATGCACACTTCTTTGGGTTAAGACGCATGCCATATTGCCTTAGTATGAGAAAAGCCTTCCTTAAGTCCTCCACGTGTGAGTCCGCCTTCTTGCTTTTCACAAGCATGTCATCTACATACACTTCCATGGTGGACCCTAACAGGTTGCAGCTCGGCTAGGCCATCGCCTAATGCCGAGTGGATGGCGCTAGTGATCTAGGTGATCATCTTGTGTGGGGACCAGGTCGGCTTGACCGAGTGATCTTGCCCATGTTATTGAGCGTGGAATGGGAGATCCAATTGGTGCTCATCTTTTGCGAGGACCAGGTTGGCTCGGCCATGTTGTTGATCATACAGTGGCTGATCCAATATGGGTTCTCATCTTGTGCGAGGACTAGGTCGGCTCAGCCAAGTTAGCTCGGCCATGTTTTTTGCACGTTAGCAAGTGCGCGTTTCCGCAACAAGGTGGATCGGTGCTGGTCTAGGTTGGCTTCGGCATCTCAGCGCCATGTGAGGGCATGTTGGTCATAATAGGGCGAGACTTCTTGGTAGTCTCGGTGACAATTGGCCGGAGCTGCTTGGCACTACAATATGCGGTTAAATATGGGTGCAACTCATCTCGGTTGGAAGTTCTCAGCGTTGCTTATCTTGGAATTCTCGGTGCTTCTTGGAGCCATCCTCAGCAGCTTGGGGCAATGCTCGACGACATAGCTTAGCAGTTCGGCAGCTTGCAGCGCTTCTCATGGGTAATGACCGATGGGCTGGGCTATACTCGATGCCATGTGCTTGACAGCCTGTGCGCTATTCCGTAGCTGATGCGGCACGTCTCGGCTAGTTCGACCAATCGATGTGATAGATTTTCTTTTGAGTCAGGCTAATTAAACTTGATTGTTCATTTTTAGATATTTTTTAGCCCATACGTGGAGCTGAATTTGGCCACGTGTCCAGCATTTGTCTGTGTTTTTGTAGGTACGATCGACCATCAACACAAATAATATATAATTTCACACAAGTAATTGTTATACTACTATGTTAAAGAGTAAGATAAATAATCAAGTGGATGAGTTCGGTGAAATAGAAAAGGACAAAAAAAAAGGTTAAAAGATTTCGTCTGAATTTTAATAATTCTGCTATATTAAACTAATTGTTGTTCTTAATGTGAAAACGTCAAGTTGGGAATTATTAAAAGGCAAAAATAATAAAAAGTAATTTCATTTATATTTTTCATGAAAAAAGGGAGCAATATCGAATTCAGCCAAGTTGTTATGAAAAAAAAAACGAATAAAAGAAAAGAAAAGATAATGAAACAATGAAAAGGACGAACAAAAATGATTTTTGTTTTTAATTTTATATTAAAATAAAATAATAATAATAATAAGAAGAAGAAATTCTATAATCCTATCACGACATCATTTGAACTCAAAAATAATAAATTTGGACTTTTATTTTTTTATAAATTTGTCAATTTTCTGTAGGTGTTTTGATACTGAACAATGTGGTGCTTTTTAAAAAAAAAATAGACAATATAATAAACAAAAAAAATAATTTTCTCTCATATTCATCATACATTGAAATTATATTAATCATTCGTTGAAGTCATATTCATTCTTTTGATAAATGGGAAAAACATATAAAGGAAGAGAAATAAAGTATATAAGAGGACCTCAAAACTGGTCTCAACAAGCTAAAATCGCCGAGAGTGCTTTATTATAACCTCCCCAAATAAACCTACTTTTGTAGGATTAAACCTTTATCGAGGAAACAAAACAAGCGATAATAGATGAAGTCATATTCGACTACAAAAAAATAGTAGTTTTCCGAGGGAAAAAGATAGAGAGAGATCCGCAAATCAGGAACCGAGGGAATTGAATTCCCTCAGAATTTTCCGAGGGAAATATCGAGGAAACCAAAATTCCCTCGGTATTTTCCGAGGGAATTCAATTCCCTTGGAATGGCCCTCGGAATTCTGGCGCCAATCTTCCCCGCCATGATTTCCGAGGAAAAAAATCGATGGATTTGCGAGGGACTTTATTCTGAGGGAATAAATCCCTCGAAAAACCGAGGGAAATGCATTTCCCTAGGAATGTTTTTATTTTATTTTTTTTTATTGAAAAGCTTCCGAGGGAATACGATATCCCTCGGAATGAAACCGAGGGAATCCAAAATCCCTCGGTTTATTTTTTATTTTTTTTAAATATTAATTAATTCCGAAATAATTTCGAGGGAAATTTAATTCCCTCGGAATTTTAATTAATATTGTAAAAAAATAAAAAAAATAGGAGGGGTGCGTCTCGTCATCGTGGAACCACGGGGTGCATCTATTACTCAGATTTTTCTCCAATAAATTCAAAACCAACCAAAATCACCCCTCTTCACCGTAGCAATGGTAAAACATTAATGCTACAGAAAGGATGGAAGGAATTTTATAGAGAGCGTCACTCGATAGGCTTCGGATACTTCTTAATGTTTGAATACAATGGGAAGTCAGATTTTAATGTCGTCATATTTGATGAGTCTGCTGTTGAGATTAACTATCCGATCGGCTAGAGATAAAAACGAGCAAGTGCGTTTAGGACGCGTTTTCTATTTTTTTTTTCGATTTTAGATGAATAATAGAAAAAAACCGGAAAAGATATAAAAAATTATAAAAAAAAAATAGAATCAAGACCCAAGAAATTATGACCGGGGCGGGGAGGGGTGCGCCTCGGCATCTCGAAAATAAACCCTATTTTTTTCCTATTTTTTCTATTTTTTCACATTTTTTTTATTTTTTGTACTTTTCGAGAGAATCAGAAATCCCTCTTCCGAGGGATTTCTGATTCCCTCGGAAATTTCAAAATATAAAAAAAAATCGTAAAAAATAGAAAAAATAGAAAAATCGTAAAAACAAAATCGATCCTATCATCTTAGGCACGTGGGGTAATTTTGACCCCAAATTCGATTGAAAAATACCAACGATCACGTGTGTGTCCACACGTGTCATGGGATTCGACCAACAACAAGATACGATCGATCGATGAACTCCTTCGGTTGGAATCGCGAAGCGACGTAGCGTCATGATTTTTACATATTAGAGGAGGGGTGCGTCTCGGTGTTGTGGAACCACAGGGGTCGGGCGTCGATCGTTTAGAACGCGTTTTCTATTTTTTTTTGATTTTAAATAAAAAAAAGAAAAAAACTCGAAAAAATAGAAGAATTAGAAAAAAAAATAGAAACGAATCCCATCATTTCACGACCGGGGCGGGGAGGGGTGCGCCTCGACGTCGTGGAACCACGGGCGTCGGGCGTCGATCTTTCCGCACGCGTTTTCTATTTTTTTTTTAATTTTAGATGAGTGATGGAAAAAACCCGAAAAATAGAAGAAATAGTAAAAAATAGTAAGAAGACCCAAGGAATTACGACATGGGCGGGAAGGGGTGCTCCTCGGCGTCCCGGAAACAAATCATTTTTTGTATTTTTTTTTATTTTTTACGATTTTATTTTATTTTTTGAAATTTCCGAGGGAATAAGAAATCCCTCGGAATTCCGAGGGAATATAGTAATCCCTCGGATTTCTGAGGGATTATGTCCCTCGGAATGCTTGCCCTAATTAAATCAGRGGGCCGCTGTTCCTCCATTCCGCGCAGACAGAAAGAAAAAGAAAGAAGAAGAAAGAAGAGAAAGAAAAAGAAAGAAGAAGAGGAAGCTCACCTGCCGTCGCCATTCAGTTGCCAAGCACCTCCAGTGGCCGTCGCACGTCCATCGCCAAGCTCTGCCGTTGGCTCGCCGCCGCACGCCAAGCCCTGCCGTTCGCTCGCCGTCGCCGTTCAGTTGCCAAGCCCTGCCGTTCGCGTCGCCGCTCGCCGTCCGTCCACAGCCCGCCACCCCAACCCATCCATTCGCTCGCCGCCCGCCAGAATCCGCCCGTTGCAGTAGCCGTCTGCCAGGCTTGCCGATAGCCAGGCTCGCCGACCGCCAGAAGCCGCCGTCCCGCTCGCCGCAGAAGCTGCTCACCGCCATACACAGCCCCAAAGTAAGTTTTAGTTTTTTTTGTATATTAATTTTTAATTAGGGTTTCAGTTTAAGTTTTAATTTTCAATTAGGGTTTTAATTTAGGTTTTATGGTTAATTTTAGAATTAGGGTTCAATTTAGGGTTAGTTTAGAATTAATTTTAGGGTTGATTTATAATTAGGGTTAGTTTTAGGGTTCAATTTGATAATAATTAATTAATTAGGGTTCAATTTAGGAATAATCACTAAATTAGGGGCCAATTTAGTAATAATTTCATAATTAGGGTTCAATTTAGGATTAATCAATTGATTAGGGTTCAATTTAGGAATAATCAATTAATTATGGTTTAATTTAGAAATAATTACATAATTAGGGTTCAATTTAGGAACAATCAATTAATTAGGGTTTATTCACCTATTATATTGTATATATATTGTTCATGCATGGGAGGCCGTGGTGATGGGCCGGGGTTTAATTTTGTTTATATATAATATTATCATTGGTGTTGTTGGTTGTATACCGTCGGATGTTGACGTGGGTTACAGCGCCGGCCGGGAGGTTTTGTCCCTCCAATAGCGGGTTTTCAAATCTTATTTTTAAAAACGTGATAGGGTGTCACGTGATTTTATTTAAGTTTCCAAAATATTTTTAGAAAAATGTGACGGTGATAATTGCTTATTTAGAACCTTGGCGAAGTGACGCGATACATATAAACTACTTGTTTCAGAATTAATATCATATAGAAAAATTTGAAACGAAGTTTTGAATTATTCTTATTGTAAAACACACTTTTTTTATAACTACTTTTTTTTGTATACTGGTAATATGTAAAATGCTCGTATTATTATCTAATAAATTTATCAGATGTCGTTGCATCGAGGATTCGGTAGCGTCGGTCGATCAGATATGGGATCGACTCATCGTTTAACTGATTTCGACACCGACTACAAGGGTCTCGGTAATGATCATCCGACGACGCAGACCCTGATGCAGACACCAACGCAGACCCCGACGTCGCATACACCATCACAGACCCCATCCGACGCGGGTACATCACGGACCCGACGACAGTTGGTCCCACCGTAGATGGGTATGACTCAGGTTTATATTGCAGGGGGGAAGTAAGTAAACCAATAATTTTAAAATTATAATTATCATTATGATTAAATTTTACCGAGGGGAAAAAAAATAAAAACACAATTGAATACAGGCTGCACAGCACAGGGGGCAAGGTGTCCACTATACTCCGTTTGATCTTTGAGAAGGAGCTCCATCCCGTCGGGTGGTGCTATAAAGCAGTCCCGAAGGAGATTAAGGTGTTCTGGTGGGAGATGTTTAAGATAATTATTATTTTGTGTCCAAATTTGTTAGTATTTACAGTAAAAACACAATCATATATTTCAATTGAATTGTAATTATTGTTTTATTTTGCAGGATATTTGTTATTGGGACCCGTAGCAGTATAGTGAGAAAGACATACGAAAGGTATTTTTTTCGATGATCGGGGACCTTTACGGGAAGAAGCTTAATGAGTATAAGCAGCATATTGCCTCCCATGGTGGTGGTCGGCCGGAGTGCCTGACCGCGGAGGTCTATAGGTAAACGATTCTTTTATGTGTTTTCTTATTAAATTAGAATTTTTTATTTTATAACATATAATTTATATCGTATCTTATATATATCATCCGTTTCAACTAGGGCTTGGAAGGTTGAGTGGGATAAGCCCGAGAACAAGAAGAAATCCGAGCAGTGCAGCAAGAACAGGAAGGAGCGAGCCTGCTGGGCCGGGTACTGGGATGTCGAAGCACACGGGGGGTGCTAGATCTACTATCGACTATGCTTTGGATATAGTAAGTAATTTTAGATTATAATAATATAATATTTATTTGTTTAATTTTAATGTTAATTATTTGAAAATTCTATTTGAATACAGGAACGGGAGACGGGGTTCGCCGCGCTACGTGCTACGATATTTTTAAATGCACGCACCAAAAAGAAAGACGGCGCGTTTTATCGATAGGAGATCTAGCTCTTATTAGTGTGAGTCTCTTTCTTATTTTTAACTTATTCTTTGCTTTTAACGTAAAATTTTAATAACGAGTTGTATTTCAGGAGGAGTACGAGCGACATCTGACCCAGGAACAGGAACGTGCGACTTCCCAGGAGGAGAGTAACGAGGTTGACCAGGACCAGGTTTTCCTCAGCCGTCGCCGGGTTGAGCAAGGAACGGCTTTACGGCAACGGTGCGTATGGGTAAGATTGTGGCTGCTGCGAAGGGTTTGTTGAAGGGCGGCTCTTCCACCTCCTCCCAGGCTGATAGGATTCAGATCAGAGAGCTCGAGGCGCAGGTCGAGGCTCAGAGGGTGCAGCTCTAGGCGTTGCAGTAGCAGGCAGCCGAGGAAAGGCGACAACGTGCGGAGGAGGCAGTCGAGAGCAACATGCGGAGGAGCGCCGGCAGCAGGAGGACTTTCAGGCGCGCATGGCTACCCAGATGGCACAGATGGCTGAGATGTATGCTCTTATCCAGCAGCAGTTGCCCCCCTCCCCATCAGCAGCAGTACCCCCCTCCCCATCA
Organism: Phtheirospermum japonicum; assembly: GCA_014905375.1. Taxonomy (NCBI): domain Eukaryota; kingdom Viridiplantae; phylum Streptophyta; class Magnoliopsida; order Lamiales; family Orobanchaceae; genus Phtheirospermum; species Phtheirospermum japonicum. The sequence continues at coordinate 210,898 of BMAC01000981.1, read as the reverse complement.
GCAGTACCCCTCCCCCACCTCCCCATCAGCAGTACCCCCCCTCCCCATCCATAGAACATTTTTACGGTTCATATAAACTTTGTTACTGTGTCGATCGAACGTATGTAATTATTCTTAAATTTTCAAATATTTTTTATAATGATTGGTTTATTTATTTATCTTTTCTTTAATTACTTTTTTCAAACTTTTGGGAATTTTAATAATTGAACAGGCATTAAATTTAAAAATTAATCAAAAAAAAATAAATTCGAGGGAAAACCCCCTCGGAAATCCCTCGGAAAGTAAAAATATTAAAAAAAAAAACAAAAACAAAACCGAGGGGATATTCCCTCGGAAATCTCTCGGAAATAGAAAAATCCGAGGGGCAACAAATCCCTCGAAATTCCGAGGGATTTGTTGCCCCTCGAATTTTTCTATTTCCGAAGGAAACAAACCCCTCGGACTTCCGAGGGAAAATCGATCCCTCGGATTTCCGAGGGTTTTTGTTCCCTCGAAAATATAAAAAATCCGAGGGAACCGTTCCCTCGGATTTACGAGGGATTGCACGGAGAACATTTCGAGGGAATCTATCCCTCGTAATTCCCTCGGTTTCATATTTCCGAGGGAAATATTTCCTTCGAAACAAAATTTCGAGGAGTGTTTTTTCGAGGGAAATTTTCCCTCGGTTTGCCAAAAACCGATGGATTTTCCCTTAAAACCGAGGGAAAAATCCCTCAAAAATTTTTGATTTTTTTTTTGTAGTGTTCATCATATACATAACATAAATTTCACTTAATTCAATATAGTACAATCATATTCACCACACAAAATATTTATATTTATCGCACAAAATAATCATATTCATCACATGTAACATAAATATATGGAGCATAATTTTCATCTCTCTTAATAAAAAAATAAATACAAAATATACATATTCATCACATAACATCCATATTTATCAAACTAGCATCTATATTCATTATAAAATGAAACCCAATTATCAGTTATTCCAATATAAGCTCAATATAGTACAGTGACATTCATATTTATCATATAGAAAGCACATTTTATCATATAAAGTATCAACATTTATCACAAAGAACATTAAAAATATGTTCCATTATGGATTGTACACCCGAGTGCAGGACATAATTTGTGGTAGTGGGCGGAATAAGGCGGCGAGTGAATATCATTTTACTCCCTTTCTCTTCGTTTGACTAGAAAATAGTGGGAAAAGATTAGGGAGATGAAATAGTTTTGGGGAGATAGATGATTTGATATAAATTGTGTCTGTGGGTAAAATAAACAATTTGGCAAAAAGAACTCCCAATGACCTCACTACATATTAAATTGATAGGCAATTACCCAATACACCATAAAATATGGTTTTTGTTAAATATTTCAAATAATTATCCAATTTATCATTTAGTCCAATCCTAAATATACAATTACACACACACACAATTACAAAGCTTACTCCCCCCAATTATAGTAATATTACTAATATAAAGAATACCAATAAATACCACCACCACCACCACCCCGTCGACCATCGTTGTTGCCTGCCGACAATCTTTGCGACAATTTATTTTTTTTCCCAAAAGAATTTTTTTTGGCCCCAAATGATTTTTTTGCCCAAACTTATTCAAAACATAAAGTGAGGAGTTTAACTAAAAAAGATTATGAAATTTTAAGATATGAAGTAATAAATAATTGCTGGCATCAATTAACATATTATCTATTATTGTATTAAGTAAAAAAAATATACAATAACTTTCTATCAAGTGGATTATTTGTTGTGAAAAAAAAAAGAATATCAGAATTGTATTTAATATGTAAGAAATATATCACATAACAACATTTGCGTATTCAATAAAAAATATTTGAATATATATAAAATATTTCAGACATATAATAAGAGTTTTTTAGCCAAGAATAAAAATTTAAAAAAATTAAAAAACTCATCGTCAAATTTTTCGGTCGGCGGCGGGCAGTAGCAGTAAGGGTGACATAATCTGAAATGTAAAAGATTGTGAGGATGAACTCAATTTTAAAATTAAAAAATAAAATAATGAAAGAGAGAAAAAAAAAACTAATAAAAACCCTTTAATGAAAAAATATAAAATGTTAACTTTATAAAAAATCACTTCTTCGTGCTCTTGTTTTTTCTTTTTTTCTTTTCACTAGATATGTCTAATACCCGCCTAAAAGACTCCCTTTGAGATTAAAAAAAAAAAAAAAGCCCTTACTTTAATTGTAATATAGGTTTCAGGAACATTCTTTGTGAGTAGGAGACGTCAAAATGGAGTGTAGAGTAAATGTAATTGATAATGAATAGTAGAAGCATTTTTAATTTATCACAAATGATCAATAAATAATACAAGAGTTTCCGAGTTTCCTACACATAATAAATGGGGATGTATGGAAATATTCTCATTATACCATTTTCAATTTTTAACTATTATGAAAAATTATAATTATATTTACTTACGATTTTTCATCAAAAATCATTATTTTAAAAGAAATTATTTGTAAATCTTTCATTTGAATTATATCAATAACATCTCTTTTTTTTTTTTACGTAGTAACCTAACCTTTAAGAATTTGTTCAAGGGGTTCTAGGACGAATTCCGTATATGCTACTTCACCTAAGCCCGTTCCCACCGCGCTCACGGCCCGGCTGTCACTACCACTAAAACCTAATTAAAATATTATTATTTTTAAATTATGTATATCTAATGGGACCCATCACCTAAAATTTTATTAATACTATATTATATATTCTAATTAAAATATTAAAAGTGAACCCTATAACTAACAATTTTCAAATTATTATATACATAAAAATATATTTTAAAATTGTTCATCCAAACGTAATCTCAATTTTCACACGAAAACAAATTTATTCTAAATTTCACTTTTTCAATAAAAATTAAAAAATAAAATAAAAACATATCCATACATCACCTACACTTTCTATTTTAAATTATATGTTAAATAAATAAAAAAATAATACACAACAAATATACATGTTTTAGAATACTCCAGAAGCGTGTGAGGATATCATTTCGTTTTATTTCCCTAGAGAATAGTAAAAAATAAATAAATTAAGGAGATGTAATTTTTCTTGGTGAGATAGTGAATGAATATAATTTGTGTATTTTTAGGTATTGATTGGATATAAATTATTTGGTAAAAAAAATTCAATGGGTCCCATGGTTTTTGTGTGGTGTGAAGTTAATGGTAGGGAAGAGATGAGAGAAATGAGGTCCCCAAAAATTTTTGTGTGGTGAAAAGTTAATGATAGTGGAGTGATGAGAAAGAGACAAAATAAAAGAGAGAGAGAGAAATGAGGAAAAACTTTTTGGTAAAAAATTATGAGTTGTATTTTTTTTATTTTTAGTGAAAACAAATTATGGGTCATAACCATTCACACTTTTTATGTTTTTTTCTTTTTTTTTTCTCTAGGGAGTGAATTTTTTTATTGATAGCCAATCACCACCATAGTCTTGAGCATCTTATTAAAATATAGAAAAACAAAAGGAAATGGGTCTAATACGATCGTATAGGCATATTAAACACATGGATAAACAAAAAAAGTAATAATATAAGAATTAACGTTTGATAAGGAATTTACGTTTAATTGAACCCTTAACCATGTGAATAAAGACAAAATAAAAGTTCAATAATTAACGTTTTACAATGAATCTATGTCTAATTGAAGTCCTTAATATACTTTTGGGAGTGGAGTCCTTTATTTTAGCAATGTCCCAAAAATTGTTTAAAAGCATGGTCATGGTATGAAGAGTTGGAGAGGAACTTGCATTATTAACTTTAAAAGGAATATTAGATTTTTTTGTACCTTTTGGATTATATCGTGGGTGCCTCATGATTTCTATCCATAGTAGGTTTACAAAAAAGAGGGGTACATTTTGAACTAGTAATATAAGAATCATTCACTATATTCTCGTCTGCGTATACATTCTCCTCTCGGATGATATGTTTATAACCAAATATTTCTAGTAGAGGAGCAAAATTATGAATAGTATTGTCCAAGGCACACAAACCAGATGCATGGTGTAGACACATCAATTTTGAGGATAAAACATATGAAATATCTCTTCTCCCTCCTCCCTAAGTTTTCCGCCAGTTTCTTCCTCGCATAGTTTTCGATCGCTTCTTCTTCTCGATGGCAATGACTGGGTCATCTCAGTCGCCTTGTATGTCTTCTTCTCCCCGAAATACTCTCGTCCATTTAGCTAGGTCTTCAAACGCCCGTGGTTTTCCTACTCTTCTAGTGGCGCAGCCCGCAATCGGTTCCTCTCTTGTGACTGGTCTTGTTTGGAAACCCAAGGTGCTTGTGGCTCCCTGATGCGACCAAACAGATTGATGCCTCAAGGATAGAAAGCACTGACCTTGAATATACAGTCGGTGACCTGATCAGCCTCCATAAAACTCCTGGCGACCTGATTAACCAGCAAAAGAGAACCCAAACCAAGACAGTGGACGGCCCCGGCGCAGGCCCTCTGATGCTTAAGTCAGAAAGTATTCAAAAAAGATGCGAGAGATAGAACATAGGATGTGAAATCAAATTAGAGTAAGAAATGAGGCATGTGTACTCATTATATAAATAAGAGACAAGAGATAAGAGACGTGTTCCCAATCTAGGGTTCCCGTCTCCTTTAAAAGAGCTCGCCTCTTCTAAAGGAGATGTCTCCATAAATCCGTAAGCTGCATGATCCATGATAATTAGAGATGAGAGAATTATTTTGTACAAAAGAGAGAATAGCGTGAGCTCCATGATAGAGAGAGGGGGTGGAGTTATGAAATAAGAGCATGAGATTTTGGTCCTGAGAGATGAGCATCAGAGCATGAGACCCCCCCTGAAATAAGGGCATGAACCCCCTATTTATAAGATTATTGAGAATTTTTCACTAGCTAATAGGATTCCTACCCAAGATGGGATTAAATCTCCTAATTATACCCAGTCTCCATAATAAGAAAATACCCATACTAGGATTCTTATATTTCCTAATTCCATAACAACCATAAAATATGTTATTAACATGTTGGCGTCCTGCCGGGACCTAGAATCTTCCACCCCTCACGTTACGTTCCTACCATATATAATCAAGTGGATTTTTGATGTCGTATAAGCTAGTCCCCCATATTATGGCTGACTGAGGTATGAAATCAGGTAGAATATAAAAAAGAAAGATTTCATTTGTCGGACCTATAAACCATATTAGCCCAGTAGTGCCCAAGATCGCATTAATCATAAAGCGAAACTCCCAAAACCGAGCTACTACGCAGTAGCGAGATGCCATAATACCATTTACTTGATGAGAGATCGCCACTCCTGCACGAGAGCACGCCACTCCCAAAACAGCTCACCCCCTTATAAAAAAGATTAATCCTTCTAAAGGGGAGGTCGCCTCATAAATCCATATAAAACCATATATGACAAAGAAAACCATTCAGTCCCCCGATTTCAAATAATGCGAGCAAAACAACCAGGTCACATGAATGTAGCTTGACCATAGACGACTAAGAAAACTACTTAGTCCCCCATGTTCTTTTTAAAGTGTAGAAAATATATTAAAAAGGGAGAAGAAGATACGGGGGGGATGAGTCCCCTACACGGCCAATTGGTATCAAGTAAAATAAGTTTAGGGGGCCGAATCCCCTAATCAAAATCTAAATAGTTCTTCAATTGACTATCTTTTGGATGCTCGAGATCATTTCTTGATGATGGTTTTGGTGGCTCATAAGGAGTAGAGGATAGTTTTGGTGGGCTCAGGATCTTCCTTAGAATCGGGATTATCTCGTAAGTGGGTAACTCCGGCAAAGTTCACCCAGTCGGAAAAGGTTTCAACTTCAACCCCATTAGCAAGAAGGGTTTGAAAAGGAAGGAGAGCGGTCGGAACGATAGTGGGTTTGGGATTTTCATTAGAGTCGGACACAAGGAAGGGAGAAGTGCCAATAAAAATTGTCGAGTCAGAGAGAGTGCGGACAGCGAACCCATTAGCATAAAGTGTTTGAATAGGGGAGCGGGTGGCCGAAATGATTTCAAGAGTATTATAGGGGCCGAAAGGGCTTGGTCCATAAGGGGAGCTACAAAAAGGGGCACTGAAATTATGCCCGGTCTAAGCTGGGCCTGGATTAATCGGGCCGGGATGGGGGGTCGGGCCAGGCTGGACTAGGGCGAGATTCTCGTACGAGGTGGATGAGGAAGAAAGAGCAGCCATGGGACCTAAATTGGGGTTATTTGCTAAAAGCTACGGTCGAGCAGTTTATGAATGTCTTCGCGGTTAGGGTTAGTGTTTACGAGTTTAGGACCCGAGGGAGAAACTTAAGAAGGGTGAGTCAGAGTCCCCATTCATGGCCTAGCAGAATAATTCCAACTAGGTCGCATCAACATGATGAAAGTAAACCAAAGGTAACTAAGAAACTACTTAGTCCCCCCAAGGTAATGTAACTAAGTAGTTCAACCAGGTTATCTATCAGCAACATGTTAAAAGAGATGTCAAGTAAACCTGCTTTTCGCATAGGTCGCAAGATCAATCAAACTAAATAAAAAGCCCAGAGTCCGCAAAGAGCATGTAAATTAAACATGCGCATTACATCAAAAAGTATGTAAATCCAACATATGCATAAAAAGAAGTGTTAAGAACATGTAAGTCAAACATGTCATTTACACAAAATCAAACAATAAAACATTATGTAAGTGAAACATACTTATAAACTTAAAGATAACATGTAAACCAAACCTGCTTCTTTCATCCTAGAATATGTAAATCAAACATATTCAATGAATGAAAAAACATGTAAATCAAACATGTTCTTACATAAAACCATTCGTTGCTGACCTGATAAAAGCGTCAAGGCTTAAGCATACCCAAAAATCCATAGAGTGTCATAATGATAACCCTTTATTGTATTATGTAATCAGGTCGCATGAGGTCATATTATTGTCAGAATAAAGGCGAGATCGCAGGCTAAGGTTGTTGATAACAAAACTGAGGTGGCGAGAGTAAAGCCAAGGTCATAGCATGGACAATGTGGTGTACGTATTTGTATCCTTAGAGTATTTGGTAGCTGGAAAAATAGCATCGCTTTGCCATTAAGAAGAGACGGTGTGATTTTAGTGTAGTCATGGTGCAAGAGGTATGCGAGGCGGGCTGATGCCATTAAAAAGTAAGGCCGATGAGTGAAGCGCTTCTGCCATCCCGCGGACCGAGATGTGTAATGAGTTAGTTTTCTTTCGGAGGCAGGTAAAAAATTTCGGCGCTTAGCACCATCAGCCAAGTGCCCGAAGGTCCGAAATTAAAAAAAAAAAAACAAGCAAGGTGTTTTGCATGTAATTGTGGTATTTTTCTCGTATTTTTGATTAGGATTTTATGTAAATTTTAGGAGTTTTTAGTCGAGTTTCGTTAGGTTTTTCGTTTATTTTTCTTGTTTTCTTATTTTTCATGTTCCTTGTTGATTTTATATTTAATTGGGTTAAATGACTACAATTAATTGGAGTTTTGGTGTAATTCTTGAGTTTCGATATTTAAAATTTTCATTTAATAGGTGCCTTAATGATTTGAATTCAAGCTAAGGCATGGAGGCCAAAACTCAAGCTTAGCCTTGCCTATTTGTATGCCTAAATAGGTGTCAAGATGCTCCAAAATGGGTAAACATTCTGGAATGGTGGCCTAACCTTGCCTAGACTTGACTATATTAACACCAACACCCTATGCGCAAAAATAGGCCTAATTTCACGCCTAAACTCGCGCCAAGGTAGCTGCCAGCACCGCCGACACTGGGTACATTGCCTACACTGGGTCACCCAGTGTCTGAGCGCAACGCTCGGCAGCTCCCGCATGCCTGCCTGCCAGCACCCGTGCAGCCCTGCCGAGATCTGCCGATACTGGGTTACCCAGTGTCCGAGCCATCTCGCCGATTCCCACGCCTAAAGCATTGCCTACTCCAGCGCCCAGCATTGGCATACCTTGGCGCCTATTACCTTGCCTAAAGTCACGCCTACCCCTTGCCTGGCCGCACCTAAATGCAAGCCTAGGCTAGCGCCCACCCTCGCCAAGCATGGCCTAAAGCTGCGCCTAAATGCAAGCCTAGGTCAGCGCCCACCCTCGCCTAACATTGCCTAACGCCACGCCTAATGCCTTGCCTAAAGCCTCCAAGCCAGCCCTAGTGTACCCAGGCTCGGCCATGGCTGAGCGACCTCGAGCCATGGTCGAGCCACCTTGAGCCAAATCAAGCCAAAATGTGCCAAAGGCTAATTTTACCCATTTAAACCCAATTAAAACTAGTATAAATAGGACACAACTCTCATTTTTGGAATTATCTCTCATTTTCCCCAACTCTTGCATGGGTTTGGATAAAATTTCTCTCTCTATTTCTTAGATTTTAATTTCAAGCAATTCCTTGGGTTTGTAAGCCTAAGAAGAATTCAAGTACTCCCTTGGATTTTTATTTTGATGCAATTCAATTCAATCTTGTTACTCTCTTTCATTCAAGTAAGCTTTCTTTTATTTTCATGCTTTTTTCTTCAATTTCATGTATGTTCTTCAATTTTATGCTTTTTGCTTTAGCTCTTTAATTTCTTGCTTGATCTTGTGAATCGTCCATGGAATCTAGATGAGTGACACGTTTGGATCATAAACCGAGTCTCGGATCGTCTTTATTTTGAGTTTTTTATATGCTTTATTTTGAATTAATTTCCATGCATTGTTTCATACTCAAAGATCTACTCTTTATTTCTTGTTATTTTTCAAAAAGATTTAAACTTTGACGTCAACTCTTCATGCTCTTTCAATTGGTGTTTTCAATTTTTGTCTATTTTCATTTTCCTAGATTTTATGATCATGCATGCATGGTTGTACTCTAGGTTGCTTTAGTCGTACTTAGTGAAACATTGCTTTCCATTGCTTATTTTCATTATTGATTTGCACTTTCATTTCGAGGCATACAACGAGGCATCCGACCAACTTGCAATTTCACTTCCTAGTGTAGTTTAGTTAATTTAATTGCTTTATTTTAGTTTTCCTTTTATTTCTACAAGCTACAAACACCTTGACTCGTCAATTGAATTGATTTCTGATAATACCAAGTCAAATGAACTTTATTTTCCAAACCACAAAAAGAAAAAAATTCAAAATGGCATTGTTGCCGGGGAAGAAAGACGGACCTCAAGATTTTGAGTGCGGGTTTTTATTGGCCATCACTACATTACGATGCTCAAGATCATGTTCAAACATGTGATAGGTGCCAACGCACGGGGAGTATCTCAATGAGGAATGAAATGCCCTTGGTGGGTAATTTGGTGGTTGAGATTTTTGAAGTGTGGGGAGTAGACTTCATGGGGCCGTTTCCCAAGTCGTTTGATGGATATGAGTACATTCTTGTGGGGGTTGACTATGTTTCAAAATGGGTCGATGTAATCCCCACAACTAAAAATAACGCCGAGGTAGTGGTCAAGTTTGTGAGAGAGAATATTTGTGCTCGTTTTGTCTTTCCGAGAGTGATTATAAGTGACGGGGGTAGCCATTTTTGTAATAAGCTATTTGAGAAGCTCATGAAGATTTATGGGACTAAGCACAAGATAGCTACACCATATCACCCCCAAACATCGGGGCAAGTCGAGACGATTAACAAGAAAGTGAAGAGTGTGCTTGAGAAGACGGTGCAACCCAACCGAAGGGATTGGTCGAGAAAGCTAAGCGATGCCTTGTGGGCCCTTTGGACAGCCTACAAGACGGTCCTAGGCACGAGCCCTTATCATTTGGTGATTGGGAAGTCTTGTCACTTACCCGTTGAGATTGAGCATAAGGCATTTTGGGCAATGAGAGTCGTAAACATGGATTTGAAGGAGGCCGGTCTTGAAAGGATGTTGCAAATGGAGGAGTTGGATTAGCTTCGGAATGCTCAATATGACAATGCTCGAAGTAAATTCATGTCGCGAGTTGGATGAGCTTCATTTTGTTTTGGGTTTATGTACATATTTTCTTGTATTTTTTTTTTTGTGTGTGATCTTCTTTTCTAGTGTGTTGTTTTCCTACATCACCCTTGGGCAATTTGATAAGATTGGTAGCGTTCTTGGAGTCGGGAGAATCTAGCCATGCTCGGTTTTTGCTTGGATTGCTAGATGTTTTCTTAGTGGACCCCACCGAGCTCGACCCAAACTCGCTCAGTTAAGGAAGCTTCTATTTCACCCTCCTTTTACTTTGTCTTCATCAAAATGCAATGAGGGCATTACATGGTTTAAGTGTGGGGTGGGTAGGTGGTTAGGGTCCGGGTGTCGAAAAGCATGATTTGTCTTTCTTTACTCGAGTCTTGTCAAAGTGACGCATTCTTGGCGAAGTGACACTTACTATTTGCGCTTTTATATGGTTGAGTCGTTTTTGTCGTTATTACATTGTTGAGCAATCACCACTTGCTTGGAGGTTTGAATAGTTTACTTGTCGGGTTTTTAAATGTTTATGCCCTCTTGTGTGAGGAGTTGAATTTTTGTGCTTCATCCAAAACCCGCCTATATATATATATATATATATATATATATATATATATATATATATATTTATATATATATATAATCAACATTTGCTCATGAAAAGATTGCAAAGTTCTAAAATCTCTTTTGATTTTGTTTCCAAAACTCGATGCAAACTAGTGAGTAGCCTTGTGTGAATTGTCGGTTTTGCTTGCATATTTATGGAAATTGCATTGAGGTGGCTTGATTTTGCTCGTGCATGGTTGAATTTGGAAATGACCTCGAGGCACATATATCACCCTTATTCCGGCCATATCCAAATATATAAGCTACTTAAGTATCCCAAATGAGCCCCCTTGAGCCTATGCCCCAATTTCTTGTTAGCCGAGCTCAATTTTAGCTCTTATATCTCCATAAGTCGTGAGGTAAGAGGGTATGTTGTTAGTTGACTTGGAATGTGTGGAAATCAATTGAGGGTTTTCGATTTTGAGTTGCTTATACAAAAAAAAAAATAAAAAAAATTAATAATAATACTCCAACACAAATCACGAAAAGTGATAAAGAGTGCGTTCATGTGAAAAGCCTAATTTAAAGGCTAAGTTTAGTGAAAAGAAGAAAAATAAAAAAGCTTCTAAGTGTTGTGAAATAAAAGTCGGTAAAGAGTGTGTACGAAAAAAAAGGGGTTTCCATTGAAAGTTTGGTAATTTGGGAAGGGAGAAGCGATCATAAGCTTCAGGTTTTAGAAGATAGGGTTTTGTGTGTTATTGATCACGTTTGGTCGTGTGTTAGCCACTATATCAAAATATTTCATACCTTACCAAAGAACCAACATTACAACCTAGAATAAAGACATCTTTCGATTCTTGTTTGGTCATGTACAATGGGTAATTTTGAGTTTCCGATTTGTGAAATCTTGTCGAGGTGCATGGCATTGTACGATTCGAGTGTATACACGTCCCATATAAAACACACTTGAGTGAATTGAGCGAACACCCTCAAAATTCCATTTGTGAGGAAGTCATCGATTTGGTTTTCATTTGAAAAAGAGTAATACAAGCAATGCTTGACGATAACGAGTTTATGTTGATACTTTCATCATATTAATAAGGATATGCACAAGAATTTCTCTTTTTACGTAATGTTCAATTGCATGTACATTCTTGATTCTTTTCGTTATTCGACAATTGTGGGGTGGTTGTTTTGCATGTAATTGTGGTGTTTTTCTCGTGTCTTTAACTAGGATTTTATGTTAATTTTAGTAGTTTTTAGTCGAGTTTCGTTAGGTTTTTCGTTTGTTTTTCTTGTTTTGTTTTTTTTCATGTTCTTTGTTGAATTTTTATTTAATTGGGTTAAATGACTTCAATCAATTGAAGGTTTGGTGTAATTCTTTGGTTTTGATATTTAAAATTCTCATTTAATAGGTGGCTTAATGATTTGAATTCAAGCTAAGGAATGGAGGCCAAAACTCAAACCTAGCCTTGCCTATTTGCATGCCTAGATAGGTGCCAAGATGCTCCAAAATGGGCAAACATTCTGGAGTGGTGGCCTAGCCTTGCCTAGGCTTGCATATTTTCACGCCAACACCCTAGGCGCAAAAACAGGCCTAATTTCACGCCTAAACTCGCGCCCAGGTAGCTACCAGCACCAACGACACTGGGTACATTGCCGACACTGGGTCACCCAGTGTCTGAGCGCAGCGCCCGAAAGCTCCCGCATGCCTGCCTGCTAGCGCCCGTGCAGCCCTGCCGAGATCTGCCGAAACTGTGTGCATTTCTGACACTGGGTTACCCAGTGTCCGAACCATCTCGCCCATTCTCACGCCTAAAGCATTACCTACTTCAACGCCCAACATTAGTCTGCTTCGGCGCCTATTACTTTGCCTAAAGTCACGCCTACCCCTTGCCTGGCCGCATCTAAATGCAAGCCTAGGCCAGCGCCCACCCTCGCCAAGCATGGCCTAAAGCTGCGCTTAAATGCATGCCTAGGCCAGCGCCCACCCTCGCCTAGCATTGCCTAATGCCACGCCTAATACCTTGCCTAAAGTCGCCCAAAAAGCCCCAGCGCACCCGGCTCGGCCATGGTCGAGCCACCTTGAGCCAAAACAAGCCAAAATGTGCCAAAAGGCTAATTTGGCCCATTTAAACCCAATTAAAACTAGTATAAATAGGACACAACTCTCATTTTTTGGAATTATCTCTCATTTTCCCCAACTCTTGTATGGGTTTGGATAAAAATTCTCTTTCTAGTTCTTAGATTTTAATTTCAAGCAATTCCTTGGGTTTGTAAGCCTAAGAAGAATTAAAGCACTCCCTTGGATTTTTATTTTGATGCAATTTAATTCAAGCTTGTTACTCTCTTTAATTCAAGTAAGCTTTCTTTTATTTTCATGCTTTGTTCTTCAATTTCATGCACGTTCTTCAATTTTATGCCTTTTGCTTTAGTTCTTTGATTTCTTGCTTGATCTTGTGAATCGTCCATGGAATCTAGATGAGTGACACGTCTAGATCATAGACCGAGTCTCGAATTGTCTTTATTTCGAGTTTTTTATATGCTTTATTTTGAATTAAATTGCCATGCATTGTTTCATGCTCAAAGATCTACTCTTTATTTCTTGTTATTTTTTAAAAAGATTTAAACTTTGACGTCAACTTTTCATACTCTTTCAATTGGTGTTTTCAATTTTTTTCAATTTTCATTTTCCTAGATTTTATGATCATGCATGCACGGTTGTACTCTAGGTTGCTTTAGTTGTACTTAGTGAAACATTGATTTCCATTTCTTATTTTCATTATTGCTTTGTACTTTCATTTCGAGGCATACGACGAGGCATCCGACCAACTTGGAATTTCATTTCCTAGTGTAGTTCAGTTAGTTTAATTGCTTTATTTTCATTTTCCTTTTATTTCTACAAGCTACAAACACCTTGATTCATCAATTAAATCAATTTTCAATAATACCAAGCCAAATGAACCTTTATTTTCCAAACCACAAAAAAACTACACTTCACAAGGTAGATGAAGGAAACATAAAACCCTCCCTTTTAAGAGATTTAAACGAGCGTATCTGATACGCAATCATATTATGCCATAGGAAAATATACCTCTCCTTGAATATCCAACTACGCAATCTCTTTACTTTCAGGTAGCAAAAGTTTTACGATCACATCTCCTTGAATATTTGGACATGTGACCTTTTAGGCCCAATTTATCCTCCATGAACTTGTACATCAAAACACATATAATTGCTCCATTGTATGAGGCGAGCTGAAGGCAGGCCAATCTTATATATTGGGGATCTTGTTGCATTTACTTGACACGCGACCTGATCACCTCACCATATCATGACATAAATAACCCATAATTGTAATATGTCCATGTTGTTAAATTGGATTTAATCCTTTTAATGGTGCATCAAAAATTCGTCATAACAAATTATATAGGCTCGATTTACATTTTATGTAGATAATCGTATCATTTTGAATTTCTCAAATACAATTTTTAGTGAGTGAGAAATTATACTTCGAAGTTGAACGGTTGCTTAAGTGTATTATTGTTTATCCCACATTGAATGATAATCAATGTGGAAGGGAGTTTTAAAATGATTACATTTTCTAAGTGGACATCAAGTGGGCTAGTGGGTATTATGGAATTTGTGTGAACAAAGCTCACGCGGGCTCTCGGACTTGGGTTCGCCCGTCCGCCTTCGGTGGAGCCAGAGGCGGAGCCGAGCCCGAGCCCGAGTCTGGACCTTGGACCTTGGGACTTGGGTCTTGGGCAATTGGTCCAATTTGGGTGGTCCGTGTGGGTGTCCAAGGCTATCTTTTTTAGCCGCATGCGTAAATGGGCTCCTGAACGTTCTGTACATTTTCAAACGTACGTAAATGGACTCCTGAAACTCCTGACCGTTCAGGTACGTTTCATACATACGAAAATGGAAAGAAACGTCATGCATCTTAATGCATGGACGTTCAACCTTTGACCATCTTCATGTTGCCGTTTGAACGCCATAATGCAGCTTTTATGGACGTCTTTATACCCCTCTGGTGGAAACCCCTATATAAGAGTAGGCTTTCCATGCTTCATAACACACCAGAAATGTAGAACTCTCAGCATACACAACACAACATACACCTCTGGTGGAAACCCCTATATAAGGGTGGGCTGTCCATGCTTCATAACACATTAGAAGCGCAGAACTCTCAGCATACATAACATATCATATTGTTTTCTCATTCTTTCTCTCAAAGCTCTATCCAGTTCTTCAAGCTCGCCGGAGCTCTACTATTAATGTTGTTGTTATACCAGAGTCGTTGTCGTTTTATCTTTGGGGATGAATTTTCAAAACCGAAGAGCACTACCGGGGCAATTTCGTCTTGCGGAAAGAGTGTAAAACTCAACTCGACTAAAATATTTCTCCATTTCTTTTACTATTTTCTAGCTTCAGTGATATATATTTACATACTCCTTGTTTATGCTCAAAATCCCAACAATCGCAAGATGAAATTTTTGTTTGTGTTTTAATATCACTACTAGAAGATGTCTATCTCTAGCACTCCGACAATCTCGATAATTGGATCGACAAACTCGATGGCTCCTGCCAATTCCTTCTCCGCTATCCTAAGCATACCGATGACGATCTCTGCCCCTGCAGTCATAAACATCTCCACGATTAGCTCATCTACGCCAGATATGAACATGAGTCATGCTGATTTTCTCCTCAACCAAGGAACTCTCGACACCCTCCTTGAGTCCATGTCGAGGCGTATCTCGTCGAACCAACCGACCTCAGCCACAACTTCGGCTTCTGGAACGTTCCCTTATGGGATGGGGACTTTGGTCCAAAATGTGTCAGCTTCGACTGGGATCCATCTTACTGGAATGATGGGAACTACGGTTCCAATCATGTTCGCAAAGGCTCCGCCGACGTACTCATATGTTTCATTTACCCATTCAACAGGTATGATGGGGACATTTGTTCCTACTATGACCGCTCCGGTGCACTCCTCACGGATTATGCCTGCCGTGGAGAAGTCTCTAAATTTCAATGGTCAAGGCTTCAAGAGATGGAAATAAAAGATGTTGTTCTACCTTACGAGACGAACCACCCACTCCGGATGAGTCTGAGACCATCTTCACTATTCGTGCCGCCTACGATAATTGGCACAATGGTGACTATCTGTGTAAAGGCTTTCTCCTAAGTAGCCTGGAAGATAGTTTGAGTAACGTGTACTTAGATGTAAAGACCTCCAAGAAGATCTGGGAGGCACTCGAGAAGAAGTACATCTCCGACAAGGCTGGTACTAAGAAATTTATAGTCACAAATTTCATGGACTACAAAATGGCGCCCAGTTATGGAACAAGTTCAACAATACCAAATCCTGGTGAATGACGTCCACGCCGAGGGGATGGTGCTTCCTGATGCTTTCACGACTGCTGCCATGATTGATAAGCTTCCTCCGAACTGGAAAGACTTCAAGACATATCTCAAGCACAAGCGAAAGGCGATGTCTCTTGAAGATGTTATCCATAAGGTACGAATTGAGTTCGAAGTTCGAGTTCAGTACCAAAATTCAAAATTTTCGTTTGAACCTCGGGTGAACCTTCTTGAACAAGGAGACAACTCGAAGAAGAGGCCGCGTACTGGCAAAGCAAAGCCGAAAGCTCCTTCTTCTCAGAAGTTCAACGGCAACTGCTACAATTGTGGCAAACCTTGACACAGGTCTAAGGACTATCGCAAGCTAAAGAAAAAGAAGGCTAAGCCGAGTGCCCACTTAGCCGAGAAAGAGCTAACTAGTGATGATCTTATTACGGTTATCATTGAGGAAGCTAATATGGTCGAGAACCGTGGTCAATGGTTCATCAACACTGCTGCAACCGCCATTGTGTGTGCAGACCGGAGCTTGTTCTCGAAATACCATCCCTGTGAGGGAAGGAAGTTGAACATGGGAAACCAAGCCTCTTCACAAGTTGCAGGTGTTGGTTCGGTTATCCTCAAAATGACCTCCGACAAGGAGATCACTCTGAATGAGGTGCTGCATGTTCCGGACATCCAGAAGAATTTAGTCTCTAGTTCAATTATAGTTAGTCGTGGTTTTAAACTTATTTTTGAGGCTAATAAGTTTGTATTGTCTAAGTTTGGAACACCTCAGGGTAAGGGTTACCTTACAGATGGACTGTTCAAACTCAGTGTAATGGCTATACGCCCAAAACCTGTCATTAATAAAATTGCTTCTGATTCCTCTTACTTGACTGAGTGCTCCAGTTTATGGCATTGTAGATTAGGCCACGTTAATCTAAATGCAATAAAATATTTGTCAAATCTCAATTTGATTAAAGTAAATGAATTTGTTGATAAAAGTAAGTGTGAAATTTGTGTAGAAGCAAAAATGACTAAGTTACCATTTAAATCGGTAGAAAGGAGCACGACACCTCTACAATTAATTTACACGGATGTATGCAATTTGAAGTTTGTGCAAACCAGAGGTGGAAAAAAGTATTTTATTACTTTCATAGACGATTGCACAAAGTATTGTTACCTTTACCATTTGAGAGGTAAAGATGAGGCTATTGAAGCTTTTAAGAACTTCAAAAGTGAAGCCGAAAATCAACTTAACTGCAAAATCAAATCTATTTGAAGTGATAGAGGAGGCGAATACGTAGCTCCGTCTGAGGAGTTGTGCAACGAAAGTGACATAATTCATCAAACTACAGCTATGTATGCACCTCAATCGAACGGTGTTGTAGAACGCAATTATCGTACTTTGAAAGAGATGATGAATGCACTGTTGATTAGTTCTGGGTTACCTCGGAACATGTGGGGGGAAGCTATTTTAACGGCCAACTATATCCTCAATAAAATTCCACTTAAAGGTAGGGACAAAACTCCCTATAAGTTGTGGAAAGGTAGGAAACCTTCTTATAAATACCTCAAAGTGTGGGGGTGTTTAGCGAAGGTAGAAGTACCTCTACCGAAACAAGTGACAATCGGACCCAAAACGGTTGATTGTATCTTTATTGGTTATGCAATAAATAGCAGCGCCTATCGATTTATAATTCATAGGTCAGAAGTTCCGGACATGAATGTCGGAACTACCATTGAGTCAAGGAATGCGATATTCTTTGAAGATATATATCCTTGTAAGGATAAAGCTGCATCCAATTCAAACACTGGTAATGCTGAAGAAACTACAAGTCACGAACTTGTGGGGGTAGAACCTAAGTCTCATAAATGACCTGGTTCATAAATTGAAGCTCTAACTCCTAGGCGGAGCACTCGAGCTAAAGTTGCGAAGGATTTCGGTCCCGACTTTATGGTTTTCCTCTTGGATGAAGAACCAACCTCATTAAAATAAGCTTTTCCCAGGACCGATAGTTCATTTTGGAAGGAAGCTGTTCAGAGCGAGATCGATTCGATCATGTAGAACCATACGTGGATTCTGACTGATATACAAGAAGTTTGTATACCTTTAGGGAGTAAATGGATTCTGAAAATGAAAATTCAGAGCTGATGGATCAATTGATAAGTATAAAGCTCGTTTGGTTGTGAAAGGATTTCTCCAGAAGGAGGGATATGATTTTTTTAATACATACTCTCTTGCGATGAGAATTACCTCTATCCGGGTGCTTCTAGCGATTGCTGCTCTACACAATCTTGAGATTCACCAAATGGATGTAAAAATAGCTTTTCTAAATGGCGATTTAGAAGAGGAAATCTATATGGAACAACCTGAGGGTTTTGTAAAACCTGGACAAGAAAGAAAGGTGTGCAAACTGGTTAAGTCTTTATATGGCTTGAAACAAGTACCTTTACAATGGCACTTGAGATTTGACGAAGTGATGATGTCAAATGGCTTCCAGAAAAAAGAGTGCGACAAGTGTGTCTACATTAAGAATACTAATGACGGTTTTGTTATAGTATGTCTTTATGTAGATGATATGTTAATCATGGGTACTATCCTACAAGTGATTAATGAGACGAAACTCAAGTTAAAAAGGAATTTTGACATGAAGGATCTGGGAGTTGCTGACGTAATTCTTGGTATAATAATTATAAGAACTCCAGATGGAGTTGTCTTATCACAATCTCATTACATTGAGAAATTGATCAAGAAATTCAATGCTTACGATAGTCTTCCAGCAAAAACACCGATGGAACTCAATGTTCACTTAAGTAAGAACAGAGGTTACCCTATTTCTCAGAAGGACTATGTTGGGATCATTGGATGTTTGATGTACATATATAATTGTACAAGACCTGATCTAGCTTGCTCGGTAAACAAACTGAGTCGGTATACGAGCAATCCAAGTGGAGAACACTGGAAAGCGCTTGTGAGAGTTTTGAGATACTTAAAGTATACTCTGAACTTTGGGCTACATTATGGTACATACCCCATGGTACTTGAAGGTTATTTTGATGCAAACTGGATATCCGACTCAAATGACTCATTGTCGAAGTGGGTATGTGTTTGTAATAGGGGGAGGAGCTGTTTCTTGGAGATCCATGAAACAAACCTGTATAGCCCGATCCACCATGAAATATGAGTTTATCGCTTTGGACAAAGCAGGTGAAGAAGCTGAATGGCTTTGTAACTTTCTGGAAGAAATTCCATGTTGGGAGAAACCCGTGCCGCCAGTAATGCTTCACTGCGATAATCAAGCTGCTATTGGAAGGGCAAAAAGTGGTTATATAACGGTAAGTCTCGACATATTCGTCGGAGACATAACACCGTAAGACATTTGATATCGAGTTGGGTTATCTCAGTTGACTACGTAAAGTCGATAGATAACCTAGCGGATCCGTTCACCAAAAACATAGCTCGAGATCAGATGTATAAGTTGCTAGAAGGAATGGGAGTGAAATCCACATCTTAAAGATGATTGTAGTGGAAACCCAACCATGATGAGTGGAGATACCACAAACTTGGTTCAATGGGAAAACTAAACTATAAAAGTCTGGGTAAGTAAAACTCTACGATCCTATTCCCTAACGGGAAAAGTAGAGTTTTAATCTGTCACGTGGTGATGATAAATCTCTAATTTTTAATGATTCTTGTGCAGGTCTTTGACTTGAGTATGACAGAATACTCGTTTAAGAATCACCTATGTAAGCGAGAAGTGAGGGCCGCTTCTACTGAATGCTTATGAATCCAAAGAAGTTTTCCATGGCCAGAAATGGACACAAACGTGAGAACGGAAGAATTCTGAGACCTTAGTGGGTTGGTACTATAGTCTAGTATACACAAAGGGTAATAGCTCAAGAATTATGTTCACTAATCCGCCGGTATGCTCGGTAGTATTAACTAAGGAGGGTTCAAGGCCACAAGCCACCTATCCTTATTCTCTATTGTCTCTTAAGGACTGAGCTACGTATTTGCATACTTTGTTTTTCTTTTTTGGATATTCTCACTCATGTGGGGGATTATTGTTAAATTGGATTTAATCGTTTTAATGGTGAAGCAAAAATTCATCGTAACGAATTGTATAGGCTCAATCTACGTTTCGTGTAGATAATCGTAGCATTTTGAATTTCTCAAATCCAATTTTCAATGAGTGAGAAATTGGACTTCGAATTTAAACGGTTGATTAAGTGTATTGTTGTTTATACCACATTGAATGATAATCAATATGTAAGGGAGTTTAAAAATTATTAAATTTTATAAGTGGATATAAGGTGGGCCAGCGAGTATTATGGACTTTGTGTGAACAAAGCTCACGCGGGCTCTCGGACTTGGGTTCGCCCGTCCGCCTTCGGCAGAGCCAGAGGCGGAGTCGAGCCCGGACCCGAATCCAGACCCGGAGCCCGAACCCGGACCTTGGACCTTGGGACTTAGGTCTTGGGCAATTGGTCTGATTTGGGTGGTCTGTGTGGGTGTCCCAGGGTATCTTTTTTACCTTAGACGCATACTTAAATGGGCTCCTGAACGTTCTGTACGTTTTCAAACTTACGTAAATGGACTCCTGAAACTCCTGACCTTTCAGGTACGTTTCATACGTACGAAAACAGAAAGAAACGTCATGCATCTTAATGCATGGACGTTACAACCTTTGACCGTTTGAATGCTGCCGTTTGAATGCACACACCAGAAACGCAGAACTCTCAGCATACACACCACAGCATACCCCTCTGGTGGAAACCCCTATATAAGGGTGGGTTGTCCATGCTTCATAACACACCATAAACGCAGAACTCTTAGCATACGTAACACAACATATTATTTTCTCATTCTTTCTCTCGAAGCTTTGTCAAGTTCTTCAAGTTCGTCGGAGCTCTGGTATTAACGGTGCTGTTATACCAGAGACGTAGTCGTTTTATCTTTGGGATGAATTGCCAAAACCGAAGAGCACTACCGGGGCAATTTCGTCTTTCGAAAAGAATGTAAAACTTGACTCGACTAAAAGATTTCTCCATTTCTTTTACTATTTTCTAGCTTCAGTGATATATATACATACTCCCTGTTTGAGCTGAAAATTCTAACAGTCCAATTCAAAAGGAGAATAGAAAAACTTATCTTTCACTTTGGTCATTTTGTGAGTCCCCCTTTAACATCCAACCTTATTGATGATTTAAATTATGTGGAACCTCACATATTTCACTTAAGGACTCAATTTCCTTCTTTCCCACAGACGGCGCCACTTGATGCGACCAAAAAGATTGGTGCCTCAAGAATAGAAAGTACTGACCTTGAATACATAGTCAGCGACCTGATCAGCCTACAGAAAGCTCCTAGCAACCTGATCGAACCTCCAGAAGGCTCCTGGTGACCTGGTTAACCTGCAAAACAGAACCCAAGCCAAGGTGGTGGACGGCCCCGGCGTAGGTCCTCCGATGCTTAAGTCAAAAAGTGTTCGAGCAAGAAATGATGCATATGTTCTCTTTATATAGATAAGTGATAATAGATGAGAGATAAGAGACGTGTTCAAAGATGTGTTCCCAGTCTAGGGTTCCCGTCTCCTGTATAAGAGATTGCCTCTCCTAAAGAAGAGCTCGCCTTTTCTAAAGGAGAGGTCGACATGAATCCATAAATCCATAAGCTGCATGATCCATGATAATTAGAGATAAGAGAATTATTCCATATAAAAGATAGAATAGCATGAGCTCCATGATAGAGAGGGGGTGAAGTTATGAAATAAGAGCATAAGATTTAGGGCCTGAGAGATGAGCATCAGAGCATGAGATCCCCCTGAAATAAGGGCCTGAAACCTTATTTATAAGATTATTGAGACTTGTTCACTAGTTAATTTGATTCCTTCCCAAGATCAAGCCAAGATGACTTCTTCTTGCCCGTTTAGAACGTTTGCTTCTCGTCAAATGTCATTTGAGCTATGCAAGGCCCAGGAACATTTCAAGATTAGATCCTCCCGATAAGGATGTTATTACTTTAGTGGATCCTCCAGTCTCAACTTCACCATGAGCAAGAAGGGAGTTCGTCAAGCTAATGACGTAAAATAAGCGCTTTTTGGGAGGCAACCCATGTTCTTTTCGTTTATTTATTTTATTTTTATATTTCTTTCTTTCTTACTTTCTTATTATATAAAAATCTAAAAATGTTCGAAAAATTGAAAATTCTAAAAAAAAATGTGTTGTCTTTTGGTTCTTTTTAATCCTTGGTTTTGTTTTGTTTTGATTTATGTGCATATTTTCTTGTGTTTTTGATTTTGTGTGATTTTCTTTTATAGAGTTTTGTTTTCCGACTTCAACCTTGGTCGATTTGATAATTTTGTAGCGCTCATGGAGCCGGGAGAAATGAGCCATGCTCGGTTTTTGCTTGGATTGCTTGGATGATTAAGTGGACCTCACCGAGCTCGACCCAATCTCGCTCGATTAAGGAAGTTTCTATCTCACCCTTCTTTTACTTGATTTTCATTAAAATGCAATAAGGGCATTGCATGGCCTAAGTGGGATGGGTAAGAGGTTAGGGTCCGGGTTTTACAAAGCATGATTTGTCTTTCTTAACTCGAGCCTTGGCAGAGTGACGCTTACTAATTTTGCATTTATATGGTTGAGTCATTTTTGTGTCTTGTATGTTTATTATATTGTTGAGCAAGCACCACAGATTTCGAAGTTTGAATAGTTTACTTGTCGGGTTTTTACATGTTTGTGCCCTCTTGTGTAAGGAGTTGAATTTTTGTGCTTCGTTCTAAACCCGCCTATATATATATACTCAAAATTCACTCGTGAAAAGATTGCAATGCTCTAAAAGCACTTTTGATTTTGTCTCCAAAACCCGATGCAAACTAGTGAGTAGCCTTGTGTGAGTTTTTGATTTTGTTTGCATTTTTATGGAAATTGAATTGAGGTGGCTTGATTTTGCTCGTACATGATTGAAATTAGAAATGACCTCAAGGCACATTGATTAACATGCATTTGTGGTTATTTTTAGTAGTATTTTAGTATCTTTTTATTAGTGTTTTTGGTATAAGTTGGACCATTTAAGCTTAATTTCGTATATATAGACTTCCGACTTATTTTACCGTGTTTTGATCTAATTGATGCAAAATAAGTGATTATTTGATGTTTTTCACTTACAGCTAAGTAACCGGGAGAGTTCAGCGCATTAGAGATAAAGTATAATGATCGAGAGATGAGAATCGAGCTTTCCGGCGAAAAGTAGCAAGTCTTTGGAGTTAACGGTTGGCATTAACGGTTACTTCATAACCTTTAACCATAAACCGTTAGCAGCAGGCCCGAACATAAAAGTAGCAGCTAACGGTTTGCTATAACCGTTAGCAACCAACCGTTAGCGGGGCCCAGGAGCAGCAGACAGGCTTGCGGCCCAACTCTCGGAAAATTCTATAAATACCTTCATTAATCCGAATTCTGGGATATGTGTGTCTGTGTGCGTGTGCTAACCCTAAAACAGAGCTGAATCCTAGGGTTTTGGAGACGAAAAAAAAAACAAGACGCGACGATCGAGGAGAAATCAAGAATCGACGAAGACGAGTTCTCGAAGCCGTTCGACGACGATTCATCCGTAGAAGTCCAGTTCGCTGCGTTCATTCTTCGGAATAGCCAAAGATATTGCCCTTTCCAGTAGCTTAAATGAGTACTTCGAACTTTTACTTAGTATTCTTAGTTTTAAATCATTAGATTTCAAGTTTGCACATGTTGGATAGTTTATGTTCATATTGTTTGCTTTCGTTTGGATTCGCTGAACGTATTTAGTTATTTAATCTCAATTTATTTTCAGTCTTATATGATTTTTGTTGGAAGTTTAATATTCTGTTGGTTGGAGTTAATTCATGCGTGCAGTTATGTTAGTTT
>BMAC01000981.1:123772-187136 GCA_014905375.1 Phtheirospermum japonicum | reverse complement strand
AAACTAACATAACTGCACGCATGAATTAACTCCAACCAACTGAATATTAAACTTCCAACAAAATCATATAAGACTGAAAATAAACTGAGATTAAATAACTAAATACGTTCAGCGAATCCAAACGAAAGCAAACAATACGAACATAAACTATCCAACATGTGCAAACTTGAAATCTAATGATTTAAAACTAAGAATACTAAGTAAAAGTTCGAAGTACTCATTTAAGCTACTGGAAAGGGCAATATCTTTGGCTATTCCGAAGAATGAACGCAGCGAACTGGACTTCTACGGATGAATCGTCGTCGAACGGCTTCGAGAACTCGTCTTCGTCGATTCTTGATTTCTCCTCGATCGTCGCGTCTTGTTTTTTTTTTCGTCTCCAAAACCCTAGGATTCAGCTCTGTTTTAGGGTTAGCACACGCACACAGACACACATATCCCAGAATTCGGATTAATGAAGGTATTTATAGAATTTTCCGAGAGTTGGGCCGCAAGCCTGTCTGCTGCTCCTGGGCCCCGCTAACGGTTGGTTGCTAACGGTTATAGCAAACCGTTAGCTGCTACTTTTCCCCAATTTATATGCGTAATTGTGTTGAACAAACTATTTAAAATTCCGATTGTATGTTTTTTGAGAGACGACTCGGGTTAAGTTGCCAAACTACGCGCGACCCCGTTCTCTTGCGGGCAAGCTATTGATCTTTTGACAACTTTTCATAAGTAGGCAACCAAAAAGTTTGAATCAAAATTTTGGCGCCGTTGCCGGGGAGCATTGCAAAGGTTTTCAAAAATATTCTTGTTCATTTTATTTTCTTTTTAATCGTCTATTTGTATAAATATCTTCTCTAGTCGAAGCATTTGATTTGTTGATTGAGTGTATGCAAGGTCTTAGATCACTTAGACTCGAACTTGCACCATTTATCGACAACGTTCATCGATCCAATCGAGCAAGACCACCTCACTATCCGAAAGTGAATCGTCTTCCACAACCGATTTAATTTGTGATCCAATTCCCGAAGTGATGCTGCGACTGGATAACCCTCCCCACAACAACGAGGACGATCAGCCACCGAGGAACCCACCTATGCGACAAAGAAACGACTATGGAAGTGAACCGATCCGTCCCGATTGACCGGTGCAGCCTCGAGAGTATTGGGAGAATGTCCAATGGAATGAGATGGACCAAAATGAAGAACGAGGAAGAGGAATTGGAAATCGCAACCACTACATTCCGAACGACTATTCCGAAAGATCTTACCATGGATACGAGCGTGTTAATGATTGGCTTGAGATTAACAACTATGATGGGAGGAACGAGTACGAAAGGAATTACGCGAGGCTGAATAATCAAGTAAGACAGGGAGCACGCGAGCCAAGACAAAGAGAGTTTACAACTCATCAAGTGGGTCCCTACAGTTCCGCCATTGTGTTGGGAAGGACTGCTAGAGACTTTGAGTTGAAACCTCATATAATAAACAACCTCCCGACATTTCATGGCCTCGCCAACGAAGGTCTATTGACTTTCCTAAAGGAGTTCTATGCCAAAGTAAGCAGGATCCCGTCTCTGGGACTTCATCACGAGGACCTTCAAATGGTGTGCTTTCCTAGTTGCATGAAGGACAAAGCCAAATCTTGGCTACTTTCACTAGAACTGAGGTCTGTGGTCGACTGGCCCATGGTTAGTGACAAATTGATTGATTAGTATTATTCAGCTCAGACGACGGGCCACATAAGGAGACAAATAGCCAACTTTGTCCAGCAAAACGGAGAGTTGTTTCACGTAGCATGGGAACGTTTCAAATCTCTATTGCAAGCTTGCCCCCATCATCACAACTCTCCGGGAATGGTGATTCAACTCTTCTACAAAGGACTTATAGATTCTTACAAAAATAACGTAGAAGTAGCTGCTGGAGGAGATTTTGGGCACCTTACAGCGACGGAAGCCAAGAAATTGTTTGAGAGGATGATCAAGAAGTCGAGGCAAATGAGCTCTCGACCACGAAAGATAAGAGTTAACGAGGCAACTGAGGTGCCAAGCAACGAGACCGTCGAGGCATGTAACTGATGTGGAGAGCAAGGGCATTCGGTGGATTCATGTAAAATAGGGTATCACGAAGATACCGACGCTGAAGCGTACGCCATCAAGGATCAATTACGCAACATAGATCTTCCAACCTATGAGCACAGGCCTCCGAAAACCCCCAAATTCAACGCAAATCGTAACTCTCCTTACTTTAAATGGGGCCCTAAAAACCCACATTCCGCCCCAGTACAAACTAAAAATAATTCAACATCACCACCACCAAACAAATCGCTACCAGCCGGGTCGACACCTACTCCTATACGGCCGAACGATCAGCTGTTATTTGGAAACAAAACCAAGTCACCGAGACAATCCGGAACAGGGATGGACTGACAAATCTGACCACACAAGTAAATAAGCAAGGAGAGGTCTTGGATGACCTATCTAAAAGCATGAAGAACTTAGAGAAAATGATGGGCCCAATGGCGACATTCATGGCCAAACATGACAATGAAAAAGGGAAGTTTCTGAGCCAACCCGAGCAAGCTTCCGCGGTTCATATTTTACGAAGTGGGAAGATGATAGATAATGGAGTCGAAGAAGAGAAAGAAGAGGACACTGATATTTAAAATGACGGGCTGTCTACGAACAATGACCTTAAACCGGTTGACCAAATACATAAGTCACCAAATCCTTACATTCCTGGGTCGTTAAAAGGGAAGTCCCCGAATCAAGTACCCACTCCTGTAACAGATGACGATTCCACCAAGTCTCTGACTCCGCAGCCATAACCGATGGCATCGCCTATAAGAGACAAGGTTCCTTTTCCGAGTCATCTGCGCCCAGCCAAAGAGAACAAAAAGTTCATGGAGCTTTACAATCTGCTGAAG
Organism: Phtheirospermum japonicum; assembly: GCA_014905375.1. Lineage (NCBI taxonomy): Eukaryota > Viridiplantae > Streptophyta > Magnoliopsida > Lamiales > Orobanchaceae > Phtheirospermum > Phtheirospermum japonicum. The sequence continues at coordinate 184,226 of BMAC01000981.1, read as the reverse complement.
AACATCAACGTTAATCTTCCTCTTTTGGACATAATCAAGACGATGCCCGCTTACGTGAAGTTTTTCAAGGAGCTGGCCGTAAGGGAGCGGCGATTGGAAACAGCACAACGAGTCGAGTTGACCAAGGAGGTGAGCGCCATTTGCAAGGGTCCGCTTCCGAAGAAGGAGAAAGACCCTGGGATCTTTTGCATTACTATAGCCTTAACTAACGGGCAAACAGCACGGGGAATGCTCGACCTTGGTGCCGGAGTCAATTTAATGCCATACTCGCTATATAAGGAATTTGACCTTGGAACAATGAGGCCAACGACGATGTGATTACAGTTGGCGGACCGATCAATACGACAACCACTTGGCATAGTTGAAGATGTTTTGGTCCAAGTTGGTGAATTGGTAATTCCGGTTGACTTTGTTATACTCGATGTCGGCGAAGTTCCGAAGGAAGGCACGGAGCATACCATCTTGCTGGGTAGACCATTTATGTCCACCTCCCATACACTGATCAACAAACACAAAGGGAGAATGACTTTATCTATTTTAGGAGAGACGGTCACATTCTCGATTAGAGATATCCACAACACACCCTCGCCGATGATGCAAGAAGATTTTTCATTTATTGATCCTATTGCATCTTGCATTCACGAACTCAAGGGAATCACTGTGCTGGATGAATCAAGCGTCGAGTACGACTCAGAATTTTTAAGCAGGGTGGTCGAGATGTTGGATATAGACTTGAACGAAATCACGGAAGAATATGAAGGGTTTGAAGATTTTGATGAGGAGCTATGTGAAATAGCTAACGCACCTGCGTTTGAGCCAAAAGTAGAGCTAAAACCACTGCCGAGTCATTTGAAGTACGTTTTTCTCGAGCCCAACGAAACAAAACCCATCATAATTTACTCGGCATTAACGGAGCATGAGGAAAGAGAACTGACTGTAGTACTGAGCACCTACAAAGAATCCATAGGATGGAGCATCGGCGACATCAAAGGGATACGCCCCATTACGTGCATGAATTGAGTTAGAACCGGATGCAAGACCAGTACGAGACAGTCAGCGAAGATTGACGCCAACATTGTATGAAGTGGTCAAGAAAGAGATTTTAAAGTTGAAAGAGGAAGATCATTTACGCAGTCTCCGATAGCAAATGGGTGAGCCCGATTCATGTAGTACCCAAAAAGGGCGACATCACCATAATCGAAAACGAGAAAGGCGAAATTGTCCCAACCAGGCTGACCACTGGATGGCGAATGTGCATTGATTATAGGAAGATGAACACTGCAACGAGGAAGGACCACTTCCCATTGCCATTTATTGACCAACTGCTGGACAAACTGGCCGGACACGAATTTTACTACTTCTTGGATGGCCTTTCTGGTTACTATCAAGTGGCTATAGCCCCAGAGGATTAAAGCAAGACTACCTTCACGTGCCCCTTTGGCACATTTGCATTCCGGAGGATGCCGTTTGGTCTGTGCAATGCTCCAGCAACCTTTCAGAGGTGTATGCTTTCTATCTTCACTGATTTTATTGATGACTTTCTGGAAGTGTTTATGGATGATTTTTCTATTTTTGGTGATTCATTTGAAAGTTGTCTTGCTAATTTGTCTAAAGTTTTAAAACTTTGCATTGAGAAGAGTCTTACATTGAGTTGGGAGAAATCCAATTTTGTGGTCAAAAGTGGCACTGTACTAGGGCATATTGTTTCTAGTAGAGGGTTGGAGGTATATAAGGCAAAAGTTGATGTTATTGAAACTCTTCCTCCCCCTCTTGATATTAAAGGAGTCCATAGTTTTCTGGGGCATGCAGGATTTTATAGGCGATTTATTAAAGATTTTTCAAAAATTAGTCGCCCACTTTGTAAATTGTTGTCTCAAGATACTCCATTTGTGTTTGATGAAACTTGTATGAATGTGTTCGAAACTCTTAAGGAGAAATTTACGTCTGCACCGGTTGTTGTTGCTCCTGATTGGAATCTACCATTTGAAATAATGTGTGATGCGTCTAATGAAGCAGTAGGGTCTGTTCTAGGACAACGTGTCGAGAAATTTCTTAGGGTTATTTATTATGCGAGTTATATGCTAAATGATGCCCAACGCAACTACACAACTACTGAGAAGGAATTGTTAGCATTCGTATTCTCTTTAGATAAATTTCGATCTTACATTGTAGGAGCCCAAGTCATTGTGCATACTGATCATGCTGCTCTACGTCATTTATTTGCTAAGCCACAAAGTAAATTACGTTTGATTCGTTGGATTTTATTGTTGCAAGAATTTGACGTAGAAATTAAAGATAGACGTGGCTGTGAAAATGTGGTAGATGATCATTTGTCTAGGATGGTAACTGAAAATGATGAGAAATGCATGATTGATGATTTATTTCCTTATGAAAATGCTTATGTTCTTAATGTGACTATCACTCCTTGGTATGCTGATATCGTGAATTATCTTTCTTGTGGTATTATACCTAATCATTTGAACTACCAAGAGAGGAAAAGGTTTTTGCATAAGTGCAGGAGTTATTTCTGGGATGAACCCTTCGTATTCAAAAGGTGCAAAGACGGACTAAACAGGCGCTGTGTCTCGAATGAGGAGATGACAAGCATTTTGCAGTTTTGCCACGACCTTGGTGGTCATTTTGGGGCACAAAAGACCGCGTTTAAGATCCTTTTGGCAGGTTTTTATTGGCCAAATATATTCGCTGATGTCTATGATTATTGCAGGAACTACAATGATTGCCAAAGAACAGGGAACATAGGGAAGAGAGATGAGATGCCTCTCGTGCCAAATCAAGTAGTCGAGATTTTCGACGTGTGGGGAATTGACTTTATGGGACCGTTCCCAAAGAGCGGAGATTTTGAGTACATCCTGGTGGGCATTGACTATGTGTCCAAATAGGTGGAAGCTATCCCAACACGCAAGGCTAATGCTGACGTCGTTTTGAAATTTCTGAAAGAGAATATATTCAGTAGGTTTGGAGTCCCTAGAACAATAATAAGTGATGGAGGGAGTCATTTCTGTAACAGAGCATTTGAAAGATTGATGAACAAGTGCGGCGTACGACACAAAGTGGCTACCCCCTACCACCCTAAAACTTGCGGTCAAGTGGAAACCAGCAACCGCCAATTGAAGAGCATTCTAGAAAAGACCGTGGGCCCAAACAGGAAGGATTGGGCCACGAAACTGGTAGATGCGCTATGGGCGTATAGAACTGCATACAAAACAGTGCTCGACTTGACCCCTTTTCAACTCGTCTACGGAAAGGCGTGTCATTTTCTGGTGGAGATGGAGCATAGAGCAAGTTGGGCAATTCAGAAGCTCAATATGGACCATAAAGAAGCTGGGGAATATCAGAAATTGGAGCTGACTCATCTTGAAGAAATGCGAAACAAGGCGTATGACTGTGCTTGGAGACAGAAACTTACCATGAAAAAGCGTCACGATTGCCATATCGTTGATAAAAACTTGGAAGTGGGTAAGTTAGCTTTACTTTATAACTCACGATTGAAACTGTTTCCAGGAAAGTTGAAGTCAAGATGGAGCGGACCATTCATGATCAAGGGAATAAACGATTTTGGAGCAGTTACTCTTTATGATGAAAAGAAAGATACGACCTTTAAAGTTAATGGTCATCGAGTGAAGCTTTATCGTGAGGGGATGAAACTGAATAAGGATCATGAAGTGGTGGAACTCCGAGATCCACCTTCTAACAAGGATTAACCTCTCGAATTGCATCGAGCAAGCGACGTAAAAAGTTGCACTTCTTGGGAGGCAACCCAAGCGTTAGTTAGTTTTCAATTTTTCTTTATCTTTTTATTTTTATTTTTTATTTTTATTTTTTATTTTTATTTTTATTTTACTTATTTTGGTCTTTATTTCATTTTATTTCTGTTTTAATTGTGTCAATTGTCGTGGTGCGTTTAATTGGGTGTTAATGTGCAGAATCTTCAATTAAAGCTGAAAAAGTGTACCTAACGGTTACCGCTAACGGTTACCATAACCGTTAATGAGTAACCATTAGTACCTACGGTTGCTGCACTCACTTACCTATAAGTGCAAGATTCAGACCAACTAACGGTTGCCCTAACCATTAGGAGTAACCGTTAGCTACCCAGGTGCGTTTAATTTGGAGCTGAATTGTTTGGAAATTTTTTCCAAGAAGGTAAGTTTAAATTTTTTGGGATTTTTTGGCGTAAACAAATAATGGAAGCCTAGATTTTATTTCATTAAAGAGAATCCTGAACTAATTAGGGAAATTTCTTAATTCCTACCTTATTTGAACTTAGATTCACTTTAGGATTCCTACTTTTAGGGCTTTCATAATCCTATGTATTTGACACCCCCTTGAGAACCACAACTCATTCAAATTCTTAAACTTTAGCCAAAAACAAATTTTCCCAGGCTCTTTTCTTTTCTCACCAACAACAATGGAGGAATTTGTCGAGCATGACGAGTATGATAAGGTGATGAAGGATTTGGAGGACGTAAGGCAAGAGTTGAAGAAGTTGAAGATAGAAAATCATGATCTCAAATTTGAGAATTTGGGTTCCTCCTGGGAAATCAATAAATTCAAAGAATTGTGGAGAACGGAACAGCAAAGAGCTCTTGACCTTTGCAAGGAGATCGAGAGGCTTAAGAAAATTATTTATAGAGCTAGTCTACCCGTCTACCCCGAGCATGTGCCCGCGAACGAACCCGTAGGATCTTTTGAGAGTTCGAGTTTTGAAAATTCCAAGAAGTCGCGAGACGATTAGCTAGATCTATGTGATTTTCTATTTNAAAAAAATTCCCAGGCTCTTTTCTTTTCTCACCAACAACAATGGAGGAATTTGTCGAGCGTGATGAGTATGATAAGGTGATGAAGGATTTGGAGGACGTAAGGCAAGAGTTGAAGAAGTTGAAGATAGAAAATCATGATCTCAAATTTGAAAAATTGGGTTCCTCCTGGGAAATCAATAAATTCAAAGCCTTGTGGAGAACGGAACAGCAATGAGCTCTTGACCTTTGCAAGGAGATCGAGAGGCTTAAGAAAATTATTTATAGAGCTAGTCTACATATCTACCCCGAGCATGTGCCCGCGAACAAACCCGTAGGATCTTTTGAGAGTTCGAGTTCTGAAAATTCCAAGAAGTCGCGAGACAATTAGCTAGATCTATGTGATTTTCTGTTTATGAGGGGTGGAGTAATTTTATTTGAAGTTTTATTTGATTGTTTTAGTTAGTCACGAGTTGTTATTCATGTTTGTCCGCGATTACGTTCTTAATAATATTCACTTCAAACATTTTAGTTTTCTCGTGAGATGCAGTTTTTAATTTTCTTGTTTTTCGCCAATCAAGGCCGCATTCCGGCCCAATCATTGCCACCAGGCATCTGCACGTGACAATTGATAAACAACTGTACCTTTTTATTTTACTTTTTATTTATTTATTTCATGTGTCTCAGTCTTGAATTTTGCATTTGTGCGTTGATCCATTGCTATGTGTGCAGGAACAATTACAAATTCTTAAATTCTGGAATGCAGCGCACAGCTAACGGTTGGCTAAAGGTTACACCAACCCTTAGCACCAACCGTTAACGGCCCAGAGTTTGCAGAAATGGAAGGTTCTCAACGTGAAATTTCGGGAATTTAATTCCCAAAAAGGTAAATTCGATTTGCCCCAAATTTTGGACGTATTTTAACTTATGGGAATAATTCTGTTACCTTCTTTTGAGTTCTAATTAAATAGGTAAGTTTAATTAACATACCTTAATTCTTTTATTAAAGAAGAYTCAGGATTCCTAATCTTAAGGCCCAAGATACCTATAAARAGACACCTTCTAGGGTTCAATACTTCACAATTCCTTCAAGGCTCTCTCAAAACCTCTTCCCTTTTGCCCAAGCTTATAAGCCCTTTTTCCCCAACCATGGCTCATCGTCTACGTGCAACTATCGTGCGTAGACTTCGAACTACATTGTCCAAAGCTCGCGAGGAGGCGGAATCCATATTCGCTGATTTAAGGCGCTCGTTGACGAAGATCGCTTCCATGCAAAGCAATATCGATATGCTGGACCAAGAGCTCGAGGAGACGAGGGCTAAGTTAAACATGGAGAAAGAATATAGCACGTTCTTCTTCCGGGAGGGATTGGAGCTCATGCGTCAAGCTCATAACCTCCGGCAATGTTTGTTGGTGAAGGAAGAAGAAGTTCGTCAACTTGAAGAAGTTAGAGGCAACTTCATAATGAAACAAGAGATATGGAAGCAGGAGTTGAAGGGCGCCCTTGACAAGATTGCCGAGCTCGAGGAGAAGATTTATGATCCCGGCAAATGAACCTTTGAATCTGCCTAGTTTAGCGAGCCGTAGTTTGCAGATTTTGCTTTTAGTCGAGTCATTAGGATTTTTAATCCTAATTTATTCTTTAGTTTTCTATTTTAATTCTAGTATTTGTTTTTACTTTATTTAATTTTCGTTGTTCACGGCTCTCGAATTATTAATAATATTTATTTGCTTTCTGATGTTCGTGTTTTGAATTGTTTTATTTTCTTCCGAACGACTTAAACTTTTTACGAAAATTCTACCCAGCTAACGGTTACCACTAAGGGTTACCCTAACCATTAGAGGCAACCGTTAGTGACTTTTTCAGCCCAGCCCGAAGTTGCTTTATATACCCAACCCTTAGGGTTTTCACAACCCACTTTTCCTAATCGTTAACACAACCCTCAACCACTAACCCTTAGCACAATTTTCGCATCCCTTCGTTAACATTACATCGCGAACCCAGATAAATTCAATGACAAAACGACGACGATTCTTGACGGCGGCGACCACCATAGGCGAATCTTCGAAGGATCTGAAGCAAATTTCGATCTCGAATCATTGGGGGTAAGTGTGGCTTATCTTTCCACTTTTTGTCTGCTGGTATGATTGGGTTGCAGGTTGAGTTGATTTGGGTTGGTTTGAGTTTGATTTTCTGGGCTGAGAGTTGTTTGTTTTTGCTGTGCACAAAAGGTGTTCGACGAAAGGTTAACGGTTGCAGTAACGGTTACAGCAACCGTTAGCATTAACCCTTAGGGTTAAAGCTTGCCTTAACCGTTAAGACCAACCCTTAGGTTTCTGCAGCGCAATTTTTTTTACCCTTTTCCGGTCCTTTTTTTGTCGCTTCTCCTTTGTTACCACTTATTTTTGATTTTTAATGGAGTCACCCCCACGTTGAAACTTAGCCCACGAAATTGGAGCCCCTTTTCCGGTTTATGAAGAAGAGGTCGACCTTTACCATTCTTTGCTAGGTTGATTGATCATAAGTCCGTTTTATATAGACATAGACTATTGGATGGATAAGGCGATTGAAGGGAATCGTTTCGCCGAGAGATTCGTAGGCTACATTAAGAACCTAGAGTGCATCCATTGGGCACGTTTGAGATCCCCGGCCTACGAGCGGTTGATGCTCGAGTTTTACACTACTTTCGAGCTCATGCCCAATCGGGCTTTATACTTTCGTTTTAATGGGGTGGAGTTGACTATGGATGGGGGAGAAATTGAGGGTTGCCTCGATTTCAATGGTCGCACGACACTCTGTGAGTGAGATCACCGCTACGACGAGTATGCATTTTGGGAGGAGATTACTGGGGAGATGTACGCGAGGAGGATTCAATACCCCCTCTCGATGGTTACGGACAACGCCTTTTTACGCGGCTTACCAATTCCTCACTCGATACATCATTGGAAAGGAGGAGCCGACGATAATCAACAAGGACGAGTTATATGCTCTTTGGTGCATGACTCGAGGTTTAACTGTACAGGTTCTTCCTTTAATTATCCGGAGTATAAGGACTGTCCGGAAGATGGGAGATGAGCAAGCATCTCCTATGATCCATGGTTTATTTATCACGAAGCTCGCTGAGTTCTGTGGGGTTGAGCCGAGCCACGACGATGTTAGGCACGATCCGCAGCCTCTCGAGTTGGCATGGAGAGTGTACCGACCGCTAGGACAGCGGAGAGGAGTACGGCAGCGAGTGACTGTACTCGTTGATGATGAGGAGACTGATGACGAGGCGACTGTAGGGACTGAGATTGTTGCGAGCCAGGATGGGGAGAGTAGCCGGAGTCACGAGGTGACTCAAGTTGTGGGGATTCATGACTTTGTTCGTCGGACAAGGCTTTCTGACGAGCCCCACACGGAGAGTTTTGTCGAGCAGACGGTAGAGCCCCCTCCTGAGCAGTTTTACGGGGATGCTAGTGGAGCACATGCTGCGGTGCCACCTTACTTCACTGCCTTCATGAGTGAGTTTCGGGAGTTTAGGGATAATGTTTACGATAGACTCACGGGCATGGAGTACGATATTGAGTCCAGTAGGGTGGACGCGCGATTGGGTTTGGAGCAAGCTAGAGAGGTCCATGAGAGGATGGGTCAGTTATACACGAGCGTTGAGGCTCATGGGAGTATGCTAACTTCGCTGACGGCCGATTTTGCACAGTTTCGATTAGATGGACAGAACGGTCCAGCGCCAGCACCGCCTGCTGACCCGATGGATTTTATGCCTTTTCAGGGTCCGCATGACCATATGCCTCCGAATGTCTGATGTATTTTCTATTTTATTTTTATTCGTTGACTTATGTTTCACTTTGACGTTTTTATGTTATGTTATTTGTTTTCTTGTTAGATATGTTTTTCTTTATTTTCTTGTGTTAAGTTTTGTTCAATATCACGACGATCTCACACGGCGGGCTGATGTACGAATTCAAAGTGACGCGACTCGGCCCAATTATTTATTCAGGGACGTTTTCTTTACCTCTTCTTACTTTAATTTTTATTTATGGCAACCAGGAGTTTGCCACCTTTTTCTAGAGGGGTGGTGGGGTCGAGTGATTTGGTATTCTTGTTACTATTACATGTTTGAATTCGTGATTTATCACTTGAAATTATTTGAACGTGATTATGAGTGATTATTGGCTATTTCCACGCTGAATTGTGTTTGTATGGCTTGCCTGTCGAAGTTAACTATGTTTGATTTGATGTTCTTGTCTTTGAGCGTGTATAAGTGCATAATTTTCAAAATTATTTTTATCATTATATATTGTAAAATGGTACTTGGATGCAATTGATTTCACAAAGCCTTAAAAGCAGCGTCAATTCAAAAAAAATTCATGCAAAAAGCCTGTGAGTAGCCTGAGTGATCATCATCTTTGCATGTGCTTGAATAAGTTTCAGTCTTGATATCTCTTTGAAACCGTTGTGTGTAGTTGACTTTGAAAATGAGGTTAAGGCACAGAAAAAACCCTATTTCCGGCCATATCCATAAATTTTTAGCCACTATAAATTTCGAATGAGCCAATCATAGCCAAATAATCCATTTCCATTAGCCATGAGTGATTTTTGAGTAGACCCCTACAACCCATTAAAAGCGTGGGGTAGGAGTTAGTTGTCTTTAATGGGTAGTTGTGTTTTGGAAGTTTTATCAGGGATTTATGAAATGTAAAAGGATCACCATCCTTCAAAAAAATATATATAATAAAAATCCCAATTAAAAAAAAAAAGAATAAATGGGATTCAAAAAAAAAATTGAATGAAGGATGGTGAATCATGTCAAGTTGTTGCCTATGTTTATAAAGGCTTGGGTTTATTGTTTATTTTCTCGAAGCCTAATGTTTAAAAGGCACGAGTTCTGTTTGAAAGCAGAAGCAAATCTTGAGCTTCAATTTTAGTTAAGTGGTTCGAGCTACAAGTCGGTTTTAGAGTTACGAGTTGAGAAATAGCCTGTGTTTAAAGGACTACGTTATGGTGAAGCATATTACTTCGTGATTAGATTAAGTTGAGTGAATTTAGCCACACGACTTATATATTCCACACCCGTCCAAAGAGCCTTACATTACAACCCGTAAAGTCCTTTTCTGATTCTTAGTTTTGACAGTACACTTAATTTGCGATTGAAAAGAGATTGATTTTCTGTGCTTATTTATTGTGCATATATTTGAATGATTTGAGCGTATACACGTAGTATGCAACAACTGCTTGAGTGCTTTGAGTGACCCTATATATATTTCCCTTTGAGAGGACGCATGAATTTGTTTTTGAAGCGATAATGTAATAAGGGTGGAGTATTTGACGTTGCGTGACGAGTGCCTATATTTTCAAAATTATATATGTAGCATAGAATGACTCATGCCTGAGCTATTTTTTCTTTCAAGTTATACTTTGAAAATAACGTCTGTTCGGGGACGAACAAACAAATAAGCGTGGAGTAGTTAATTAACATGCATTTGTGGTTATTTTTAGTAGTATTTTAGTATCTTTTTATTAGTATTTTTGGTATAAGTTGGACCATTTAAGCTTAATTTCGTATATTTAGACTTTCGACTTATTTTACCGTGTTATGATATAATTGATGAAAAATAAGTGATTATTTGATGTTTTTCACTTACAGCTAAGTAACCGGGAGAGTTCAGCGCATTAGAGATAAAGTATAATGATCGAGAGATGAGAATCGAGCTTTTCAGCGAAAAGTAGCAAGTCTTTGGAGTTAACAGTTGGCATTAACGGTTACTTCATAACCTTTAACCATAAACAGTTAGTAGCAGGCCCGAACATGAAAGTAGCAGCTAACGGTTTCTATAACCGTTAGCAACCAACCGTTAGCGGGGCCCAGGAGCAGCAGACAGGCTTACGGCTTAAGTCTTGGGAAATTCTATAAATACCTTCATTAATCCGAATTCCGGGGATATGTGTGTCTGTGTGCGTGTGCTAACCCTAAAATAGAGTTGAATCCTAGGGTTTTGGATACGGAAAACAACAACAAGACGCGACGATCGAGGAGCAACCAAGAATCAACGACAATGAGTTCTCGAAACCGTTCGACGATGATTCATCCGTAGAAGTCCAGTTCGCTGCGTTCACTCTTCGGAATAGCCAAAGATATTGCCCTTTCTAGTAGCTTAAACGAGTACTTCGAACTTTTACTTAGTATTCTTAGTTTTAAATCATTAGATTTCAAGTTTGCGCATGTTGGATAGTTTATGTTCGTATTGTTTGCTTTCGTTTGGATTCGCTGAACGTATTTAGTTATTTAATCTCAGTTTATTTTCAGTCTTATATGCTTTTTGTTGGAAGTTTAATATCCAGTTGGTTGATTAATTCATGCGTGCAGTTTATGTTAGTTCTGTTAAACAGTTAGTGCTAACTGTTGCTGTTAACCGTTAGTGTTAAACGTTGGACCAATAGTTAGCAGTAACCCTGAGCAGTTTTAGTTGCTTTGAATTTATTTGTTATTCGAATTCGATTTATGCATGCTGTTGGGTACTTTTAGCTTTTATTTACTTGTTGAATGTTATTTCTTAGATACTTTAATTGTTAATTAGTTTTAATTAGTGATTAGTTAATTGATTAGTTTAATTAATTTAAGTTTAGATAATTTAATTTAGTTTTTAATCTAAGTCTTGTTATTTAAATTCGTAGTTAATAATTATCATCAACCCCCCCCCCCCCCCCACCCCCCCACCCCCCCAATTGTATGTTCCTTGAGAGACGACTCGAGTCAAGTTGCCAAACTACGCGCGACCCCGTTCTCTTGCGGCCAAGCTATTGATCTTTTGACAAATTTTCATAAGTAGGCAACCAAAAAGCTTGAATCACACATATATCACCCTTATTCCAGCCATATCCAAATATATAAGCTACTTATATATCCCAAATGAGCCCCCTTGAGCTTATGCCTCGTTTCTCGTTAGCCGAGCTCAATTTTAGCTCTTATATCTTTATAAATCGTGAGGAGAGAGTGTATGTTGTTAGTTGACTAGATATGTGTGAGAAATAAATTGTGGGTTTTGGGTTTTCAGTCTCTTATATTCATATAAGAAGAAGAAGAAGAAGAAGAAGAAGAAGAAGAAGAAGAAGAAGAAGAAGAAGAAGAAGAAGAAGAAGAAGAAGAAGAAGAAGAAGAAGAAGAACAACAACAACAACAACAACAACAACAACAACAAATAAACTCCAACACAAATTGCGAAAAGTGATAAAGTGTGCGTTTAAGCGAAAAACCTAATGTTAAAAGACTATGTTTAGTAAAAAGAAGCAAATTCAAAAATCTTCTAAGTGTTTTGAAATAAAAGTCAAAAAAGTATGTGAGTGTACGAAAGGGTTTCGAATGAAAGTTTGGTAATTTGGGAAGGGTGAAGCGATTTTAAGCTTCGGGTTCTAGAAGTTAGGGTTTCGTGTGTTGTTGATCACGTTTGATCGTGTGTTAGCAACTATATCCATATATTTCATACCTTACCAAAGAGCCAACATTATAACCCAAAATACAGACCTCTTTCGATTCTTGTTTGGTCATGTACAATTGGCGGTTTTGAGTTTCTGATTTATGAAATCTTGATAAGGTGCATGCATTGTTCGACTCGAGCGTATACACATCCCATATAAAATAAACACTTGAGTGAATTGAGCGAACACCCTCAAAATTACATTTGAAAGGAAGTCATCGATTTAGTTTTTATTTGAGAAAGAGTAATACGAGCAAAGCTTGGCGATAACGAGTTTATGTTGATACTCTTATCACTCTAATAAGGATAAGCACACGGATTTTTCTTTTTACATAATGTTCATGGCATGTGCATTCTCGATTGTTTTCATTGTTCGAGGACGAACAAACCGATAAGTGTTGGGTGATTGTTTTGCATGTAATTATGTTATTCTTCTTGTATTTTTAACTAGGGCTTAGCATTGTTTATAGTGGTTTTGAGTCGATTTGTTAGGTTATTAGGATGTTTCTTTGTTTTATTTTTTTAACCTTATTTGTACGATATTAGTGATGTTTTTGTGATTCTTGGGTTTTTATGTTCAAAATTCCTATTTCATAGGTGAAGGCTTTGAGTCCCAAGTCAGCCCTTAAGCCACGACGTGCCAGGCTCTGTTCTAAGAATAGCTCTAGGCGCCCGCCTAGGCGCTAGGCGCCACCAATTCGCCTACGATTTTTAAAAATCGGCCAATTAAATCGTCGGGCGGTCCAGGCGCTGCCTCAGCGCCCCAGGCGCCGCCTAGGAGCCCTCGGCGCCCAAGTCGGCGCCAGGCTAGTTTATTTTTTCTTTAAATTTTTAGGGCCTGAAATGATGTCGTTTTTGGGCCTATTTTTTGATTATTTTGATTTTGTAATATATGTTATGATATTTTTATTTGACTAATGAACTTATGGACCTATATTGTTTTGAACTTTTAATCGAACAATAGTTTTAAACTTGTGATTATTACTTTTAGTTTTGAATTGTCATAAGATTTATTGTATAGCAGGTAGTATGTAGAACTATTAAATGGTTGGATAAAATATTGTAAATTAGGTTATTTATTCTCATATTCTAGGCCCCGCCGAAGTCCCGCCTAGGCCCCGCCTAGGCGTACTAGGTGCTAGGCGCTGGCCTGACGCCTAGCAGTCGCCTAGCGATTTTTAGAACACTGGTGCCAGGATGTGCCAAAATATATTCCAAGAACAAGCTCCGAAATGGCAAAACATTCTACAATGATATCCAAGCCTTGCCAAGGCAAGCACTCATGCCAGGCTCCTTGGTGCATGCTAGCGCACGCATTTTGATAGAAAAAATTTAGTGGTGTTGAAAATATCTCAACGAGTTCATGGCTCGGTATTATCAGACATCAATTCAATTGAGGAATCTATGTGTTTCAAGCTTGGAAAATAGAAGAAAAATGAAAATAAACTAACTAAAGTAACTAAACTAAGCTAGGAATTAAAATTGCAAGTTGGTCGGATGCCACGTCGGATGCCTCAATATGGAAATGCAAAGCAATAATGAAAATAAGCAAGAAAATGCAATGTTTCACCAAGTACAAGCATGCAAGCACAAGGTACAACTATGCATAAAATCCTAAATAATGCAAATTAGCAAAAATTGAAAGCATGGTTATAAAGAGAAAGAAAAGTTGACATGAAAGTTCAAAACATTAAGGAAAATAACAAGCAATAAAGAGTAGATCTAATATTTAACCTAAAACTATGCATGAAAATTAAATTGCAAATAAAGCACAAGAACAACTCAAAATCAYGATGATCTAAGACTTGATCTATGATCTAGATGTGTCACTCATCTAGATTCCATATCCAATTCTTAAGATCTAACAAGAAATCAAGGTGCTAAGGCAAAAATCATAACATGAAGAACAAGCATGGAAATGAAGAACAAAGCATGGAAATAAAGCATAAAACATGAAATTGAAAGGAAACTTACTTGAATCAAGAAATGAAACAAAGCTTGAATGTAATTGCATCAAAGTAACAATCCAAAGGAGTATTTGGATTCTTCTTAGGCTTACAAACCCAAGGCCAAGCATGAAAGTAAATCTAAAACTAGGAAAAGAAATTACATCAAAGCTTGAAAATGAATCTAAAACCTAAGAGAGAAGATTATCCAAGAGCTTGAGAGTAAATAGATTCCAAACCCAAGTTAGGGTTGGGAGGGGAGTTATCTCTTTACAAATGAAAGTGAGGTTCTATTTTTAATAGGTTCAATTGGGTTTAAATGGGCCAAATTAGCCAAAAAGGCTTGAAATTCCTGATTTTGACCAGGTTTGACCAGGTTTGACCAAGTTTGACCCGAATTTGACCTTGTGGTGAGCTCTGGCGAGTGCTGGAAGGCGCTGGCTTGCCTTGTCTTTGCGCTGGCATGGGGCACTACTGGGCGCGGGCTTGCCTTGTCATGCACTAGCATGGGGCACTACTGGGTGCTGGCTCAACTTGGCACGCCCTGGCGATCATTCCAGAATGTTTTGGCATTTTGAAGCTAGTTTTTGGATCGAGTTGGCATGTCTTGGCTCGTCTTGGCTTGAATTTTGGCTCTCAATTTCTCCACCTTTAAAAAAAGGAAATTTTAAAAATAAAAACCCAAGAATTTCACCAAACCTCAAGGTAATTGAACCAATTAACCCATTAAAATATAAAATTAGCAAGAAATACGAAAAACAATAAAACAAGAAAAACGACCTAAAAACCTAACGAAAAATGACTCAAAACTACTAAAATCAATACAAAAATCTATCTAAAAATACAAAGAAAAACACAACAATTACATGCAAAACAACTACCCCACACTTACCGGTTTGTTCGTCCTCGAACAACGAAAAGAATCGAGAGTGTACATGAAATGAACATTATGTAAAAAGAAAAATCCTTATGCTTATACTTATTAATATGACGGAAGTATCAACACAAACTCGCTATCGTCAAGCATTGCTCGTATTACTCTTTCTCAAATGCAAGCCAAATCGATGACTTCCTCACGAATGGAATTTTGATGGTGTTCGCTCAATTCGCTCAAGTGTTTGATATGCGACGTGTATACGCTCGAATCGGACAATTCATGCACTCATCAAGATTTCACAAATCGGACGCTCAAAACTGCTCAAAGTACATGACCAAGTAAGAATCGAAAGAGGTCTTTATTTTTGGTTGTAATGTTGGCTCTTTGGTAAGGTATAGAACATTTGGATATAGTGGCTAACACACGATCAAACGTGATCAATAACACACAAAATCCTAATTTCTAAAACCCGAAGCCTATGATTGCTTCACCTTTCCCGATTCGCCAAACTTTCATTCGAATCCCTGTCATTTATTTACACACTCTCCCGACTTTATTTTCACAATACTTAGAAGCTTTTTGAATTTTACTTCTTTTCACTAAACTTAGCCCTTTTTGAATTAGGCTTTTCATTTGAACGTACGCTTTATCACTCTTCGTGACTTGTGTTGGAGTATTATTCTTTTTTTTTTGTTTTTTTTTTCTTGTATAAGCAACTCAAAACCCGAAACCTCACAATTCATGAAGATACAAGAGCTAAATAGAGCTCGGCTAACAAGAAACGGGGCATAAGCTCAATGGGATTCATTTGGGATATTTGAAGTAGCTTAAACATATGGATATGGCCGGAACAAGGGTGATATATGTGCCTCGAGGTCATTTTTGAATTCAATCATGTACGAGCAAAGTCAAACCTCCTCAATGCAATTTCCGTAAAAATGCAAACAAGCCGATAAATCACACGAGGCTACTCAGTAGTTTGCACCGAATTTTTGAGCAAAATCAAAAGAGTTTTTAGAGCTTTGCAATCTTTTCACGAGAGAATGTTGATTATATATATAGGAGGATTTGGACGAAGCACAAAAATTCAACCCTTACACAAGAGGCCATAAACATGCAAAAACTCGACAAGTAAACTATTCAAACTTCTAAGCACGTGGAGTTGTTCAACAATGTAATAACGACTCAAAAGACACAAAAATTGACTCAACCATATAAATGCGCAAATAGTAAGCGTCACTTCACCAAGGCTCGAGTTAAAAACACAAATGATGCTTGACAAAAACCGGGACCCTAATCACCTATCCACCTCACACTTAAACCATGCATTACCCGCATTTTAATGAAAACCAAGTAAAGGGAGGTGGAATAGAAACTTCCTTAACCGAGCGAGTTTTGTTGAGCTCGGTAGGGTCCACCCAAGCATCTAAGTAATCCAAGCAAAAACGAGCATGGCTAGCTTCTCTCGGCTCCACAAACGCTATCAATCTTATCAAATCGCCCAATGGTCGACGTCGGAAAATAACACACTATACAAGAAAGTCACACGAAATCAAAAACTCAATAAAATATGTACACGAATCTCAACAAAATATTTTTTTTTTCAATTTTTCAAATATTTTTGAATTTTTGAATGTTTTTAGATTTTTCAATAAAAGAAAGAAAGAAAGAAAGAAATGGAAAGAGATTGGGTTGCCTCCCAAGAAGCACTTGTTTTACGTCATTAGCTCGACGTACTCCCTTTTTGGTCAAGACGGGAAGATAACGGGAGGGTCCTCCAACACAATCTCCTCCTTGTCGGGAGGATCCACTATTTGGAACGTCATTGGCGCATTGAATAGCTCAAATAGTATTCGCCAAAAAGATACTGTTCCAAATGGGCAAACAACACTCGTCTCGGCTAGGTCCTCGGGTTGAATGGTGACTTTAAAGTGACCCGATGACTCATCCAAGAAACGATAGGAATAATGGTCGGCTAGCTTATTCATCCTTTGATCGACAAATGGGGGAGGGAAATGATCTCTCTTGGTAGCCACTTTGAACTTCTTAAAATCGATCAACGTCCTCCAACCCATTGTAGCCCTTGTGGCCAACAACCCTCCATTTTTATCCTTAAGAGCTAACAAGCCGCTCGTCTTGGGAACCAAGTCAATGGGCTTCACCCACTTGCTTTTGGACATTACGAACATCAAGTCCTCCAATAGCAACCTCCAAGTCTCGGCTCTCCTTATTTCATCAAGAATCAAATTCAAAGGGCTAACTCTCTCTATCACTCCGGGTCTCCACTCAATGGCATCCTTAAGAATTTTAAACCCTTCAACCATCCTCTCATCCTCTTCTTCTCGGTGCGAGTTTGAAAGGATAATAATCGACTTTCTCTCCTCTTCCTCCTCAATATAATCGTCAACTTTTTTAATCTTATCATCAATAACCCCCACCCCCCACCCCCCTCTAAAAAGTCATTGTTTCCCTCAACGACACATCGAGAATCATATCCACACAAAACAGGGTCAAATAAAGGCACAACGGGCTCATCAAGAAGAACAAGGGGCTCATCCTCACAACATCCCTCTATATTGACAACCGGGCCAACCTCCTCCTCATAGATCCTCTCATCCAAACAAACTCGTTCGACCGTGGCCTTAATGAAGTCCATATATACCCACTCATCGCAAGATTATTTTGAAGTAAAGGGTAAGGGGTCAAGAGGGGTAAAAATACTTGGAATCGAAAACAACTCCTCCTCCGATGGAGGGATGACCGTATCCCCAACCACCCCACACTTATCGAAGGACTCGACCAGAAGATTGTGTGAAGGAGGACTTGAGATTTGTTGTGCAATGTCCCACATATCAGGATCGGGGGGTGGAGTAGGAGCAATCATCTGGGTAGTCGGATGAAATGGGCCCACGCGAGGAGTAACAAGAGGATCATGAGTCGACGGTGGAGAAAAATATGGAGTAGTACAATCAGGTCCCACACAAGGAGGAATCGGGCTCGGGCTAGACATTTGAGCGATTTGAGCCTTTATTGTCGCTATTTTCCTCTTCAACTCAAGATCCCTCGAGGATAAAGCCATGTTCACGTCATAATTATGAGAATACGTCGGAGGAGAAGATTTTCGCTCGGGAGGGCCACTTGGGACAATGTAGCTCCCACCTCCAAATAACTCATAAGGATCGGGAGTCGGCGGTGGAGTAAAATAAGGCGTAGTGCAAGCGAGTCCCACTTGATGTCCACGACCTCCATACATATCAGTGGAATCGAACAAGGAAATTAAAGGGCAATAGTCAGAATATGATCATTCGTTCCACACCATCCACATCCCAAAAAAGGTCGGCTAACATCCCTCATAGTACGGATGGGGGGGGGGGCACTTGTCACATTGGAGCTCGGACCACCAAACAAAGCATAATCTTTGTCATCTTTAGCGGTTGAAGGGGAAAGTCGAAGAACACCAAACGAGAAGGGAATCGGAGTTTGCATATTCAGATAAGGACTTAAAGCACCATACCCTCCGGGAGAACCATTCATACCTACGACGCCACCAAACTAAACATGGTTTGCACCATTCCCTCCCATGTTGGGGTGCCCATAACCATAACCACCATTGGCAACGTGGTTTGCACCATGCCCTCCCATCTTTCCATACCCATTATACAACATCCTATTCCCGACATGGTTTGCACCATGCCCTCCCATGTCGGGAATGTATCCACCATTGTAATAGGAACCTTGCATACTCAAAGAAAACGTCAAATAAAAAGGAAAGCTAAAAACACAACGAAATGACAATTAAATCGAAAGCCTTAACCAAGCCGAATCGCAACGGCGCCATTTTGTTAGAAGAGTTTTAGTGGTGTTAAAAATATCTCAACGAGTTCATGGCTCGGTATTATCGGACTTCAATTCAATTGAGGAATCTATGTGTTTCAAGCTTGGAAAATATAAGGAAAATGAAAATAAACTAACTAAAGTAACTAAACTAAACTAGGAATTGAAATTGCAAGTTGGTCGGATGCCACGTCGGATGCCTCAATATGGAAATGCAAAGCAATAATGAAAATAAGCAAGAAAATGCAATGTTTCACCAAAAACAAGCATGCAAGCACAAGGTACAACTATGCATAAAATCCTAAATAATGKAAATAAGSAAAAATTGAAAGCATGGWTATAAAGAGKAAGAAAAGTTGACATGAAAGTTTAAAACTTTAAGGAAAATAACAAGCAATAAAGAGTAGATCTAAMATTTAACCTAAAACTATGCATGAAAATTAAWTTGCAAATAAAGCACAAGAACAACTCAAAATCAYGATGATCTAAGACTTGATKTATGATCTAGATGTGTCACTCATCTAGATTCRAMATCCAATTKTTAAGATCTAACAAGAAATCAAGGTGCTAAGGCAAAAAGCATAACATGAAGAACAAAGCATGGAAATAAAGCATAAAACATGAAATTGAAAGGAAACTTACTTGAATTAAGAAATGAAACAAAGCTTGAATGTAATTGCATCAAAGTAACAATCCAAAGGAGTATTTAGATTCTTCTTAGGCTTACAAACCCAAGGCCAAGCATGAAAGTAAATCTAAAACTAGGAAAAAAAATTACATCAAATCTTGAAATTGAATCTAAAACCTAAGAGAGAAGATTATCCAAGAGCTTGAGAGTAATTTGATTCCAAACCCAAGTTAGGGTTGGGAGGGGAGTTATCTTTTTACAAATGAGAGTGAGGTTCTATTTATAATAGGTTTAATTGAGTTTAAATGGGCCAAATTAGCCAAAAAGGCTTGAAATTCCCGATTTTGACTAATTTTGACAAGGTTTGAACAAGTTTGACCCGGATTTGACCTTGTGGCGAGCTCTGGCGAGTGCTGGCAGGCGCTGGCTTGCCTTGTCTTGCGCTGGCATGGGGCACTGCTGGGTGCTGGCTTGTGCTGGCTCAACTTGGCACGTCCTGGCGACCATTCCAGAATGTTTTGGCATTTTGAAGCTAGTTTTTGGCTCGAGTTGGCATGTCTTGGCTCGTCTTGGCTTGAATTTTGGCTCTCAATTTCTCCACCTTTAAAAATAGAAATTTTTAAACATAAAAACCAAAGAATTTCATCAAACCTCAAGGTAATTGAACCAATTAACCCATTAAAATATAAAATTAGCAAGAAACACGAAAAATAATAAAACAAGAAAAATGACCTAAAAACCTAACAAAAAACGACTCAAAACTACTAAAATCAATACAAAAATCTATCTAAAAATACAAACAAAAACACAAATTACATGCAAAACAACTGCGCATGCCAAGATCCCTTGCCAAGCCCCAACGCCAAGCTCCCATGCGAAGCCTAAACGCCAAGCCTTGCCAAGCCCCAACGCCAAGCCTTGCCAAGCCCCAACGCCAAGCCTTGCCAAGCTCCCATGCCACGCCCCACACCATGCCAAGGATGCCCACACCATGCCAAGGACGCCCACCACCATGCCAAGGATGCCTACCCCATGACAAGCCTCGCCAGGCCTCGCCAAGCCTCTCCATGGGTTTGGGATTTAATTTCTCTCTGGTTCTTAGATTATAATTTCAAGCTTTTCCTTGGGTTTTTAAGCTCAAGAAGAATTCAGTTCATCACTTGGATTTTATTTTGGGTTGTAATTTCATTCAAATTTTTGTTTCTCTTTCTTAATTCAAGTAAGTTTCCTTAATTTTCTTCATTGTTCTTCAATTTCTTGCTTCTTCTTCAATTTTTCCATTTTGCATTAGCTCTTAGATTTGTTGTTAGATTTGTGATTTGGTTTATGAAATCTTGGTGAGTGACACACCTTGATCATAGATCGGGTCCTTGACATTTTTATTTTAAGTATTTTATATGTTTTATTTTGGATTTTATTTTCATACATGGTTTTATGTTGAATCCTAGATCTACTCTTTGTTTCTAGTTATTTTTCAAAAAGCTTTTAACTTCCATGTCAACTTTTATTGCTCTTTCTATTGGTACTTTCGATTTTTGTAGATTCGCATTATTTAAATTTCATGACCATGCATGCATAGTTGTACCTTAGGTTTTCATGCTTGTACTTTGTTGTTACTTTGCTTTTATTGCTTATTTTTTATTATTGCTTGCAATTTCAATATGGCTTACACACGAGGCATCCGAAATACTTGCTTTACTTTTCATAGATCGTCATAGATCATTATAAGCTTTCGTGCCAAGCGGGAATACTCACCTTCATAGTTCGTCATATTTACTCATTTATAGTCATAATCTTTCGTTTATTTTAGTTTTTTCTTTAATTCCACAAGCTAAAAACTCATTGATCCCTACAATTGCATTGAATTCCGATAATACCAAGCCACATGAACCCCTTACCTATACTACACCATCACAACTTTTCTCTTCATGTGGCTGCTAGATGATTCTAATTAATAGAACAAGAAGAGGAGTTAGCCAAAAATAAAGACCACCAAAAGTAATGACCACCAAGGTATTCTAGTAATGAAATCATTTAATCATCCATTTTTTAGAAAATAATTTTTGGGGGCTTTCGCCTTACACAAGGCATATTCGATTGCCTAAATCATGAGTCTTATATACTATGTTACAATCACCTCATATTGATAAAGAGTCCAGAGAACAATTTGAAATGAAAATCAAGAAACAATTTTTGGTCATAAAAACAGAAAGGCATGAATTGCGCAAGAAGTTCTTTCGGTTAAAACGCCGTGCGACTCGGAGGACATAAAACTTATTAGACAAGCCAAACAGATTGCTGACTGGATGTTCCTACCCCACCATACCTGACCTACCTTTGTTTAAGATTAAAGAGGAGTTATCAAGCGTGGGAAACAATGCAAGAAGTGTATGATACAACAGGTAACCCTAAAGATTGGTGGCAAACCTCTTGATTGATCAACGCGAGTGAACTGTGATTAGACGATGTAAAACCCCACCAATATATAAGAGGATATGATAAATGAGTAGGCTTCCCCTTTAAACTCACGAAAAGGGATCTAGACACGATGGGAATTTGCGTGCTTCGGTAGGAAAGAGATCACCGGAGTATAACACAAGATTACCTTTTCTTGCTGCCATGGGGTCGACCTGTGAATAAGGTAAATCCAATAGGAACAAAAAAAATGGGGGTACCTCATTGTACAGAAGACGATCTAAAAGGCGAAGGCTCGCCCAGCTAAAGGAATGAGCATTGGAAGCTTACCTTATTATTAAAAGTGGAAAGGGGGTGAGATAGGCAAGATGTAGCTTGCTTCCAGTCAGCCTATCCGCAAGGAATCAAGAGATATTTGTCGGTGCTGGCTTGGATATCGGGTGATGAAATAAGGCAGCCAGAAGCGATGAGCAATCACGGTCAAATCTTGGCTACAATAAGAACTTACCAAGTGCGAAGGAAAGTCCTCCACCACTTAAGACGTATGCGGGGGAACTCACACGTGCGATTCTTAGGGGGGCCTAGTAGAAGCCGTCCCAAACCAATAGCGTATATTTTTAGCTCAATATAAAATTTTACTTTCTTGCAAGACTCGTTTGGATAAGGAAAAACTCTAGAGATTTCTTCAAAGTAAGGTCATTGCGTTGACCCTTTCCTGAACAAGAACGGGTTACAGGTGAGAGGAAAAGAGGATCCAAATGTACCATAAATAAAGTGAGGGCTTTCTGAACTTTCACCATCTCCCCCTTTTTCAATAATAAGTCCCACTTGCCTAAGGGGGCTGCTCTCTGATACGGAAGGAGAGGAAATAATCTCCATTTTATGACAAATCCGGTCCGATGGCTATTTTCCGCTAACCACAAAGATATAGGGGCTCTATATTTCATTTTTGGTGCCATTGTTGGAGTGATGGCACATGCTGTTCAATACTGATATGTGTGGAATTAGCACGACCAGGCGATCAAATTCTTGGTGAGATTTATCAACTTTATAATGTTTTAATAACGGCTTACGCCTTTTAATGATATTTTTATGGTTATGTCGACTCTAGGATTTCTCATGGTAAATAATATGCATGCCATAGCATCAAGACACTTAGATTCTTGGCCTTATGTGTTCTTTTTTATGGGTATTGCGATGGCAAAATACCTAAATCCCATTACACTGAGTGGAATAATATAATCTTCATGTACATATCTAAAAGAGAAATAGTAGCTTGTTTGCTTTTCAAAAATAAAATAAATTGTTGCCTAAAATATTAACAACTGATGAGTGGTGGGAAGGTATGAAAAGCCTAAAAGACAAAGGCGACACCAACAGTAGCAGAGGTGGAAAGTTGAAAAGCTTAAAAGGCAAAGGCAACACCAACACTGGTAGAGGTTGAACGAGAAGAGTTGAAAGTGTTCAAAATCGTAGGTGGGGTACATGTCGTCTAAGTAAATCTGTGTAGTTTGTGATGAGAATAACATGTCTTATGGAAGATGTTTCTTTCATAGTTTTTTATGTAATGGACATTCATTTTAGATGATTTGTTTGCTGGTGAGAACAATACATTCTACGGAAGATGTTTTATTAAGTTAACTTTATTATTAGATTTATTTGTGCATTAATCAACTCATAGTTACTTGAAAGAATTTTGCAACAAAATGCAAATTTGAAATAAGTTGCACCTATCTTAAAACACAACGTACGGATTGAGTTCCAGCAACAAACAACATAACTACAAAATCATACAAAATAAAGAAGCCACTATAATATCAAGAATAATAACTATGCTAGAAAAAGATGATAATCCATTCAAAAGGAGTGTGTTCCAGCCATCGATAACATGACTCCCAAAACAAACAAACAAAATAAAGATGCTATGAAAAAAATGAGAACAATAACTAAGCATGACAAAGCGCATAATCAATACAAAATAAGTTGCACAAATCTTAATAACAGACAACATAGGGACTGAGTTATAGCAATAACCATGCGTCTCCCAAAATAAACAAACTAGATTGCACGTGTCGAGTGGTTAGGTAATAATTCAAGGTTATGTTCTTCCTTCATTTTTGTAACCTTCCATGTGCCGGCCTCTGACTTTACACATATTATATTGCTTTGCAACCATATCTGTGAGATATTTTCTTGTCTTTTACTTCAAAATTCATATAAAACACGATTCTCCCTTCAGTATCTAATGATATACTAAATCCTTTTTGATTTCCATTCTGTAGGTAAACTTCAAACAAACTATCCGCTATCATAAAACTTGCATGTAACAAAAACACTCAAAATATTAAATAAATCGTAGTGGTACAAATGGTTCTGAACAACAAAAACTATGCTACTCTAAATAATATCTCAATATAGACGAGGACCTTCATCTTCAATCATTTTTTGTTCCAATTTCAAGTGAAAATGTTGTGATTTTTTTATTGGACTAGATTATAAAGATCGAGTAGACTATAATGGTTGAATTTTAAATCATGTTTGAGTGGGATACAACGGGGGGTATTTGAGATGGTGTCGTGTGTATGTGAACATGCAAAAATATAATATAATATATGTCGTAATTATGAGAATACAAATTATTACTAGGTATTAAAAAAATACAATAAAGAAACGTAATTTGAAACATATTAAAAACAAGAACAATAATAGTGTATGACAAAAATGTAAAAGCCATAAAGCTCATATAGTGAATATCATTTAAATAGGTCAACTACGTCATACATTTTAACTAAAATACATTAATGAGAACATTAATAATGAAAGACTAAAAGCATGTTCCTTTTAAAATCAAGTTGCATGAATCTAACAGTCCAACACAAGGACTGAGTTCCAGTAACATCTTGACTCCCAAACTAAACAAAACAAGTTGCGTAAATCCTAAAAGATAACACAAGGCTTGAGTTCTAACAACAACTTTGGCTCCAAAAACTAAAATATAAGCATACTACCACGATAACGATGACAATAACAATCCATGACAGAAAAGCACAAGTCCTTCAACAATATTACTCCTAACTTGCCTCCTTCCATCAACATTACAAGTTTCGTTGTTTTCACTCATTCCATTTCATCTTCGATTTCCATTTCTATTTTGATTTACATTTTGATTTTGACATCAAATATATTTTGGCTTACTAGGGGGATAAGATGTTTAGGATCCAAAATAAGCGAGCCTTATGGGGAAGAATCACTAGATGTTGCTTCCAAGGAAATAACAGGATGGAGGTGACATGCTACGTAGTTCATCACTCGATTTTATACATCTATGTCTAATGAGCTTCACTTTCCTGTCGTCACCTAAAGCAGTATTAGTGCACTTAATGAAAAGTTCTTCAATTTCATGATATGCCTTATATTCTTCTACCATGTTTCGGTAACCTCCAGGAAACAAAATACAAGAATTGGGTCGTGGATATGTTTCCTTTATCTGCCCACTATATGTCTTTCATGTACTCGACGAATAGCAGACTTTTGACTCTACACTTTAAGAATATAATATGAAAGTATGCCCCAGCTCTTGAACTTCTTGCATTTTCATTCCACGCATTCGCCCCTTGGTCTAAACTCAATGGTGTTAGTGAATTCCTTATGGTCTAAAATCCCTATAGGACGATCCTTTGAACATCGAGTTGGCCATCCTAAGAGGTAATATGACAATGCATCAGCTTCATGCACTATTCGAGTTGTACGTTCCATTCATATTTTGTTACTCACTTTAGTCTTCGCCTTCGAATCATAGTCCTCTTCAAACTCAACACCAACTTTTCTCAATACTACTAGTTTGTATTATTCAAGAAAGAATAACAAGGATGTAATGCAACGTTTCAGGTAAGAACCATAATAGGCATGAATGCCCTCACTTCTTTGAGTTGAGCACATGCCAGTCAAGAACTTGTGGTTCAAGTAAATTAGAACCCAAAGTTTATGTTAGTCATACAAATCTTCTAGCAATCTTTTTCTCTCGGCTCCATACTTGTCCACAATTGCTGACCACCTTTATTTGAATGTTCAAACAATAGGCTTTCGTAAATGATTGTCTGGAACTTAGCTCCAGCGCGCTCTTTATTGGTAAAGTCTGTGAACTTGTCTTTTTATTTCCTCATGATATGACATAAACACCATAGATGAATCACCAAAGGCATTACATCTCTCAACACATTCCTTATGTAGTTGACTTGATCAGTAATAATACATGTAGGCTGAATCTCATCCATTGCCTCAATCTGATTTTTGAAGATCCATTTCAAAGAACTCATGCTTTCATGTTCTATAAAACAACATCCTAAGAGGATGAACTGATGATGCGGACTGATCCCACTAATCATACATAATGGCATGTTGTACTTATTAATGAGGTAAGTCGGGCCATAGCACACTACATCATGGACGTCCTGGTATGCTACTCTTGCTCGAGGGTAAACCCATAACATATTAAGTAACATTTCACGTTCATCAATATCCATCAAATAAAAAAAGTTTTGGCTGGAACGTTGCAGCCTTGCAAATCATAGCCTAGGCATCTCTTGGGCTTAGTCTCAACCTTCTTGCCTATTCATTGTGATTCCTCACATCCTTGGGACAAAATGGAAAAGTGTTAAGACTCCAAATACCACATGAGCAAGTTAAATACTCTTATATGTTTGTATCCCGATGATATCATGAGCCTCAAACTTTCTCTTCTAGTTCGTAGGCATACTTCTGTAAAAAGGCATCAAATCCGAGTGGTTTGGTAATAATTTATGGTTGAATTATTCATTCATTTTTGTGATCTTCCATGTGCTTTACAACATTTAGATTGCTTTTCAGTCACATTTTTTAGAATTTTCCTTCGCTTTAGCATCTAAAGCATGCATATGAAACTTGCTCCCGCCTTTGGTGCCTAACGAAAATACGAAAACATTTTATCTCTACATGCCTTTTCCTATTATCTACATGCTTTTTGGAAGCTCCATACTAACTCTCTACGCTATCATAAAACATGCCAGGAACCAAGAGATTTAAAACACGTAAAATAAGTGCAGTAATTATTATATATGTTGCATAGTTATAGACAGTGACAATGAATAGTTATATTTCGAAACTTGTAATAGTTATGGTCATGAAAAATTATAAAAAAATAAAAATCCTAGTATATAAAAAAAATAGATAATGCGTGCATAGTTTTTTGTAGGAACCAATAATAGTTTAGGTCGTAAGCAACTACAACTAAACAAAAGTCGTAGTATACTTTATTACTATAGATGATTCATGCATAGTTTCGGTAGGAACCAATAATAGTTATGGTCGTGAACAACTACAACTAATAAAAAACCTAGTATATTAATACGATAGATAATACGTGCATAATTTTCAGTAGTAACCAATAATCTTTATGATCGCGAACAACTACAATTATACAACTCGAAAGATGGATTACCTGGTTGAGGACCTCCATTGTCATTCTCGTTACCTATTGCAATCGATTGTTCATCCCCAACTTCTAAGGAATATGGAATTTAGAAGTTTTCCACCTATTGAAGAGAAATATTTTCGAGTTCATCTCCAGGCATTGAATCTAGTAAGCTTACTTGCAAATCAATAGCAGTCATACTTGATTTCAATGTCTAGCAAAAAGTTTGAGTGTTTTTTTCTTGGATTATAATTCAATGGTAACAAACTTTTTTTTCTTGTGGTAGACTCTAATGCTTGAATAGGGATGGCAATTTGGCCCAGACCCGACCCGGCCCAGCCTGAACCGAAGCTTTTGGGGGCGGGGCAGACCCGACCCGTTCACAGAACGGGGCAAGGCAGACCCGGCTCGCTGATGAAACTTGGAGGGGGGGGGGGGGTCTGGACATGACTGTTGCCCCCGTCCCGCCCCACCCTGTTTAATAATTATATATATATATATATATATATATATATATATATATATATATATATATATATATTATATATAAAGAATAATAGTTGCAAAAAAAAATTTTAAAAGGCAGACGGGGCGGGCCGCGATTCTTGGACCCGTGGCTGGGCACTGGCCAGGTCGGGTCCCTGAGGCAAGCACGCGGGCCAGGTCTGGGTATCCAACTACCCGCCCCGCCCCGCCCCATTGCCATCCCAATGCTTGAAACTTGAGCAAGTTTGATAAATGTTTTGAACATAAAGGGAGTAAATACACCCGGACTCTAATCAGACAAAGACTTGCGTTAGGCCAGATTTACGAGTCATGACCCGTTAGGCCATCCGACCCGATACTCTAATGTATTGGTTTTGAACTATGATGTATTGATTTTTGTACTCAGAAGTATTAGTTTTTCATAAATATCTAATCCGTGTTATGATGTATAGGTTTTTGTATTAGTATTATGATGTATTGACTTTTTATTATAATGTATTGATTTTTGTACTATAATGTAGCGGTATGAAATTTTGGTCTAATGGATGATCCGTTAGTGCGGCCTGATAAAAGTCTTACCCCTCTATTCAACTATGTGTGTGTTGGTAATATGAAAATGACAACGTGAGAATTAAATGTATATTTATTACACGGTTTGCCGCCTAAAACACATTTTATGAAATTAAAATGGAAAAAGAGTATTTATATTATAATAGCATTATTTATTTTTTTTCATTTTGATTTATTTTTGTGTGTGGGGTGTGCCAAAATGTAAGGCCATGTTTGACCAAGCATTCAGAATACTGGATTCGGTATTCTGAATATCGAATATTCGTTTGATCTAAAATTCAAAAATTAAATACTACAATAGTATTTTATTAAATAATTAAATATTACTAATACAATATAATAATACACTACTACTTTTCAAATATTATTTGACATCAAATATAATATAATAATACATTATCACCCACTTTTCGGACATGATTAGACATCTACAGTAAAAAGTAAAGGATTTTGAATCATATATCAAACAAGAATTATTACTATTTACAGAATTCTGAATACCCTGAAATTTTGAATAATAAAATTTATAATTACAACGAATGTTAGTCCAAACAGACCGTAAACGAATAGCAAGTCCCAAAAATAATAATACCTCATAATTAGAGATGTCCAACGGTTTGCACGAACCGGCCAAACCGCCGGTTCGAACCGGCGATCAACGGTTCGGTTAACCATTGACCACGGTTCGAACCGGAATCATAGCCGTAACCGCCAATTAGGCGGTTCGATTACGGTTTGAGCAATTCTCAAACCGTGAACCGGCGGTTCAAACCGCCGGTTTGTGTGTTTTTTTTTTTAATTTTTTTATACATTTATAAATATTCATTTTTCAAGTCATTTTTTAACATCAAACTCATTCGATATTTTGAATTGGTGATCAATAAGAAAAACATTTTATCTTATAAGTAATAGCCACACGATCGCGATGGAGATATTAATCGTTTTTACAATTCAATAAAATTGTGATAACTTACATCTTTCACCCTCTCTAAAGTAATACAATGAAATTATGTGTACTTTGATTTCCATGGTTAGGGAGTTACAATTTAATATATACGTTATTTCAATTGTTTAAAGTAACAATTTCAAATTTTAAAATTGAATATTTGAAAATTATTAATTCTTTTTGAATTTATTAAAATATTATTTTTATTTTCTCACTTAAATTCAAGATTTCAAATATTCTAATATATATTTTTTATTTCAAATTCAAATATTTTAGATGATTCAGTTTCTTTTTAATTAATTCAAAATTTCAAATGATTAGTTTTATTTACTCACTTAACCTCATACATTTATATATATATATATATTTAACTTCAAAATTTCAAATATTCTAATTAAAATTTCTTATTTTAACTACAATATTTTAAATAGTTCAAGTTTATTTTTTTATTTTTTTTGAATTATTTCAAAGTGTTATTAATATTTTATCACTTAACCTCACGTATTTTTTTAAATAAAATTAAAAATAAACATAGGGAAAAAACCAAAATATTTGAATTTTAAAAGTTAAAAAAAAAAAAACCAGTTCAAACAGGGCAATCGAACCGTGAACCGGCTGTTCACAAAACGCCACCAACCGGCCGGTTTCACGGTTCGGTTGCGGTTTGAGGTTTTTGGCCAAATCAAACTGACGGTTCGAACCGTTTGAATATGTCTACTCACGAACGAAAGGTAGAATGAAAAGACGAAAGAGAAAGAAATGAGGTCTTGGGACAGCCCATTCCCTCAATTAAAGGGAGGCTGCTCTGTATAAAAACAGTCTCAATTTCAATATCTATGTACCTTTCTCCCTACGCTTTACCATCACCTTCCATCCATCCATCACCCTAACGTGTGCATTAAACATATATCATAACAAAAGATTTTAACGCAATTAATTGTACTACCTGCCTAGCTCCCTAACCCCAGCAATATGGCCACAAGTTATAAGATTCATCATCTTCCAATATGGTTGAAAATGTTTATTTAATTAGTTATCATGTTAAGACCAATATCTAGCTAGCCCACCCCCCCTACCTATGTAAAGGAGTTAATGAAAGTAAGAAAAATACAAGAACAACCATATGAAATCAAATTCTCGAAGAAAAAATAAAGTTGCAAAATGTGCAAAAAGAAAGGGAGACAAGTTATCCTGTTATGGGGGTCTAAAACAACAGTGGCCAAGACCTTAGTTGGCCTTTAATGTATGAGCTGGGGGACCTAACCAGACCCAAACACTCTAACCAAACCATAAGATGGCCTAGCCCCCACACCCTCTCTTTCTTTTTCTCTCGTCCTTGGATCTTTTTTTTCTTCTATTTGTATTTGACCAAAGAAAATGCAAAAGCTTTTTAGTTTCCCAGTCACCTTTTAAAATATATATATATTATAATAATGATGATTTCATTTCATTCATCCGGCTATTGCTAGTATCTACTACTACTACTCTACCGATCCAATTAGACTTGTTCAAAAGGGCTATTCTAGCTTTTCTCCAACTCTCTGCCTCCACCTTACCGCAGAAAAAACCTCTCTCTCACACACAAACAGTATGCCAAAGTGTGTACTGATTAATCAGCTCAACACCCAAAAAGTAAGACTAAACTGCCTTTAGAAACCCACACACTCTGCATCTGAATTTCTTTTTGTTGTGTGGCTGGGAAAGATGAATAGTTGGAGTAGATTGCTGGCAGTGCTGGTTTTGATCCTCCTCCTGCTTCTAATTGGTCAGTGCAATGCCTCTAGAGCAATAAATGCATTCAAAATCAGACCAAAACCTCAAAATGACCATTTCCTTAATTTCATGCCCAAAAGGTGGGTGCCGGCCTCGGCCCCCTCGAGAAAACACAACGATCTTGGCCTCCAAAGTCTCACATGTCCTTGAAAGAAAGAGGAGTAATCGTTTATTTCTGCTTTTCTTTAATGCTGCCTCAGGGTTCATCATCAGATTCACAGTATTTACTTCGGTCATGCTCTCTATGGAATTGATCAAGGCCTGGGTTTTGTCTCTCCATCAACTTAATTAGAGATACTAGTAAATTAAGATTAACTATCTTTTGCTGCCTTTTTGAGTTTACCTTCTTTTTTTATTTCCATGGCTTTCCTGAATGATCATGTTCTTTCTATGTAAATAAATATATAATTGTGTATTTTTTATCGCAACAAATTATACACGCAGAATATTAATCTTGATTACAAGCACTCTTTTTGAATGGTGGTATGAGGATTTTTTTTTTTATTCTATTATATTGGCTATATTTAACAAAAAGATGTGTGATTTTAGTTATCATTAAAGTTTGTTAAATTAGTCAATTTGTATTCAATCGGTTACTTTGTTGCCGTGTGTCGTGATTCAAAATTTTATTATCATTTCTTTTTTAATTTTAATCTATTATATTTGCTATATTTAACAAAAAGATGTGTGATTTTAGTTGTCATTAGTCAATTTGCAAAAAAAAAAAAAATTAACGTCCGTTCAATCGGTTATTTTTGTTGACGTGTCCTAATTCAATACTTTATTATTTATTTTTTTTAATTTTAAATCTTATATTGACGAAAAAAAATTTGAGAAAAAATTTATTTTAATCCATTATATGTAAAACATTCCAGAAAAAGTATGTGTTCAATTAATCAAAAAAAGTCAGAAAAAAGTTTGATCATTTAATAATTTTACAAAAATTATAAAAAATTATCGAGTCGTGCCACATCAGCAAAATGTTCGATCGTACTTTTTTGGATTTTTTTGGATAAATTAATTAATTTAGTAGACATTGTTTAACATTATGCATTATTTTTATAATATAATCAATATAATGAAGGGGAAAAAAATGTCAAATAATATAACGATGAAATCCAGTATCCCCATGCGTGTGTGTATATATATATATCAGTCGATTTCATATTTCTCATTATGTTAATACGGACGCAGATATTCATCATTTGAATAATTGCAGGTAAGATAACAGTTTTGTATTTTGCAGTTTGTGCACGTAATGCCTTGTTCACTCTTATTTTCTCAATAAATAATTTGCTTCATTGGATTTTTTGTGGTGCACGTATTTGTTCTTATTTGTTCTGATTTTCGGGAATTAATTAACAAGGAACAGTGCTCGCGTAATGCCTTTAATTTGAATCCATTTTTTTTTTTTTTTTGCGATATAAATATATTGGGGATTGTGGGAGGTATGGTGCCTTCACGGCACCGTAGTCATTTTCAAATATATTATGTGTTTAATAATTACTTCATCTTATACATATTTATAGAACTGTCAAAACGGATCAAAGCCCGCGGATCGATTCGTTGGCCCGCTTCAACGGACGGTTTTGGGCCTAGAATCTTCAGGCCCGTTTAATCGCGGGCCTATTTGGCCCGCTCCGTTAAGACCGTGGATTTTTGCGGCCGGAGCGGGTTGGCCCGCGAAATTTTTTTTAATTAATAAAAATATTAGAATATAAAATAGAAAGAAATTTTAGCAACAGATTCTTTAATTACAAATGGGGATCGCCTCAAACCCTAATTTCATTTCAGGCATGGTGGTGCAATTGCCGACCCGGAGACGAACCTGTCCCGATAACCGGCTCCTCAGCCATGGTGGGCTCCGTGGCTAGAGCCATAGCTTATGTAGCCAGCAGCTACCTCGAGCTCAGCTCTCTTGGAGTCCTCCGCCGCCAGCATCATGAGCCGCCTGATCTCCTCCCTCCGTGCAGCCACTCGCTGCCATTTCCAGCGGCCCGCGAGCCACCCGACCAACACCACCAACACAATGCATAAAATTCCAAAATTCACCTGCAAAAGCATTTACATGACAACAACAATGGGTCAAATAGCATCCGGTAAACCCCAATTCTTCAAAGTTCATAGAATTTGCTTCACTTTCCCCTCTCAAATCACATCAAAAAAAGAATTGAAGCCTGTTCCGTAGAAAACGAAATTAGTTTTAATTCACCGGTTGACGAAATAAATTAAATATCTGGAAATCATGCGAGCCAATAAGAAGTGATTTGATTAATTTTCAGTTTGTTCTTCATTGAGGCTATCTTTTATATCTTTTTGTTCAGTTTAGTGCCTGAAATTTGCAAATTTTTACTTTTGGACTACCCAGCCCGCAGGTCATCTTTCGCGGGCCGCGGACTTAGGGTTTCCAGGACCTCGCGAAAACGGGCCATGCCCACCCCGCCTTGTTTTAGAGTAGCCCGCGACTGTACGGAGCGGGCCGGAGCGGACTAGCCCGTTTTGACAGTGCTAGATATCTAGCATTTAGGAGGATCTGGATCAGAATGGTATTTAGTAAAAATCGAACATAAGGTTAAGTCATTAACAAAATCCGAGTCATAGTAGGAAATATGAAAGGTAATTTCATTTCCATAAATCAAAGAAATCAAGGAATGCTTTTCTAGTTTTCTCGAGTACAACGGTATTTTTCTAAAAAAAAAAATACAATTATTTTTACTAATTACAAAACGAATCACTTTCTTTCAAAAAATATAAAATAAAAAAGCGTATGAATAAAGCTATTAATCAAGGTATATCATATTAGGATAGTATATTATATTACCCCCCATAAATTTATGAGTACACCTCAATCGTTTTAAATTCCCTAAAACACACATACACAACAAGAAAATTGGTGTCATGATTGCCACCAAAACTCGTCTTTCATGGCCGCTAAGCTTGGCGAGACCAGTTGGGACCCATGATTTTGCTCGGGGGCCCAAATAATAATATTCAAAAAATAATATAAATAAAAAATAATACAATATATACATATAGGATTAAGATCATGTGAAAACCAATTCCATAGATAGGAATCTAGTAATCGTTATATTACATTATATGTGATTCTAATTTAAATAATGAAAAATGCTATTTATATTTTCCCATTATTATTTTTATGGTCCCTTGATTTTTACTATCATATTTTAATTAGTATGTACATGTTCATACATAGAATCACATGCTATATAATATAGCAGATTTCTAGATTCCTACACAAGGATTGGTTCCCATGTGAGCTCACCCCTATATATATTGATGCGATCAAAAAGATTGGTGCCTCAAGAATATGGGATACTGACCTTAAATATGAAGTCGGCGACCTGATAAAACTCCAGAAGGCTCCTGGCGACCTGTATAACTTGCAAATCAGAACCCAAGTCAGGCGGCCCCAGCGTAGGCCCTCCGACGCTCAAGTCAGGTAGTATTCGAGAGAGATGTGCGAGACCTCGATAGCGCACAAGAGCTTAAGATATAAGATAAAATTAATGTAGAGTAAAAAGTGAGGACTATGTCCTCTTTTGTATAAACAAGAGATAAGTGTTCAGAGACGTGTTCCCAATCTAGGGTCCTTATCACCTGTATAAGAGCTCGCTTCTCCTAAAGGAGATCTCCTGTAAAATAAGAGCCTGAGAGATCATGTGAGAGATCATGAGATTTAGGGCCTCAGAGATGAGCATCATAACATATGATTGAGATTTGTGAGATCATGAGATGTGAGAGCATGAGATCAGTTATAAAATAAATGCATGAACCCCTTATTTATAAGATTATTTAGACTTGTCCACCAGCTAATAGGATTCTTTCACAAGGTGGGATTTAAATCTTCTAATTATACTCAATATCCATAATAAGGAAATACTCCCATATTAGAATTCTTAGTTTCCATAATTCCATAACAACCATACAAATATGTTATTACCATGTTGGCGTCCTGCCGGGACCTAGAATCTTCCACCCCTTCCGTTATGTTCTTACGATATATAATCAAGTAAATTTTTGATGTCGTATCATATATATATATATATATATATATATATATATATATATATATATATATATATATATACACACATGAATTTAATACATAAACTATCAAGAGATTACAATATAAATATGAAATTAATGATACAACATTAATTGATGAAAATGATTTTTGACAAAGATAAGAGATGAAAGAAAGAAAGAAATTTTACGTTGATGAGAAATCAAAATGAAACTTTAGATTATAAATTTATAAATAAAAAAACAAAGAAACATGATAAAAAGAAAAAAAAAAATGAGAAAAGCATTTATATATGGTACGACTTAATCTGGTGCCAAGTCGCAAAACAGCTCAAGTAGGCCTGGTTTGAACGAGCTGAACTGATGCCTTAGGAGACAAAAAGGAGACAAAGGATGGGCTTATAGCCTTATAAAAATTATCCCGACCTGATCTGAAGCCGTGAACAAGGAGGTCAGGTCAAAAATTTGGAGAAATTAGTGACAGAGTTGACTCGCTCTTTGTGAAGAAACTTCTTGGTCAGGTCATCCCGAGTAACGGCCCAAGATTCGCAGGTTTTGTTTTCGGGATCTCGGAAAGGCCCCACTCAACGAAGGTTATAAATATTTCAGCCTCAAAGATGCAAAAGGTATGACATTCTGAGCATTCTAACTTAAAATATTCCAATAAAAAAAATTGCTTAACTGACTTAAGTATCGGAGAGGTTTCCACCGGAAATCCCCGGGTTGTCCTTTCTAAAGTGTTTTTGGTGGAGCAGGTTAGGATATTCAAGGAAGAAGTAGGTGTTCGTGGTTCCATTATTTTTAGGGTGAAACAATTGGCGACGTCTGTGGGAAAGGCGGAACTAAGCTAAGACGTGAGATAGAAGCATGGCATCAGACGGACTTAGACGGAACTTAGTGGCGAAGCTGGGCGGTACGCCAAGTTTTGCTACGCCAACAAGCATGCTGGAGACGGTAGAATCGTCGGCAAATACTAGGACTAGCGCACCACAACCCCCTCCAGGAGGAGCCCCACAAGCTGAGGGTGGATCACTAAATGACTCTTTTCTACGGCAAATATCTGAGCTCATTGGCAGGGCGGTGGAGGCAGCCGTAGAGAAGTTATTCGCCGAGTTCTCATCAACCCCTCCCAAGGCAACTCCACCACCGGAGATGGAGCCAACCTGGACTGCCCAGCGCATGGCTAGAGCTCCAGTCCAGGAGGAGGAGGAGAGCTTTTTTGCCTCAGACAACGATACTTCAAGCAAAACCAACCCAGATCTTACTGAGCAAATGCAGAATTTGCAGGGGGAGGTTAGGGAAGTGAAGCAAAAAATGACGGGCACGAGCGCAGGTCAGGCATGGAGAAGGACTCCATTCACATAGGCTGTCATGCAGGATGACCTCCCGGCCTCTTACCGATCTATAGGTTTCGGTTCGAGATCGCAGTTACCTTGCACAAATTTTCTAACGCTGTCATGTGCCGGGTCTTCTCCATGACCATCAAAAAATTAGCTCAACTTTAGTTTAGACAATTTATCCCTGATCTATAAACAACTTTGATGAGTTCAGTTCTGCATTCTTGCATCAGTTCACTAGTTGCAGGAAGTATCAAAAAATATCGTTGCAATTGTTCAGCCTGAAACAGAAAGTGGGAGAAGCACTAGTGCAGAAACTATATATCCATAAGGGTAATTCTGCCTATTCAGAATGCCTTTCTGTGCCTTCTGTAGTGACATAGTTTTAGAAAGTTTGTACTTTCCAGAACGCCTTTTTTTATCCTTCTGGGTTGACAGACTTTCTAGAAGGGTAAAAACAAGGTGTTCTAGAAAATATTTTTTCCGTTCTAGAAAATACAATTCCATGGTTGACCAGACACTTTCCAGAACGGCTTTTAAAAAATACCTTCTGGAAAATAGTAAAAATAAATAAAAAAAATTGAAATTCAATTATGCAAATTCAAATTAATCAGTAAATACACCAAATTGGCCATAATTTCTCATTCATTACTATCAATCAAATAAATTCACAAACACAGTGTGCATCATAGTACTTGCAATCTAGAATCAACAAAGTAACAGAATATATATATATAATATATATATATATATATATATATATGTGTGTGTGTGTGTGTGTGTGTGTGTGTGTGTGTGTGTGTGTGTGTGTGTGTGTGTGTGTGTGTGTGTGTACACACTAAGAAATGAAGAAAATATTGCTTTTCTGGCAATTCTCGGCAGTCACAAAGTCAAAGTCATAGACACAATAGCGACATTCATCAGCCGGGAGACTAGCAGCAAAGTCGTCATAGCTTTCAGTTGACTCGCCAACTTTCTCAACAACAACCTGCTTCTGTTTCTCCTCTATCTTAAACACAATGAAGCGGTGAGTCCTTTTCGCCTTCAGCTCCAAGAACCTCGACTTGCAATTGCCGTGCACTGCCATCCCAGACGTTGCATTTGCCTATAGATAAGATCATAAGACTGTCTCAGTCTAGAGCCAACGCCAAAGAAATATTCATATGTGAAGAAATGGCATAAACATGATAAATGATTAACAAACATTAACCTGAACCAAATGACAAATAACTTTAAAAACAAAGTAATTATTTCATCAACGTGCTTCAAATCAGGAAAGCAACCAAAAGAAGTCAATACAATATTTTTCTGTTAAAGTTTTTCGTATATTCGTCTATGAAAACTAACATCCCTGATCATAAGAAATGAACCAAAGTAGATTACCGTCCACTTAACATATGCCCATACTGATCGCATTAGAAACTAATCAAATTATAAGTGTTCAAATCACGAAACCATAAACGTGAATGCGAATGCACACAAACGTGAATGCGAATGCATCAATATCTCATCAGCCGATAAATTTCAAAAATTGAATGAATAATACTAGTCCATTAGTTAAATTTAAAATAAATAGATAATTAATACAATAGCGTCAGATCAATCCATCATCACCTATCACGTCGTTGAGCTCAATTATCCGCAGACAAAATCCAATTAAAATATAAGAAAATAGCTGAATCAAAATGTTATCATTTCCATTAATTCAGTTCAGAAAAACTTCAAAGAGCAGCTTACAACAAAAATCATATCGATCACGGATCGAATAAAAATTAGCACAATAAAATAAAATGATGATCGAACGAAAATTCACGCACAATCATTTCAAATGATATATGTCAGGTATATATAATAATATTACACAAGAACAGGCTTGATTACAAGAGAGAAATCTAATTAAAAAATAAGTACAGTGGACGCGCACACACGATTTTCCCGTCCAGTTGAATAAACCAACTCAAAAATAAATTGCATTCAGTCTCTAGTTCTAATTCTAACTCATTTTAATGAAATTATCACACCAAATAAATTAAAGGACTCTTACCTCACTATCATGGCCACGAAATTTCTGAATGACATGGCCACTCGCCACATCCCAGTAGAAAACTTACCAGTCGCCTCCACACGAAGATAGCTTCAAATTATTCCTACCAAAATCCCAAATTAAGAGTAAAGTTACATGGTGAAACAGAATAACAGATACAAAAAGATTTTTCTAATATTTCAAAAAATTTCAATCGGGTTTTACAAAACAGCCCTCAAAACCCTAAAAGTTGTACCAAAATACCCCCTCCTCCAGAAAATCAACATCACCGCCGCCCAGCACCTCACGGCCTCCGCAGCCATTACCGGTCGGCCCTGTCGATGCTCTCAACCTCTGCGCAGAACCCTCCCAGACCGGTCGCCTTCCTCAAACCAAAAAGGAGACACGAAGGTGGAGGGCAGAAATACAGCGAGCGAGTGGCCTGAAACCTGATGGCCGCCGAGTCTCTTTCCTCTCGGGCGGAGTACCAGTTTGTTGTCGAAAAGAAGAAGAAAAGGACCCCAGATGTCGTTGCGATGAGGAGTCACCGGCCCAATGTAATGAACGAATTTTCTCAGATGCAAAGAAGACACCATGGTTGCAGAAATCCATCGTCAGCCAGCCCATCTCCGCCAGTCGATTCACCGGAATCCTCCAACCTCCGCCCAGAATTCCCGTCGGCCAAAATCAGACATGCGCAAA
The DNA here is from genome assembly GCA_014905375.1 of Phtheirospermum japonicum. Lineage (NCBI taxonomy): Eukaryota > Viridiplantae > Streptophyta > Magnoliopsida > Lamiales > Orobanchaceae > Phtheirospermum > Phtheirospermum japonicum. The sequence continues at coordinate 144,966 of BMAC01000981.1, read as the reverse complement.
AAGAGGCGCCGCTGCTGCAAAGGCCATGGATAGCCTGAATGCGCCACTTCTCGTTGCCGTCTGGTGAACTATGATAGGGAAGAGGATGGAGTGAGGCGGCGAGATCAAGACCTTGAACCCAATAGCCGCCGCCAGCATTAATTTCTGGTGATTATGTGGTGTTTTGGTCAAGAGTTTGCAATTTACATTGGGGAAGAACCGAAGAAGTCCTAAACTTGATTTACATAATTATTTCATTTCATTTTATTTTTATGAAATTAACTTGAATTGGGCAAAAAAAAAGGTGTAGTTTCTAAGAATCGTGAAAATATTTCATTTTCCCGCTTCATTTAGCCGCTCTATTTACCCTCAAATTGTGAAAATATTTCAAATTGCTACAGACTTCCCAGATCAGTATTATTAAAAATATCGTTCTAGATTTTTTTTTTAGAAAGACATTCAAGAACGGTTTTTTAATACTGTTCTGGATTGACGAACATTCCAGAATAGTATTGAAATTATTGTTCTGCAAAGTCTCATAAAAAAAACTACAATCCAGAAAGGTATATTATATATACCGTTCTGGATTGATTAATAAATTCAGTACGATAATTTCAATACCGTTCTGTATTGTTCGTCAATCCAGAACAGCTATTATAATACCGTTCTAAAAAGTATACTTTCCAGAATGGTATTGTAAAACCGTTCTGAAAAGTCGTCATTCCAGAACGGTATTATAAAATACCGTTCTAAAAAGTGCTATCCAGAACAGTTTTTAAAATACCCTTCTGGATTGACTTTTTTGTCTGTTCTAGAATGCAGTTTCTGTACTAGTGAAGGCTTTCGTGGATATATCGAGCATTTTACTGATGCCAAACTAGAGGTACCACCAGTATCCAAAGAACTCTTGATCAACGCTCTGGCTCAAGGGCTCAGAAGAGAGGAGTTCTTCCAATCAATGGTAGTCAAGATAGCACTGGAATTTAGAGAGCTCCTGGAAATGGCAGAGAAATATATCCACTTGAAGGAGGCTCTGAAGATACAAGATGATTGATAAAAGTGGAGAGAACGATCTCACAAAGACGACAAGACTCTGGTTAAGAAAATAAGGACTGACCTGGTGGGAGGCCGTCCTTGGTTTGATCGATACACACCCCTGGATTCACCCCAATGTGAAATCGTGCAGACCATTGAACGACATCCTGACCTCAAGTGGTTGAGGACATACGCACAAAAGCCACGAAAGGAGAGATCTGACCAGTTCTGTCGATACCATAACGAATATGGTCATGAAACAGATCAATTCACACGCTTGAAGGATGAGCTAGAGCGGATGGTGCAGGAGGGGCACCTTAAAGAATTTGTGCACGCGAGAAAAGAGGAGTCCAGATCTGACTCTTATAGACGAGATCGACGTCGGGGGAATAGGCAGAAATTAGATAGTGATCGTGGCAACAGAAAGAGGGACGACTACTCTCAAGAGATAAGAGAAGAGATTTAGATGATCACAGGCGAAGAATGGGATGAGCCTTCACGACGCACCCAGAACAACTATGTGCAAGCTGCGAAGGGATTTTTGAGAAAGGCACAAGAAGTAGGGCAATTAGTCCCGATCCTGAACATCTGCTTTGGCTCAGAGGACGAGAACAGCATGTTGGCACCTCATATGGACGCCCTGGTCATAACAGCTACCATAGCTAAATATAACGTGCGAAGGGTTTTCGTGGACACAGGTAGCTCGGCAGACATTTTATTTTACGACTGCTTGAAGAAATTAAATTTGGATTTAGAGCTAGAGGAGGTCACTACCTCATTAGTAAGGTTTGCCGGGGGAGCGCTACGCCCGTTGGAGCAGTGAATCTCTTAGTCATGTTGGGGGATGAGCCTTTCAGGAAGACCAAATCGGCGCACTTCCTGGTGGTGGACGCACCATCTTCATACAATGCTATGCTTGGCCGGACATCCTTAAGTCAATTCCTAGCGATGATCTCCATGTACCATATGAAGATGAAGTTCCCTGTTCAGGAAGGGGTAGGTGAGGTTCGAGGAGACCAATATGCATCTCGCAGAGCATACATAGATAGTATTCGAAGAGATGAAGAGATAAGGAGATCTAAAAAAAACAGGAAAGAGATGACTACCGCGCCTGAGCTGGATCCGCGCGAAGAAAGCTTGATGATGGTCGAGATTGTGTCGGGGGATGATAGCCTAGTTGTACGAGCAGGAACGACTCTAAGCCTCGAGGTGTTGGTGGAGCTTGTGAACCTCTTAAGAAATAGCACGGATGTCTTTGCCTGGTCTCCCCAACACTTAGTAGGGATAGACTTGGCAATAGTTGAGCATCACCTCAACATCAGCTCCACGGTGAAGCCAGTGAAATAGAGGAAGCACAACTTTGGTCCCGAGACTGAAGCTATTACTGAGGCAGAAGTAGAAAAGTTGTTGCGAGCTAAGCACATTCAGGAAATATAATTTCCAGAATGGCTCTCCAATGCGGTGCTGGTAACAAAAACCCAAGATGATTGGCGAATGTGCATTAATTTCAGAGATCTCAATCGTGCTTGTCCCAAGGCCCACAACCCGTTGCCGAGGATAGACCAGTTGGTAGATTCCACCTCGGGTTGTGAACTGCTCAGCATGATGGACGCCTCGCAAAGATATCACCAGATCCGATTGGCTGAAGAGGATTGGAACGGGTCAGTCTCATAACCCCGAGAGGGACTTATTGCAACATGGTCATGTCGTTTGGGCTCAAGAACGCAAGCGCCACGTATCAATGGCTGGTAGATAAAATGTTCAAAACCCAGCTCGGGTGCAATTTGGAAGTATATGTGGATGACATGCTGGTTAAAAGTGCCAAGGCAACCTCGGACATTGATGACCTGAAGGAAACTTTTAATATCTTAAGTAAATATAAAATGAAGCTCAGCCCCAAGAGTGCGCATTTGGGGTAAGAGCTAAAAAGTTCCTTGGTTATATGGTCACATAGAGGAAAATAGAGACCAATCCAGAGAAAGTTAAAGCCATTATGGACATGAAACCTCCAAGAAATATCAAGGAAATATAGTGCATGGCAGGGCGAATAGCGGCCTGAGCAGGTTTGTTTCGCGCTCGGCGGAAAAGAGCTTATCATTTTTTCGAGCCTTGCGAAAGAAGGCCCGATTTCAATGGGACGAAGAATTCCAGGAGGCATTTCAGAAATTGAAAGAACATCTAGTCAGTATGTCATTGCTTACAAAACCAGTCCAGGGAGAGCCTTTGATCTTATACTTATCTGTGGGGAAGCAAGCTGTGAGCACGGTTTTGATTAGAGAAGAGAGCAAAGTGTAAAAGCCGGTATGTTATTGGAGCAAGGTGTTACATGATGCCGAGCTTCGGTATGTGGAGATAAAACAAGCCATGCTAGCTCTGGTCGGGACGGCTCGCAAGCTCCTCCCCTATTTTCTTTCACATGAGATAGTGGTCAGAACTAACCTGCCTCTAAAGGAAATCACGAGTAAACTAGAGGTCTCAGGGCGTTTGGTGAAATGGATAATTGGGCTTAGCGAATTTAACATCATTTTTGAAGGGTGAACGTCGATTAAAGCCCAAACATTGGTTGATTTTATGCACGAGATGACCAGCTCTCCCGAGGAAGAGAAGGAATGGGAAATATATACCGATGGCTCGGTAGGAAGCTTGGATTATGGCATGGGAATAGTTCTGATAAATCCTGAAGGCGTGACTACGTAATACGTAGTGCGAATGAACTATCCCCTGTCCAACAATGGAGCAGAGTATGAGGCCCTTCTAAGAGGGATACAGATGGAAAAAGTTCTTGGGGAAGAGCGCATATGTGCCCGGGTATACTCCCAGTTGGTCTATAAACAGATCAGAGGTGAGTTTCATGCGAGAGACGAGCACATGCGGAAGTACTTAGCCCAGTTTCAGGAATTAGCAAAGGTCATGAAAGCTTCAAATGTACTTTAAATTCCCAAGGAGGAGAATGGCCGGGTTGATTACTTAGCTAAGGTGGCCAGTTCGGCAATGGTTGTCAGGAGAGAACAATTACCCTGCTCATGGCATACTAAGAATTTGGAAAAGGAGAGATAAATGCGCTAGAGGAGGACAAGGGTTGGCGCTTCCCGATCAAGGTATATTTCGATAAAGTAGAGCTGCCTGAGAATAAGAAGGAAGTAGCAAAGGTGCGAATCAGGTCATCTCGTTTTTGCTTGATAAAAGGAGAGTTGTTCAAAAGAGGGTTCGGACAACCTTTTTTGCGGTGCTTAAGCTCAAAAGAGGGCGCCCATGCTCTCAAGGAAATCCATGAGGGGTGTTGTGGCAACCACATGAGCGCCAGGACTCTATCAAGTAAGATAATGAGAGTTGGCTATTTTTGGCCACATTTAAGGAGGGATGTAGATGACTTTGTGAGAAAAATGTGACAAGTGTCTGAAGAACTCCTCCCTGGTGCATCGACCTGCAGAAGAACTCATGACATTGAGCTCTCCCTGCCCCTTTACAAAATGGGGGATAGATCTGGTTGGACCTTTCCCTACAGCCCCAGCCCAGAAGAAGTTCCTGATAGTATCCATAGACTATTTCAGTAAATGGGTGGAAGCTGAAGCTATATCAAAAATTACAGAGGAGACAGTAATGGGTTTCTTATGGAAAAATGTAATGTGCCGGTTTGGTGTCCCAAGGATCTTGGTTTCAGATAATGGCACGCAGTTCATGGGGGCTCGGATTCAGGACTGGTGCATTAATATGAAGATAGAATAGCATTTCACATCTGTCTACCACCCTTAGGCGAATGTCCAAGTCGAAGTAACCAATTGAATTTTGGTGTAAGGAATTAGGGCGCACTTAGAAAAATCAGGGGGCAAGTGGGTAGAAGAGCTTAGCTCGATCCTGTGGTCATACCGAATGAACTTTAAAGAAGGTACGGGAGAAACGCCATTCAGTTTGGTGTACGATATGGGTGTCGTGATCCCTACAGAGGTCAGTATATCATCTCATATAATACTTAACTTCAGTGAAGACTAAAATTAGATATTGATACAAGATGCCTTGGATCTGGAGGAGGAAAGAAGAGAGCGAGCCTCTCTGAAAATGGAGCACATGCACGGAAGAATTCGAGCAACTTATAATAAGTCAGTGGTCAAGCGTCAGTTTTGAATGAGAGACCTGGTGCTTCGCTGAGCTAATTTAGGTAAAACTAGAGGTAAGTTGGATGCCGCTTGGCAGGATCCATATAAGGTCATCAAATTCTTGCAAGAGGAGCATATAAGCTTGAACAAATGGACGGTGTCAAATTTCCACGGCCATGGAACGTATCGAATTTACAGAAATATTACATGTGAAATAGATGAACCCGATTATTTATAAAAAATACTATTTTTATCAACTTATGGATATTCCAGACCTGAGCTGATTGTCAGTAAAAAAATTTAGCCTTGATTGGCTAAGGGATGGTTATTGAAAACCTGACCTGATTGTCAGTAGTTTTTAGCCCTGATTGGCTAAGGGATGGATATCTCAAACCTGACCTGATTGTCAGTAATTTGTTAGCCCTGATTGGCTAAGGGGTGGATATCCCAAACCTGACCTGATTGTCAGTAAATCTTTAGCCTTGATTGGCTAAGGAATTGATATCTCAAATCTGACCTGATTGTCAGTAATCTTTAGCCCTGATTGGCTAAGGGCGGATGCCCCAAAAACCTGACATGATTGTTAGTAAACTTTTTAGCCTTGATTGGATAAGTGATGGATATCCCAAATCTGACCTGATTGTCAGTAATCTTTATTCCTGATCGGCTAGGGGCGGATGCCCCGAAAACCCGACTGATTGGCAGTAAAGATTTCAGACCTAATTGGCTAATAACGGATGCACTAAAAACCTGACCTGGCTTGACCATCAATCGGGCGCATAAAGCCTCAAGAAATGGACCAATAAATGAACACACACGAATAAACAAATCAAGAGCAAGAGTTCAGGAATTTCTTCAAGGAAAAACACTTTTGTGAAATTAAGAGATCCAATTACAACGGGTACAAGAAAGAAATACTGGCAAATTGCGAAGCATGAAAATACATCAAGATAAAACCACACAAGCATCAGGGATGAGATGAAGAAGCCCTCCCATTAGTAGCTAAAACCCTCCAAATACGCCACAACTCCCGCTTAGTTTCATGAAGGCATTGGCAGTACTTTCTTGCTCACTCGATTGGAGAGTGAGCCTCGCCCGCGGCGGTGGTCGAATGACACACTAACTCAAGCAAATCAGCCCTTTCCTCATGAAGTTGACGGTTGAGTTGGCGAAGCTCCGCCCACTCATGTTTGTAATGGCGATTCTTCTGTCTTTTCCTTTCCAGGAGCTTGTGTAGCTGGGAAAATTTCTGGCAAAGTTGAGCATTCTCCTCAGAAAGATGAAAGTTTTCATTAAAGAAAGAGAGGTTTTTATTCTTCAGGATATCGATTTCTTCAAGTAAAGGAGATGAAGCCATAATGAAAGGATGCAGAAGAAAGACAGATTTTATAGAAAAATAAAAGGTACAGATAGTACTAGGGTTTCCTACTTTCCCAAAAACCCTAAAAAACATAAGAGACAAAAGCAGAAAGAGACAAAAAATATTATTTTAGTACAGTCCCACAAATTAAAGGTCAGATCATAAAAGATAGAGCTGAACAAATTAGCAATTCAAGATTGATAATCCTCGGTGTTCAGCTCTCCTCCGACTTGCTCGGTCACCCTGTTGACCTCTCCAAAATCCCGCTCAAAATGGGCACTACTTTGAATCTCGTCCAAGTTGGCGAAGGTAGGAGAAGACACATTCGATGGTAGAGCCAAGGTCAGTGACTGTTCAGGGGGGAGAGGAGTTCAGGAAGGTTTGACGAACACGCGAAGCAAACTCAGGGGCCCCGAGCAGATGGAGTTGGCCATCTTCTACAACGTATGTAAAGCTCGTGGGCTCCGAAGGATTCTTCAGGGTGATGAGGCGATCAAAGGGAGCAGAGGGGTTCTCAGCAGACTATTTCGCCTGAGCATCCAGGCCAAAATGGTAGTAGACCTGGGCTTCAGGAAGGAGGATATCATACAACTCCATGGAACCAAGGAAAGCTCTGTGAGTCATCTCCCGGGTCACTTGGATAAGCATCTGCCCTTCCTCTGAGTTAAGGAAGTTGGCCCGCCCATCAGCCCGTCCTTTGGCCTTGCCCTCTGCTATACCTTCAGCTCGGGCTTCCATGGCTTTCTCTTTGCACAACTTTATCTGGATGATTGCTTCTGCTAGAGCTTTACCCACTAACTCCCAAGACTTCCGCAGTTCATCCTGGGCCACCTTTAGCTTGGTTTGGGTCGCTTTTAGCTCAACACCCCTCTCCTTCAGACGAGCTATTAGCCTTTGCTCTCTTTCCTTCGTGGTCGTGTGTTCCTTATCCAAGTTGGCATTCATCAAAGAGCCCTGGGCCTGAGACACTAGCGCAACCCTCTTAACAGAAACCTATAAAATAAAATAAAAATGGATAAGTAAAATTATAATGAAGGCAAAAGGGAAGGTGAACAGAACAGAGAAGTCCTAACCCGAGCCTCGTCTTAGCAAAAGGACTCTATCAGCTTGTGGTCCGACCACTTTTTCCAAAGCTCAGCGATCAACAGAAGGGGACTGCCCTTTGACGAAGTAAACCTCCACGTCTCCTGGGCAGTCCAGGACGGAGGAGTTGTTAAAGAAGCTCTGGTTAGGGGTAACTATCTTGAACCCTGTAGGGACAACCCCCATGACATAGCGAGCCCACTTGCAGGCAGCCAGCATCCGCTCCTCATCAGAATTGGAGTGGGAGGTAAGGTCAACTGCTTGGTTGACCACCCTTTTTGGCTGGGTGGCTCTTTCTGGCCTGTTGGCAACTTCCAGCTCGACTACCACCTCTGGTTTGGGCAGGGGCTGGGGCTCCTCAGAAGTAGCAGCTCTTGCCGATTCGCCAAGTGAACTTATCCCGATGTTGGAGGTAGCTCCTTCGAGAAGCGCAACCATCTTCTTCTTCATCATGGTGACTGTATAAGAGATTCACCATAATAAGTAAAAAAAAAAAGAGAGAGAGAGAGAAGAAGTATAAAAAAAGAGAGAAAAAGGAAAAAAAGGGGAGAAAGAGAGAGAAGGGAAAATGGAGGTAGAGCTGTTTAGCTCTGCTGGTATACCAAACTTGGGAGGCAAAGGGCCGCTCTCTCTCTTGGAGTTGAAGAAGCACAGGATATTTAAGGTGAGGAGCTTGGACAGGTGGAAGACATTTTGGTTCAGAGTATGGATAGTTTTTTCCAAAGAAGGAGGTCGGTCTCCTCTGGTTAGGTGAGCATGAGCTGGGAGAGTATTAACAGGCACGGGGGAGAAGCCCCAATCGCCCGAGCAGTGAACGAAAAAGAACTTCTTCCTCCAGGCCTTATTGGAGGAAGGATTCTCGATTAAGAACCGAACTCCATCTCGTGCGGATAGGTAGAAGAAGCCTGAACCAAACTTTTATGCATCCCTTTTTAAAATATTTAATAAAGCATGTAAGTTTACTCGCAAGAGTACGAGGAACTTGTAGGATGGTGAGTTTGACTCGAGTCGATTCTCTCAAGGACAACTATTCGGTTTTATTGGATATTCCTCTTCAATTCTCAAATAAATAAATTATACATATAATTTGGGGGGTTTTAGAAGAAGTTGAATTTATCATTATGAACTAAAGCAATATTTAAACTAAACTTAATTAAACTAATTACTTTAACTAGATTATCAACTACGAGCAGTAACGATGATTAAAACCTAATTAACAAATCTAAGAGCATGAACATAAGAAATTACCACTAAGCAATGTATCATATGAGTCTAAGAACGAGCAACTTAACATAAATCAATCGCATAAATAAACTAAATTAATCCAATATCCAATATTCAAGCATGAAACGATTAAACTAATTATTAAAACTAGAATTAACTAAGAAATTAACTAAGCAATTAACTACGAAATTAACTAAGAGTTTAGAGTACTTATTGTAACTACTGAAAACGGTAAAAATCTCCAGCGAGTCCGGAGGTTGAACGTTGATCTTGGGCGAAGATCGAATCCCGAACGTGAATTTGATGTTTCGGACACGTCGCTCTTTGACCCTTGATCTCGATCTTCAAAACTTGTTATAAGATGTGGAAATATGTTTATTCTAAGCTAAAATACCCTAGGAGGTCGTGTGCCTTCTGAAAATCCGAAATATGGAGGGTATTTATAGACATAACAAGTCTTGGCGCGCAAGAAATCCTAAAATCGCGAAACTGGGCAGCCACGTCGATGGTGCGTCGATCGACGCGTGCTGGGTCTCGGCGTTGACGCTGCCTGGGTGTGCGCGTCGGCTGGGCGGGTGCATCGACTGATGCGGGCTTGAATCGACGCCTCAGAGAGTTGCATCGACCTTGCGTCGATCGACGCCTCTTCAATCGACGCTTCAGAATGTAGCGTCGGCTCCGCATCGATCGTCGCGGGTCATGACTCGCGTCGATGGATCATCGATGCTCGCGTCGATCAACGCTACAGAGCGTCTTTCTCAATTTCTCGATCTTTTTGCTACTCGTTCGTCGGAAAGCTCGTTCTCTATTTTTTGAACGTCAACCTCATATAATTACGAGCTGAACTCTTCCGGTTACTTAGCTGTAAGGTGAAAAACAACGAAACATCACCTATTTGCATCAATTATGATCAAAATACAGTAAAATAAGCTGGAACTATAAAAATACGGAATTACGCTTAAATCATCCAACTTATACCAAAAATAAAAAGAAAATGAACTAAAAAGCTAATAAAATAAGGACAAATCTACGTAAATCAAAGCCATAGGTCGAGATCTTGACCTGGAATAAAGAATAAAATAATTGAGCCGTGGGTGTAAGACCAGAAAACTGCGCAGACAAATGAAACCCTACCATTTTCCTAAAGAAGTTGGGTACGAGCTGATGCACCGAAATTCGGTACATCTGAGACACTACAAGGATGAAGGGATAGACGGGGAGACTCAGCTCTGCCTAGAATTGATCCACAAAAAAGGGTAAATGATCCGGAGGAGGCCGGGAAGCTCTCTCGTTGGAATCTGGGTTTGTGAAGGTAAAGTTGTCGGAGATGGGGAATTCGGTGCGTATTTCCCGAAGAGTTTGGTCACTAATAGTAGAGACTATGTTAACCCGGTCGTCGTCGGAAGGAGGGTGGTGTTATCCGCTCGAAGCGGACGCCGACGGCCCCGCAAAGGATGATAAATTAATGGAAGATGAAGAAGCAGAAGAGGCCGAAGCAGACATAATTAATATTTGCAGGAAAAACAAAAAAGTACCTGGTTCTAAGAGGAAGAAAGCCTTGATCGGAGAAAGAAAAGCGCAAGGGTTCTTGAGAAGGAAAACGAGTGCAGAGAGAGAAAGTTGAATAAATCGCAAAGAGAGGGAAGTGATGGGTTTTGAAAAGGAGTTTTTAGGGAAACAGAGATTCGACGGGATTTATGCATTTAAGGCGTGTCAGAGTACGGTACTCAAAAGGACACGTTGAGAACTTTAACCATTGAGGTGAAATATGAGGCGTCGCAGCCCATCCTTAAAAGGCATGATTTATTCTGAGGAAGATTTGGCGGGATTTGTACATTTAATGCGTGTCAGAGCAGGATGCCTGTAGAGACGTGCTGTGAATCTCAACCACCGGTGTGGAATACGAGGCGTTACAGCTCGTCCCTAACCATTCAGGGGGGACTAATTGGCACGACCTAGTCTGGTGGCAAGTCGCAAAAAATCTCAAGTAGGCCTGGTTAAGACGAGTTGAACTGATGCCTTAGGACAAAAAAAAGGAGACAAAGGGCGAGCTTATAGCCTTGTAAGAATTATCCCGACCTGATCTAAAGCCGTGAACAAGGTTTTGGGAGGTCAGGTCTAGAATTTAGAGAAGTTAGTGACAGAGCTGACTCGCTCTTTGTGAAAAAACTTCTTGGTCAGGTCGTCCAAAGTAACGGCCCAAGATTCACAGGTTTTTTTTCAGGATCTCGGAAAGGCCCCACTCAACGAAAGTTATAAATATCTTAGCCCCAAGGCTGGAAAAGGTATGAAATTCTGAGCATTCTAACTTGAAATATTCCAATAAGAAAAACTGCTTAACTGACTTAAGCATCGGAGAGGTTTCCACCGAAAATCCCCCGGTGGTCCTTTCTAACGTGTTTTTGGTGGAGCAGGTCAGGATATTCAAGGAAGAAGCAGGTGTTTGTGGTTCTATTATTTTCATGGTGAAAAAATATAAAATCGAACACAGGACCTTTTGGTTCTAAAACTCAAATAATACCACTCCCCAACCTCACTTAGTTATATATATATTTACTTTTTGAAATGTCAAACCTATGTAATTAATGTACAGCTCTTAGAAAATTTTCAAAATCCTGGTGGGGTGCAATGCCTGTTCTAGGCCCTTAAGTGGGTTCGTCCCTGGCGGCGGCCATGGCTGCCGTTCCCAAAACTTAAGGACCTTCATTTATCATGGTCTTTATTTCTCAAGTTCACGTTCACCCACCATGGTTGTTCTCCCCCAAGATTAAATCCAACCATCTACAACCACTGCCATGTTTTCAATGGCGATACGACGACCATGGTGGTGCAGTGAGGGGTGGAGGGTGGTGAAAAAGATTGTTTTTTGTGGGGTGTTTAGGTATTAATGTAGTTTTGGCATCTTCATGCGGTTTTTTAATATATTTATTATTTTTTTTGCATTATTCAAATAACAAATCAACCATCCACCACCAACAACAACACTAGCACCTGCACCACGACCACCACAACAATAACAACCACAGCAGCAGAAGCAACACCACCACCACCACCACGAACAATAACAACAACAACACCAGCACCATCGTAGTAACAACAACAACAACAAAAATAACAAAAAAACAAACAAAAATAACACCACCACTTTCATCATCACCAAAAATAATAGCAAAAAGAGCAGCAACAGTAGCAGCAGCAGTAGGAGCAACAACGACAATATCAACAACAACAACAACAGCAGTACTGATACGACATCAAGTATCTAGGTCGGTAAATATGTAGGGTTTTATATGGATTTATGAGGTGACCTCCCCTTTATAAGGGGCAATATTTTCATGGGGGGAGGGGGCGAGCTATTTTGGGAGTGGCGAGCTCTTAGCAAGAAATAGTATTATGCAAGCTCGATACTAAGTGGTAACTCGGTATGGAGAGATGGGCTTTTTGGTTAACATGGCCTTAGCCCTGATTAGGTTAATATGGATTATGGTATGGGGTCCTAGCGGACTAAAATTATGGACATGGTTATTACGGTAATTTAACAAGAGTTTTAATATCTATAGTAACTTAGCACACTGGAAAAATCCTAATTATAAGTCGGTCGCTATTTTTGGTATTATAGTTTTAATAGGAGACGGGAACCCCAGATTTGGAACACATCTCTTATTTATATAAAGAGGACTCAGGCCTAGCTCTTATCTCTAAGTTGATTTTTATATCTTACTTTTTGAGCTCTCGCATATCTCTCTCGAACAATATCTTACTTAAGCATCGAAGGGCTTACGTCGGGTCTGTCTGGCTTAGGTTTTGTTTTGAAGGATTGATCAGGTTGCTAGGAGCTTTCTGGAGGTCGATCAGGTCGCCAAGCATGGATTTCAGGTTATTATTCTCTTTTCTTGGTGAACCAATCTTTTTGGTTGCATCAAGTGGCCGTTTATGGGAAAGAGGGACATGGAGTCCTTGAGCAAAATATGTGATAATTTTAGTGAGCAATACATGAAGGGAAGGTCTATCACACCTCATATTTTGAATTTCGATGCGGAGGCAAGTAAGACGGAAAAATTGTACAAGGCAAAGCAAACTGAGGAGGAACACACACCACCTCAAGGGCAGCAAACCAAACAACTACGACAACACCACCACCCTCACCACAGAAGGAAAAGGTGGACAAATCAGGGGAAGAGAACAAGATAAAGATGCCAGAATTAATTCAACAAAGGTTATCCGTGTTGGAACCAAGGAGTGGAAAGAACTACCAAAGGGGAGAACCTGTCTTGTTGATAAGGGATTCCTCGAAAGGATAATAGGATTGGTGCCTTCAAGCAAATTAGAGAAGTTAGAGAAAATCTTGGCTGGCGAAGACGATAGCGAGGAAGATGAGATTAAAGAAAAATACAATGAATATAGGACAACACCATTGACCTCAGGCCAGAGGAAAAGTAGGGAAAGGGAGCCGTGTAGGCCAGGTCTTGACTTAACCCGAACCATAAAACGGAGGCGATATCCAATATATTATCCATCGTTTTCGGACTAGGAGGGAAACGAGGACCCAGTGTAGTTTTTAACTAGGTCGCAAGAAAGATCCTTCCAGCGTCACCCCGAGGTACCACTCGCACGTTAAGAAATATGCAAGAGGTAGTACGAACATTATAGTGGCAGGTCACAGGAGAAGGAAGTGAAGAATCGAGGGGTCATCTATTTTCCTAAAGGATATTGAGAGTAGCATTACCCTGCGGATATAAAGGGTTGGATTTTTATTATAAGGGAACATCAGACACCATCCGCTATGTGCAACGTTCTGAGAACGGGGCGGTGTTGAGGCAGTATACGAATGCTGTAGCATGTAGGGCCTTCCTATCTACTTTGAGAGGGATAGCACAGAACTGGTTCCATCAACTGGCACCAGGGAGAATTACCAACTTCCAGTTCATGAAGTCGGCCTTTTTAAAACATTTCGCAAGCGCCAAGATACACACAAAAACTGCACAATCTCTTTTTTCAATGGTGCAGCGACCTGGGGAAACTTTGAAGAGTTATATAGCCTGATTCACTAGAGCTACTTTGGAAGTACTCGCGGCCACGGACGAGATGAAAGCAGGAGCATTACCCCAAGGATTGAGAAGGGAGGACCTACGAAAATCAGTGGCTAAGCGATCTGCACATACTTATGAGGAGGTTTTGGATAGGTGTGCAAAATACATACACGTAGAGGAGACTGAAGAAGAACACAAGTTATGCTTCAGATAGAAAGACACAAAATAAGAAAGAATAGCTCCCAGGAGGTCGGAGCCTAGGAGGGATCCAAGTTGAGCTGCTCGGGCGCTCTTAACCACTGGAGCAGATGGTAAAGGGGCAACAAGAAGTGGAGGAAGATTATGGAGAGAAGATGACTTCACACCTTTAGCGTTCCCACAAGCGAGGGTGTTCACGATTATAGAATATCAAATACCTGTTGATATAAGGTGGCCGGAGGGTCACACACCGATTCCTACTAATCTAAAATCTCAGTTCTTTTGCAGGTTCCACGATAATTATGGACACTCAACTGAGCGATGCAGGCACCTAAGAGAGGAGATTGAAAGGTTAATCAAAGCCACGCACTTAAAAGAGGTGGTGTATAAAGACAAGGAACCTCGAGAACAAAGATAACCATTACCTCTATCACCTCCAGGTGGACCTTCGCCAGCGCAGTTGGAGGGACAACCACGACAGGAGGGGCAGAAGTGGGCTGAACGAGGAAGAGCTGCTAGGAACAACAGAAGAAGAATAAACATGATGTCTGGCAGACCAACAGATGGAGACACAAATAACGCACAAAAAAGTCACATGAAGGAAGCTCGCCCGGGACCATGTGAGGTCGCTACCATTAATATGCGACCCCCAGCATCTGGATCAGTGATCTCTATTAGTCCAGAGGAACAACGCAGTTTACAAGTGAAGCGCAATGATGCTCTAGTAACTGAAGCTGAGGTAGTAGGGTACGGAGTCGGAAAAGTGTTTGTGGACAATGGGAGCTCAGTTAATATCATCTACCGGGAATGCTCAGAATAGATGAATTTGAAGGTAAATGTACGACCTGTAAAAAACCTATTTACACTTTTAATGGTGCGCAGGTTATCACTGAAGGAGTAATAGCGCTACCGGTAGCATGGGGAAAAGGCGAGCTACAGGTAAAGAAGGAGCTAAATTTTTTGATCATTAAAGGCGCGTCATCATACAATGTTATTTAGAACAACCTGCTCTTAAGCGGTCACTTCCACCTACCACACATGAGTATAAAATATACAGCAGGAGACACGGTGGGCGAAATAATATTAGAGCAACAAGTCACCAGATCTTGTTACCAGATGACTGTGAGAAAGGGGATGAGTGAAGGCAAGCGAGAAGAAGTGGTGATGGGAAAGAAGGGATACTCAGTTCAAAGAAGATGAGGGAGGAGGAGAATTATGTCCGACCTCATGAAGAACTTATGGAGATTAGATTGGAGGAAGGCAGACCAGAGTACACTACCAGAATAGGAACTCAAATGGAGGAAAAAGTGAAGGTGGAGCTGATTGATCTACTAAAAGAATTTCGTGACATCTCTGCTTTTGGAGATGGGGAGCTGCCAGGAATATCTCCTGAGGTCGCGCTACACAAATTGAACGCTGATCAAGAGGCATGACCTGTTTGACAGAAAAAGAGGTATTTTAGAGCAGAATTGGACAAGGTAATAAAAGAGGAGGTACAAAAACTATTGAAGGATGGCCACATCCGGGTGATCCAATTCTCGGAATATTTGTCTAATGTTGTGATATTACCTAAGCCAGGACAGCAGTGGAGGATGTGTCTAGATTTCCATGAGTTAAACAAGGCCTGCCCAAAAGATCACTATCCACTACCACGCATCGATCAACTGGACGACTCGACTTCAGGATGCGAATTGCTAAGCATGATGGACCCATCGCAGGGGTACCACTAGATTTTGTTGGCGAAGGAGGACCAACCTAAGGTGAGCTTTGTCACCTCGACAGGTACATATTGCTTTGTTTTTATGTCGTTTGGGTTGAAGAATGCAGGAGCGACCTATAAAAGGTTGGTAGATAAGATGTTCAAAGACCTGTTAGGGTTAACCATGGAGGTCTATGTGGATGACATGTTGGTAAAGAGAAAGAAGGATGAATCACATGTGGAGGACCTAAGGAAAGCTTTCCTTATGTTATAGCATGTGGTTGAACCCAAAGAAGTGTTCTTTTGGGATTCGATCGGGTAATTTTTTTGGGTATATGGTGACAGAACGAGGTATCGAGGTAAACCCGAAGAAGGTGCGAGATGTCATGGAGATGCCCCACCCTCGAACTGTGCCAGATGTACAGGTATTAACTGGTCGTATTACAAGGCTTAGTCATTTTATATCCAGGTCGACGGAGAAAGGCTTTCCCTTTTTAAGAACATTAAGGAAAGGATCCAAGTTTGAATAAACCAAGGAGGCAGCAGAAGCTTTTGATAAGCTTAAGGAGTACTTGGCTGAAATTCCATTGTTAACTACATCGATGCCATGCGAAGATTTGATTTTATAAATATCAGTTGGAAAGGTCACGGTAAGCTCGGTACTCATCAGGGAAGATGCAGGTGTCCAAAAACCTATTTATTATATTAGCAGGATGTTGGGAGAAGCTGAGTTGAACTATTCGGAGCTTGTGAAAAGTGGGTTTGCATTGATTAACACGGCGAGAAAGCTTCGACCTTATTTTCTGGGTCACAAGGTTAAGGTACTCACTAATTTAGCTCTTAAGCAGGTTTTGAGTAATCCAAATGTATCTGGATGATTGGTGAAGTGGGTAGTTAAGCTCAGCAAATACGATGTGGTATTTGAACCAAGAACGGAGATTAAAGCTCAGGTGTTAGCGGATTTCCCGTAAGAGATGGTGTGTTCAGTGGAGAATGAAGCTGAACAAAAGGCGTGGTTGTTGCATGCAGATGGATCGACTATGACATCACTAGCTGAGATGGAAATTGTTCTGACTAGTCCGGAAGGGGAGAATCACGATTTTGAAATAAAGCTTGGGTTTAAGGCCTCTAATAATGAAGATGAGTGCAAGGCATTATTGTAAGGTATTAAAATGGCAAGCGACCTAGGAGCAAGGCGAATAAAGGCATACACTGACTCACAACTGGTAGCTCGCCAGTATGACGGGTCTTTTGAAGCAAGAGAAAAGTGCATGCAGGAATACTTGAAAAGGCTTAAGGAGGGGGTAACTCAATTCTCCACGAGCTGATAATACCAGAGCAAATCAGCTCGCCGAAATAGCTAGACACCTGGCACTTGTAACACAAAAAGGGTCACATTGATGGAGTTAGCACATAGTAGTGTGAAGAAAGGGAAAGAGGTTATGGATATAGATGAAAGAGAGGACTAATGGACATCAATTCGGGAGACTTTTGATAAGGTGGTCGTCGGTAATATGCAATTGTCCGCGAAGGAGGTTAGGACAACAGCATGATTCTGTTTGATGAATGGGGTTTGTACAAGAGGTCGCACTTTGGCCCATACCTAAAATGTCTATCACGAGAAGAAGGGCTAGAGGTGTTGCGAGAAATACACGAGGGATATTGTGGAGATCATGCGAAGAGTAGGGCGTTGGTTGGGATGGCCTTGCGAGTTGGATATTTCTGACTAAGAATGAAGGGTATGGCAGATGAGCTCATTATGACTTACAGGAAGTGTCAGATGCACACACATATTATTCATGTGCCTGTAGAGGATATGATAGTGATGAGCTCACCCTTCCCATTTGCGCAGTGGGGGATTGATATTGTGGTGCCGTTGTTCGAGGACGCCTTGTAAAAAGCTCCATTTGGTGGTCGCAGTCGACTACTTTACAAAGTGGGTGGAGGCCGAGGCCGTGACAAGTATTGTCGAATAAAACATAATTGATTTTATTTTTAACAATGTTTTTTTTGCAGGTATGGCGTTCCACGAGTTTAGTCTCGGATATTGGTGCATAGTGTTCAATGGATGTATGATGCAAGATTGGTGCAAAACGATGGGGATGAAGCACTGATTTGCTTGAGTAGATCATCCCCAAGCTAATGGACAAGTTGAGGTCACTAATAGTATTATTGTGCAGGGTATTAAATTGCGACTAGAAAAAGTAGGGGGACTTTGGCTCGAGGAGCTCTCTTTAGTTTTATGGGCTTATCAAACTACTCAGTGAACTACTACAGGCGAATCACCCTTAAGTTTGAGGTGATGTTTGATGGTTCTTTTACTTTTGCCAAGAGTTACGCCGGATTGACTTCTGGGGTTACTCATGATTACATTCCACTTGATTTCCTACCTCAATCAAGTAGAATGTGGGGGACTAGCTGATACGACATCAAATATCTAGGTCGGTAAATATGTAGGTTTTTATATGAATTTATGAGGCGACCTCCCCTTTAGAAGGGGAAGTCTTTTTATGGGAGGGCGAGCTATTTTGGGAGTGGTAATCTCTTAGCAAGAAAATGGTATTATGCCAGCTCGATGCTGAGTGGTAGCTCGGTATTGAGAGTTGGGCTTTTTGGTTCATGGTCTTGGCCCCTGATAAGGCTAATATGGATTATGGTATGGGGTCCCGGCGAACTAGAATTATGGATATGGTTATTATGGTAATTTAATGAGATTTCTAATATCTATGGTAACTTAGCATACAGGAGAAATCCTAATTCTAAGTCGGTCGCTATTTTTAGTATTATAGTTTTAATAGGAGACGGGAACCCTAGATTTGGAAAACATCTCTTATCTATACAATTTTAATAGGAGACGGGAACCCTAGATTTGGAAAACATCTCTTATCTATACAAAGAGAACTCAGGCCTCACTGTTTTCTCTATGTTAATTTTTATATCCTACGTTTTGAGCTCTCGTATATCTCTCTCGAACAATATCTAACTTAAGCATCAGAGGGCTTATGCCGTGACTGTCAAACTTAGGTTTTGTTTTGCAGGATTGATCAGGTCACAAGGAGCCTTCTGGAGGTTGATCAGATCACCGAGCCCGGATTTCAGGTTATTATTCTCTTTTCTTGGTGAACAACATCAACAACAAAACCCAAACAAATAAACAACTAATCAAGCAACCATTCAATTAGTAAATCTATATATACATTATACTACCTCCATATTTCACAATATATGTTTCTTTAGGAGGAAAAAATAAATATTTTCAAAATAATTGTTGTTAATTCCAATGTGAAATTACATTAATATTTACTGTTATACCCCTAAGGTTGTTGGTCCCAAAACAAG
This sequence comes from Phtheirospermum japonicum, assembly GCA_014905375.1. Taxonomy (NCBI): domain Eukaryota; kingdom Viridiplantae; phylum Streptophyta; class Magnoliopsida; order Lamiales; family Orobanchaceae; genus Phtheirospermum; species Phtheirospermum japonicum. The sequence continues at coordinate 125,925 of BMAC01000981.1, read as the reverse complement.
TTGAGGTTTAGAAAGGGTTGAATAGACCTTTAAGTATTGTATGATTCAATAAATAAATATATTGTATTATTCAATAAATAAATATCATAAAGTTTATTATGAAAGAATTACTTGTCATATAAGATTGTTTGACAATCATAGTATTTAAATGCTTATAAAATAGTCAAGACAACTCAGTCTCCTAATTAGAATAGACACTATGAAAAGCGTTAGAGAACTAAATTATAGAGCAAAATAAGAATGGTATATGTGTATAGTGTGTTGTGTTTACTACAATTAATGGGAATAGAGAGAGAGAGAGTGAGAGAGAGATTTATGAAGATATTAGAGGTTTCTATAATCCCGAGTGCTCTATCTTCTTCACTTGGGTTGTTCTATAAAATATTAATACAACCTAACATTGTCCACACATTTCTTCAACAAAGTCTCCTTGTTACTTCATTCTCTTGAAATAATCGTGAAGCGACCTAGTCCGATTATGCTGGTTGATCACGAAGCAACCTTGTTTGCCTATTTTTTTAAAATCGGAAGTGTATTGGTTTTGATAATAGTAGTGGCGAGCAAGGTTGTAATCCATAGAAATAAAATATTAATATATTAAGTACAATAATTGTAATAACTATGATTTTATTTAGAAAATAAATATAAAGATGATGATTGAACTAATTAAAATAAATGAAAATTAAAACAAATAACAACTAGAAAATATTTGGATAAGAAACATGATTAAAGGGATTCCAATATAATTGTTACGATTGACAACGTATCGTTTCACAAATAATTGAGATTTGTATTTCAGTACCATATATAACAGTCACATACATCATCTAACTTCCTTTTCTAGATTCGTTATAATTGAAGATTGAAAAAGCATAAATAGGTCTCCCGGTATTCATTCATATGCAATTCAACTCCGAATAGAACAAATGAGCATAATTTTCAAGAATACTCATGAACCTCCCAGTGCATGCAACTATTCTTGTCGACAAGGATAATATGCTCTATCCTCTACCGATTCACACTACAAGAAATTTGAGGTTCAATGACGATAAAATTTGTCATTTAAAGTCTATTTTTTGTCACTGAGAATAAACAATGATGAAATTTGAGCATCACAGAGGTCGTCACGGTATGACTGTCATGTTAGGTGAAAGTGACAATTTTTCAAACGCGTCACTAAATGTTTAGTTTTGATGACGCTGATGTACATTGTCATCATATGTGATACTATGTGGTGACGAAGAATTTATCACGTATGTGATTGAACAGTTGTCATATAAAGGTCTATATTGTCATCGTATGCTACCATTTTAAATGACGAACACTCAGTATGTCATCAAAACATTTGACTTTTCCTGACAAACATAATTACACTGACAATATTCATTGACTTATAATGATGCTCATATTGTCGCAATTTGTATTACACATTTATCAAATATAATGTAATTCGTCACGATAGATTTGTTTTATAGTGACGCAATATTGACCGTCATTGAACAACTATATTTACAATGACAAACCAATATGTCACCATTTACTATGAAAGGTGATGACATGTTCTATCATGAAAAAATTAGCAATATGTGAAGAATATTATAATCATCACAAAAGATATTATTCGATGATGATCTAAGGGGTACATATGGTGATAAAACTCATTGTATTACATGAGTTTATATGGTGACATGCCAATCATCACAATGAGTTAGTTTAAGTGACAAGTTCAAAGTATTATGTGATGAAACAAGTTGTAATGATTTATTAAAGTGACACATTTGAAATACTTATATGACGCTTCAAATTGTAATAATTGAGTCAGTGATGAAATTTCTATTTGGCTCTCGATTTGATTATTTACTTTTATGACGACATAAATTGTCCTGAATATGTGCATTAATTTGTCATTATTCTTATAAGGGAAAAGTCATAAAGATGAAAATGAAAGCAAAAAAGCATTTATCATTACAATAGAAGTGATAATAATATCCCAAAATATTTCTCAGGCCATTCCGAACATATACCAAAACACTATGACAATCTATATATATATTAAAGTAGAGGTCTGGAGAGAGAAAAAATGTCACGTAGGATTATTTTCTTTTTTTAGTTGTGTAGGAGTTTTATTAACATAATTATGATAGATACCATAA
>BMAC01000981.1:59913-122317 GCA_014905375.1 Phtheirospermum japonicum | reverse complement strand
CATATTTTGTTTCGTATGTTTATACTATTATTTAATCACTATGTAGAGGTAACAATGTAAAAAATTCTCTTCATACCAAATTTGTAGCATACCTACAATCCATGCTAGATAGTAAAATAATTCGTTTAGAATGATCAAACAAATATTTTTGGAGATGATGGTGTTGCAAAAGTTTAGAATTACCAAACAAATATTTTCCTAAATAAGTCAGTTTTCAATCATGGTTAATTGTACGTTGTTATATCAAGTGTGACTTATTGTAAGGGTTTAAATATATTGATCGGTGATGATTAGAATAAACGTAGTAATAATATTATAAATGTTGTGTATAAGGAAATTTTTCATAATTTGTAAAGTACATTTCGTCTAATAACAGTCATTCTATGAACAGGTTATATTATTTTTCAATATTATTCGATTTTTAAATAATATTTAGATGTATTATATATAGGGAGTGGTTTCGGTAAAAACCATCTATGGTGTGAGAACTAGGGATGGTTCTCACCGAAATAAATACATACATATATACAACTTAAGTATACATATATATAATTACTTATTTAAATATTTTAATATATTTTCTGCCAAAATTGATAAAGTCATTGATGTTATACATTTAACCAAGGGTGGTGTATTTCTCATCTATGGATATGGAGGACGCTTTCTACAAATCTAATAGTGGAATTATTAATGTAATATCTAACGACATAACTTCTCTTATTTCGAAAGGAAGAATTAGGCATTCTAGATTTAGTGTTCCTTTTAATATCCAACAAGATCTCGATGTTTCCTGGTACTCCACTTGCAAAACTAGTGGTGGATGCGCATCTCATTGTTTGGAATGAATCTCCAATGATGCATAGCAATTATTCTGATACTCTAGACAAAATATTGAAAGACGTGACGAGATCGCAAAATAATTATAATACGATGCTTTCATTTGGTAACAAAATAATAATTATTTGTGGAGATTTTCATCAAGTTTTGTCGGTTGTTTCAAATAGCACTGGACCAGACATATTTTAAATGATGATCAAATCTTCGCATTTATGGACTCATTACATGGTTTTGAAATTGACCAAGAATGTGGTGCTGCAAAATCACAATTCAGATCTCGATTGTGTCAAGTTAAAAAAAAAATTGTCAATTCGATAAATAGTATACGGGATGAAATAGTTGGAGGACCAAACGATGGTATCGCTCAAACTGAAACCCAGGTTATCTATTGAAAGATGATGATGACCATGTTGCGTCAATTGTGGCCAGCACATATCCACAATTTGAAAAAACTACTGAATGTTTCGCTTATTTGCAGGGTCGTGCTATTCAATACCTAATACTTGATGTCGTCGATTTGATTAATAAATATAGGATGTCATAAAATGATGGAAAATTAAAGTTCCGATTCAAACATTGACATATTGTAGGACGTCCACTCACCAAAGTTTCTAAACACCATTAAGTGTTATGGATTGCCGAATTATGAGCTAAAACTAAAAATTAGAATTCATCTCATATTTTTTAGAAATATTGATTCATTTCCTTGTGTTGTGTAATGTTGGTTATTACAAACTTGATGGTCATATTGTATAGGCTAATATTTCTCAAGGAAGCAATGCAGGTGAATTGTTGTTCATCTCTAAAATGATTGTCACACCATCTAATTCGAACTTGCCTTTCAAATCCCAAAGGGTGAAAATTTCCTCTGATTGTGTCATATATTATGATGATTAACAAAATTCAAGGACAATCTCTCTCTCATGTTGGACTTTTCCTGAAAAATTCAATTTTCAGTCATGATCAGTTATACGTTGCTATATCAAGTAGGGTGGAAAAATGAGGCACGACATGATTGACCGACATGAACACAACACAAAATAATAGGCTATGGGTTGAGGCTTATTGGATTCGTACCTTATCTGGTTGACACGATAAGACACGTTAAGRYATGAGCTGATAACGCGCTAACCCGATAAACACGATAAGACCCGATAAGACACGTTATCTGTGATCTTTAATTTATCATTAGTACATTTTTCATATTATAATTGTAAATGTATTTGAAAATTTGTATTGATAATTTTATAGATATATATTATATCTATTAAGAAAATTATGTATTTTATTAATTAACGAGCCTAATGTGCTTAACGGGTAAGATTAAATAAATTCAGTATTTTTGTTTATCGTGCCTATCGTATCGTGTCGTACTTTTCATATTTTTAGCGTATCGTGATTCAGGTTTAGATTATAGGCCCAACAAGCATATCGTGTATTGTTCGTGCATATGATTATCGTGTCGTGCCTTATTGTGCTGGCCCGATAAGAACCCGACACGATTGATTTGTCAGCCTTGATATCAAGGGTGACCAATTGTAAGGTTTTAAAAATATTGATCGACGATGATGAGAATAAACATTGTAATAAAATTACAAAAGTTGTGTATAAGAAAAATTTTCAGAATTTATAAACTACATTTCGTATAATAACAATACTTTTATGAAACAGGTTATATTATTTTCAATACTTTTAGATCTTTAAATAATATTTAGATGATTTATATATATGGAGCAGTTATGGTAAATATCATCTCTTATTTGAGAACCAGTGATGTTTCTCACCAAAATACACACACACATATGACTTAAGTATACATATATACAATTACTTATTTAAATACTTTAATACATTTAAAATAATTAATAAAAATAAAAAATTATCGTGCAATGCACGGGCACAATACTAGTTAGAGTATTGAAGCCAAAATACTACTTTGAAATATTTAGCATATACCAAATTAGTTCTTCAAACAGACAACTAGAACTAATGTACTTGGAACATTTAAAACAAGGATCTAGAAGCTTAAACTAAACCAAAAGTGGGAACTGATTTTGAACAGAATACGTGCAGATTCCCAATTTATAATTTAAATTAGTTTACAATTACAGTAGCAAAGAAATATTATACAAAGGTCTCGAAGTTCACAATATTCAAATTGAAAATTCTGACTTACGTGAAATATATTGGATCAAGAATTATTCCCACCCGAAGCAGACTCATTTGCTCTCATGAAGGCCAAAAGCTTGTTGATGCACTCACCTTGCTGACTCAGTTGATTTTTCAAATCATCGACTTTATCCGTAAGCTCAGTCACTTGACATTCCGAATCCTGTCCCTTTTCTTGAGTTTCTGCTAGTTCCTATTACAGGTCTTGGGTATTCGAAGTAGGCTAATACTTTTAATTAAATAAGGAAATACAAAAAAATTTGATCCATCCATTTAATTAGATCTAAGGCCCATAATTGACCCTAGGTTTACATATAGGGACATGGTTCTCATTTGAACCTAATCATATATATATATATATATATATATATATATATAGTTATAGTATATATATATATATATATATATATATATATATATGTGTGTGTGTGTGTGTTGTGTGTGTGTGTGGGGGGGGGGGGTATGTCAATGTATGTTTTATAAAAATAATATGACTAAAAATTTATATATGTTGAAAATGTAAACCAAGTAATTTATGGATATCCCGAGTATCTGAACTCCGAGTGTAATCTATCATACAATTTATAGTCTTACTATCAATATGATGCATGGATAGTATATAAATAGTGGTTTTGTTAATACGCAGTGCATGTGTACATTAAGTTTATAGGTTAAAATCAAACAAAACTATCCGCTATTCGATTTGAGTTCGTTGTTTAAAAGAATGTATGAGGTCGACTAGTCAAAATTTTGTAAAAATATTGAACACATTCTTTGTTTCGATAAAAACCAAAGCTCGTCTCGATTTGTGTTCTACTAGACTAAAATAAAATCCAAATAAACTATCCGCTACTCGATTTGAGTTCTTGGTTTGAAAGAACGTATGAGTTCGACTTGTCAAAATTTTGTAAAAATCTTGAACACGCTCTTAGTTTTGATAAAATCCAAAGCTCATCTCGATTCATGTTCTACTCTACTCGACTCAAATAAAATTCTAATAAAAGTATCCGCTATTCGATTTGAGTTCGTTGTTTAAAAGAACATATGAGAGCGACTAGTCAAAATCTTTGTAAAAATCTTGAACACACTCTTAGTTTTGAGAAAACCAAAGCTCGTCTCGATTCGTGTTCTACTCGACTCAACTTAAATAAAATTCAAACAAACCCAAACATAAATATTAAGCTCAATAATTTTTTCAAACAAGGTTGAACACTACTGCACTCGTCTCAATTTAACTCGTTTATAACCCTAATTAAGTTTGGCAAATTATGAACATAGTTTTTATTCATTAATTATACATTCAATTATTTTTATTTTAACAAAAAAGGTGGTACTTTAATTAATATACAAAATAATAAATTAATTTTTTTGAGCGGCCAAACTATAAACTAAATAAAAATCACATAAATATAAAAGGAGCCAAATCTAGTTATACCTAATTTTACGCAACACGATTACAATTGAGGCTTCTTTGTTCATCACCTTCTTCAACCTTTAGCGACTTTTTTTCCTTAACCTATTTCAGATTTACAGTCAACATCCGCTTAAGAAATCAATATTCTGTGAGAATATTTCACAATTTAATCTGCCCAAAATTTGTTGTGATCGAATATTCCAGCAATTATGGAGGAATTGTCGCCGGCCCAAGTCTGTTACCCATGGCATAATTGTGCTGAAGAATTAAGTTACCGGGATGGTGAGTTCAAATTTAAAACACATCTCCATCGTTATTGTTTGAATCCAGTGTTATTTTGTTTTATTATTTATTTTTTTGTATTTGTTGTTGTTTGAATGTAGTTAATTTGTTAGTTATTGTCTGTTTTTTATTTAGCTTATCTGCATTTGCCAATTATGATTCCTAGAATATATACTTGAGTAGATTTTGTTTTAAGAACAGTGATTTGAATCAATGAGTTTATAGGATTTTCTTTTCATTTAGTTTGGCTAATTTTCATGTTCGCTGCATAATCTCTCGGTTGGATATGTATTTTTGTTTGACTCACTGAGCTAGGTTTGATGAGATTAGTGATGTCTGCAATCTTAAGCCACTAAAAAGAAATTTCCACAATGTTGTCACAAGAAATGGCACTTGGTGGATTGCGTCAAACATACTCTCATCAAAACAAAATGAAGGATAACAAAGCAAAAAAATAATAATAGATTATAATGTAGCTTAATAATGAGTTAATAAACACGGTTATTACACTACTATATATATCTATATATATACACACATACACATAGCTATTTCAAAGAAAGTATTTTAGTGATGACAACACGATTATGCCATTAGAGTTCTCTGATTATCATCATTTTTCTAGTCACAAGACCAATGATACGATGCTTAAATAAATAGTTCATAGATGTAGAACAAAAGACCAAATAAGTACACCCCTATTGATTTTATTAAATAAGAAATGGTTGAACTTATATTTCAAATAATAAAAAAGAGAAAGAATGAAGTTTATAAGTTTATTATGGTCATTATACTTGATCTCCAATGAAGTTTAACATGATCGACCCTTTAGAGAAGAAACATATACATCAATAGCATCATCCCATCTATATATATTTTTGATTTATCCAATGCCATGCATTTTATGTCTGGAAGAAGGAAGAGAAACACAAACTGCCCTTTAGATACCAATTGAAAATTATAAAGATCCTATAAAAGAATACAATTGCCCATTCTGGTACCTTTTTCTCTTCTTATTGCAAACATGTGCTTTGCATACTATATCCTTGGTGGTGGTCCTTGGTTGACAAGAGAGGTGTACATGTAGACTGGTAGTAGGTAGAGTGGTCCTTTGACTATCAAAAAGTACTACAATTATTTTACTGTGGGAATTTAAATCTAAATGTATAAACACTAATCTATAAAAGGGCTAAAGCACTAGAGCATTGTTTGTATTCGGAAAATGTGACAAAAATTAATTAGACAGTTCAGGGAAAGGCTTAAATCACCAGAGCATTGTTTGTGTGCGCGCGCGTGTGTGTGTGTGTATATATATATATATATATATATATATATATATATGTATATATTGCCTAATTAATTTTTATTATATATATATATATACTATATATATATATATATATATTTGTGTAATTAATAAACAAAAACTACCCTAGAATTTTGCTTAACCATAGATAAACCCAGTTATTGTTCATCTTCACAAATATATAGCCCTGCTAGTATTTTATTCTTTTATGAAGAAAACATAGGTATGAAAATATATATATATATATAAATTCAGAAACTTTCTTCGCCTTTGTTTCTGAATATAAAATTTTGTTATTGTGTCTATGTAACACATAGTTAGGAATGCTTGTGAATATGTGTTTAATTTTACTTGCTCCCTTTTGACTCTTGGTTCTTATACATTTTTATGGTTAAGACTTGGGGTCTTTGATAAATTAAGGTATATATATATATATATATATATATATATATATATATATATATATATATATATATATATATATATATATATTATGTAATATTATATTTTATTTATAAACACTGCTACAAAATCAGTGATTTAACGTCGGACATTTAACGTCGGTTATTTAAAATATGTCGTAAAATGTTTTTCACGTCAGATTTAAATAAACTGACGTGATAAGTAAAATTCTACGTCGGATCTTTTAAACCGAAGTGAATAAAAATAATTTACGTCGGTCTTGAAATAACTGATGTGAAAATTTGTTTTAAAAATATGTTAAATACAATAAATAAAATAAATAATAAACTCGCCCCCCTAGGGGTGTTGAACCGGTTATTAACCGGCCGGTTAATTAACCGGTGGTTTAAGGTTAACGGTTTAGGCTAACCGTAACCTAACCGGTTGAGAACCGGTTAAGGTTACGGTTAAACCGGTTAACCGGCGGTTAACTGCCGATTTTTTGCTTTTTTAAATTTTTTTTTGTAAATTAAATTTAGAAATTTAAATAAAAATTGAATAATTGAACTTAAATGGATTTAGAATGACACAAATAAAATTTGAATTTATGAACATTATATTAATTTAAAAGAACTTGATTTTAATAAATTTAAAAAGAACTTGAATTTACAAACAACCAAATTAACAAGATGATGGAATTTATTTCAAAATAACACAACAAAATCACATTACAAATTAAATTATAAGACTTTTTTTTTGAAGTAAAAAGTTTTAAAAAATAATTAAAAAAAGGACTTGAATTTAATTCTAATATTAGAAATTAAAATTAAAATTTAACTTGTAATATTAAAATTAAATTGCCTACGTATCCTCGAAAAGGAATCAAAGACCACGTAGTTCGATTTTTTTTTTTTTGACAAAATAAGTTACAAAAAAAAGGACTTGAATTTAATCCTAATATTAGAAATTAAAATTAAATTTTAACTTGTAATATTAGAATTAAATTGCCTACGTATCCTCGAAAAGGAATCAAAGTCCACGTAGTTCTTTTACTTACCTCACTTACCTACTTACCTATTCGTCGTTGTCGTTGCTTCCTAAAAGTGGTATCGTAATAGTCGCTCTCTTCGCCTTCATCCAATTGCATTTTTTGTTCTCGTTTTTTCGGCCTTCACCCAATCGTTCATCAACATTTGATTTTCAAGATTTTTGGATGTTAAGGTAGACCGACGCTCATCTAACATATAGCCTCCCGTGCTGAAGGCCTGTTCAACAGAAACTGTCGAAACAGGAACGGCAAGGACCTCCTTGTCAATTCCCAGAGAAGAGTGGAAAAACACGATTACGAAGGAAGAATAAGATATTATTGATAAATCTTAAGGGACTTGAAATTAGAAACTTCACTTCTTTTAAACTTGAAAATATAAGAGAATAAGAAGAAATAGTAGAGAGGAATTGGTGTGGAAATTGGTGTTGGAGAGTGGGGGGTATTTATAGGTGTCAAAATCTGGAAAAAAAAATCAAAAAATAGACGTTGTTAACCGGTAGTTAAACCGATTAACCGCGGTTCACCGCCCAACGGCTTATTTTTTTTTTAATTGAGCGTTGATCTTCAACGGCTAGTTGATCTCAGCCGTTGATTATCAACGGCTATTAACCGCGGCGGTTAAACCGCCGACAAAGTATTTTTTTTTTTTTTTTTTTAAAATCGGTTAACCGCGGCGGTTAAAGTTAACGATTTGGTTAATCGTAACCTAATCGGCGAGAACCGGTTGACGGTTTACGGTTTTAACCGTGATCGCCGGTCAACGCGGTTTACACACCGGCCGGTTAACCGCCAACCGCCTCCCCCACCCACCTGCCCCTTTTTTCAATTTTCAACCGAATCCCAATCCCGTCCAAACCTGCAACTCCACACGATGGAGCCCCCATGGCTGCAACTTTCAATATAAACCCTAGCTCGCTACAAGGAGTTCGACCCTATCCTCCTCCTCGGCCGCCACCATTTCGCCGGCGTGGACATGCGCATCCGTGTCAAGGGCGATGGCCACACTTCCCTGATCTACGGCATCCGCCAGTTGATCTCGAAAGCTCTTGTCGCCTTCTACCAGAAGTACGTTGATGAGCAGTCGAAGAAGGAGATTAAGGATATCCTTGTGAGGTATGATAGGACTCTGCTGGTGTCTGACCCGAGGTGCTGCGAGCCGAAGAAGTTTGGTGGACGTGGTGCCCGTTGAAATATTGGCAGTGGTTGCTCGTTTATCATTTTTATCAGTAGTATGTTTCTTTTCCTTTTTGGACTGAACTTAAGTTGAGATACTGCCTGTTGGGATTTGGATGTTTTATTGTCGTTTTGTTATGTGCTTAAAAATCGTACATTTCTTGTTGCAATTGAGATGATTGCTGCCTTTCTTTTATTTGTTTTTGGAATATTTTCTGCTTTATCTAAATGGTATCCTTGTGTTCGTGCTGTGTCATTATGTTCTGTTTTTGGTACTCATTTTGAATGCCTTCTGCTTGATTTGAATGTCCCTGTTATCATTTTTACAGTCGGATGAATCTCATTTTCTTCTATTGGAGTAAATGAGTTGTTTGTATTTGTGATAGGTTATTTTCATTTTCCAACTATTGTCCTCAAATTTACACCTATCCCTTTTAGCTGTCTAATAGTATCGAATTTGTGATGTGTATTGGTGATTCAAGTCTTTTTTTTCTGCATCTTGCAACATAATTCAAGATATTTGTTTGATTCATACGAGGTTAGCTGCATATAGATAGACTTTTAGTTGTTATGTGGTCTATTTGTTCTTGTGATGCCTTCGACTAGTGGGCCCCAGAGCATTTCTGATTCAGATTATGGTGTAATTGAGTTCAGCAAAGAGGATGTGGAGGCATTAGTTAATGAGAAGTTGAGAATCAAAAATAATTTTAACTACAAGGTATGATCAAGTTGAAATTTCACTTTCAATTGAAACTTTGTACTGCATGTGTTACATTGGGATTGTTTATTTTGGGCATGTTTAATTCTCTGCAGGAAAAAAATCAAAAAAATGATAGATTACATTAAAAGGCTAAAACAATGCATAAGGTGGTTCCAACAGCTCGAAGGAAACTATGTCACGCAGCTGGAGATACTGAAGAGTTTGTTGGAATCAGCATAAAAGAAGTGCAATGATATGGGTTTTTAGTTTCCTTGACAATTATATTAGTGGAATTGTCAAAAGATGATGTTATTGTCATTATTCTTTCAGAGTCGATGATGAAGGCCAAGGAGGACGAGTTGAATACGATCATTATGGAATTGAGAAAAAATCTCGAGGCACTGCAAGAAAAGTTTACAAAGGAGGAAGTGGATAAATTGGTAACTAAAAATTGCATTATGATTATACACTTTATTTTCACACCACGAAGAACTTAATTGTCAAATGAAATTTACTAGGAAGTATTGGACTCTTTGAGTAGAGAAAAAGATTCTACAATAGCTGCTGAGAGATTTCAAGTTTCACTTTCTGAAGATTTGAAGCGAACCCAACAAGATAACGCTAGTACCAATCAGAAGGTAAAAGTAGTGTATACCAAATGGGATATCAAAAATGGGATAACGCTAGTACCAATCGTAAGTATGTTTTCGAAATAATTCTACCAAATGGGATATCAAAAATGTCTTCCTTTTGCAGATACATTCGCTTAATGATATGTACAAGCAATTACAAGAGTACAACACGAGTTTGCAGCAGTACAATAGTAGGCTTCAGTCGGAACTCTAGGCAACAAATGAGACACCCAAGAATGTCGAACATGAAAAGGCAGCTGCTATGGAGAACCTAAGCAAGCTGAGGGGCCACTATACCTCTGGGCAGGAGCAGCTGACTTTATCACGAGTAAGTATTTTTTGTGTTTTTGTTTTATTTTTTTCCTAGACGCATTTTGTTTTAAGACCATATTATGTAGTTCTTCAGGTATATGTTGTTCGACATATTAACAAGCCAATATTGAATGGGGCTTAAGCTACTAAAAGTCGATTCCAATATAAATAGCTTTTTATTCTTCTTAGTGTTATATAAATCTCAGCGTTCTGAGTCTTGCTATGGGATGAAAAGTTATAAATGTTCATCAAGTTTGTTATCCTAGGTTAGTTCATTGAGTTGACCTAGTTTCTTAGGTTTGTTTTCCAAATAATTTGTGCATCTTGCATTTAGTGCATCTTATATTCACATATGATGATCATATATACAGTGAGTGAGAAATGTAAGTTATTGTCGCTTGCTCTGTTTCGAAATGTGGTCTATTTCGAAAAAAGTGCTATTCGTGAATTTCTTTATTCTTCTTTTCTCCTTCACATTTGTGAATCTTTAAGAATCTATATTTGGAAATATTAAACTATTATGCAACAAGTTCAAAATGTGAAGAATAAGAGTACAGAAATTATGATATATTGATGGAATCGTATTCAGTATTCATATTTTGAATATTAACGTGGTGTTGAATTAATACAATAACTTTATCAAAATTTATAATTATTTTAGTTTTATTTTAAGAATTGATGCACTGAATTAATTTCTGGCTTCGTCACTGTATGCATATGTGTATGTTTGAATTCCTTTATCTATTTTTCGTAGAAAATTTGCTTCATAGTTAATCATAAATCTGGATGAACGATAAAATCTTATGGTTTAAATTCTACTTTTGATTGTTCTTTTTTTTTTTTTGGATGTATTTGTATTGCTGTTTTGGATCTGTGGTGTTTTAGGTTGTTTTTCGCATAATTCCACTTGATTCAAAACCAGTTAAGTTAATTCCGTTTCTTAGTTTTATTTTTAATTTTTTTTGTCAAACCTTAGAGGGTCTTTTTTGTATTTGAGCTAATTAGTATTGTTTGATAGGGTGGCGACTTACAGGACCCGTCGGCTCCGACCAAAACGCTTGATTTGCCGTCAAGCCTCGAAGTGGGTCCTGCGACGAGCAGTAATGGGGAAAATGCGGCTGCATTGTACAGTGCACGTTCGATACTGACAATTGCTTTCCAATTCCCATTCGAGAGCAATTTACAGGATAATGTTGCTTCGATGGCATGCCAGTATGTTCGTAGTGTCATATCGTCTGTACAGAGGGTCGCCATGGCTATATCTCCATCGGGATCGGGCCCCACTGTTGGGTCAAAGTTATCTCCAACTTCTCCAGAAGCTGTAACGCTTGCGCATTGGATCTGCCAAAGCTATAGGTATTAATTACGGAAAATTTACATATATAGTATTCTTGAGGTTTAGCTTAGTTACGAATAAAAATTGTTTTATCTTTCAAAATTACCAAAAACCATTGTGGTTTATTTTTCTATTTTTTCAGGGATATAATTACCAAAAGATTCTTTGAGGTTTGACCTAATTTAAAAAAAAAAAACATCTAACTTTCAAGATTACATAAAATACCACTTGAGTTTTGATTCAGTATTAAAATTAAGGGGCTAAATGTAATATTTTTATAAATGGGAATTTGTTGTTTTTTTTTTTGGCTCTTGGTTTATTTTGTTTGTTTTGCTTTTGAAGAGGGGGGTGGGTGTGGGATATAATTTTAAGGCAAAATAATATTCTGAAGTATTTTATGTAATATCTTGGAAGTTAAATAGACTTTTTTGTAACTAGATCAAACCTCAAAGGGTACTTTCTGTAATTAACCCTTTTCTAAGGTTTCATAAAAGGGGTATTGCTAATTTTAAAAGATAACTAGTTTTTCCCCCTTGATTAATGATGAGACTGATTGGCTACAGCTACCGTTCCGGGGCCGAGCTGCTTGGAGCGGAATCTACGAGCAGCAAAGGTGTGTTAAAATCACTTTGGCACCACCAAGACGTCATTTTATGCTGCTCCTTGAAGGTAGTGACTGGATATTAATTTATTTTTTTAAATTTTATTTCCTCCTTTTTTTTTCATGTCACTACTTATTTTGTTTTATATTTTTATTTTCCTTGTTTTCCGCACTTATCTCCCCAACCACTTGACTAATTTATTTATTTTATGATTATGAGAATCTTGCATATCTATAAAAAGTCATTTTAAGTATATTTTCTTACTTTTTAATCCTTTTTGTTTTTATCAGGATGTGCCTGTCTTTACGTTTGCGAGTCTTTACGTTTGCGAATCAGGCTGGGCTAGATATGCTAGAGACTACTCTAGTTGCTTTGCAAGATATCAGGTTGAGCTTTATTGTGTGTGTGTATGTGTGTACAGTTTTTGTGCTTGCAAACATTTTCCTGCTTTATTATTCAATGTTTCTGAAAATGCAAATCGTTATAGGGAGTGGGTGGAATTATGGAGTTGACCCCAGGATACCTGCCAGCTGTCTACAGTGCTGTTAAAAAAGCAGGTGGGCTTTGCATAGATGATGAGCTCCAATCGGGCTTTGCTCGTACCAGATCCCATTTTTGGGGTTTTGAGGCCCACGGTGTTGTGCCCGACATTGTAAACATGGCAAAGGTAGGTTTTTATCTTTCTATGTTTTTTTTTTGATATCATTTTTTGGGTTTGTATCATGCTTAGTAGCTATTGTGTCGTTTATCGTCAGGGCATTGGAAACAGAATACCACTTGGTGCTGTTGTGACCACTCCGGAGATTGCCAAGGTGTTGGCTCACCGTAGTTATTTCAATACCTTTGGTGGTAATCCAGTTTGTACTGCTGCTGGGCTTGCAGTTCTGAATGTAATTGAAAAAGAGAAGCTTCAGGAGAATGCGTTGACCGTTGGGTCTTATCTAAAGCAACGCCTTGTGTCCCTCAAGGATAAATTCGAGAGTATGTCTTCTTTTCTAAATGGCTATTGCTCTACATTAAATGCAAATTGACATTATTTTTCTGTTTTTCAAATATTTAAATAATAATAATCTATAATATTATTGATTTGATTGTGCAGTTATTGGGGATGTGAGGGGAAGAGGTCCGATGCTCGGAGTTGAGCTCGTAAAAAAGATCGTCAAGCAATAATTCCTGCAAATGTTGAGACTCTCCAAATAATACTCCAAATAAATCTTCATTTGATAAACGAAAATAAAGATATTAGCGCTTCACAAGGTATCCCCGCTTAAGAGAACCCTTTGAAACTCTGCGTATAGGAGTAACATCTTCATCATCAGCAAAATCCGCTCAAGATTGTCTAAAAGCAATACTCATGAGGTGGAGGGCAGGAGAGGATTTTGTATCGTCAACAGTGAAAGGAGTAGAAGATTCCTGTTGTAATTTTTTAATTATATCTATTAATTCTCGATCAGTGACAGGCTTACGAAAAGAGGGGTGCGATGTTGGCTGCCAATATCCGAATCATCCACTATAATGCCAAATTCATGTGCAAGACGGACTTTTGGAGTATGTTGCGCTGAGGGAGAAACCTTGTCTGCAAAGCCCATGTCCGAAGAGGCAGATTCCTCGTAAAGCACAAGCTGTCGAGAGGTGTCACAAACATTCTCAGCCGATCTGCAAACGGTCGACTAGCTCTCCCCTTCCAAACCATGCATGATAACAAAAGTAGCGGCATCTTTAGGAGCCGTGTTCTCGGGGGCGGGAGACAACGGCTTGGACCTCGAAGTAGGCTCCGAGGTGGGAGGTGCCGAATGACCCGTGCAGACATCAGAAGAGGGGTGAAGCACAGACTCCATAACGACGTCGGATTGTAACGCATTATAAGCGTTAGAAGTCGTCAAGGGGGGCTGAGAGGGGTTGGGAGTCGGGCAAGGATCCGTACGGGTACGGACCTTAACCTCCCTAGGGTCCGAACGGTGATGGCGTCTGGTGTTAATCGTACGCCAATCATCCCCCTTAACATTATGAGCGTCACGGGATTTGTAAGAGGGGCAAGAACTAACCAGGTGCCCAACCATTTTGCAAAAGGAACGAAAATCCGACAGGTTCTCATATCTAATGGAGATATACCCGCAGTATCCTTCACGCTCGGTCATAACCGTCTCGTGCAGGGTAGTCTCAAGATTAATCTCAACCAAAATACGAACAAAATGGCTCATCGAGCCATTAATAGATCGCTCATCATTTTGTAACGGAGTGGCAACGACTCTAGCGATATTAAAGATGAAAGAATGATCCCAGTATTCAATAGGTAATTCGTAAATGCGAATCCAAATCTGAGATGAGACCGAAGGGACCTTGTAGGGGTTGAAATCCGGGGTCCGAGGGAAGAGCCGAATAGAGTTTGAGCCGAACTTCCAAGTGGATTTGGCAAAC
The DNA here is from genome assembly GCA_014905375.1 of Phtheirospermum japonicum. Lineage (NCBI taxonomy): Eukaryota > Viridiplantae > Streptophyta > Magnoliopsida > Lamiales > Orobanchaceae > Phtheirospermum > Phtheirospermum japonicum. The sequence goes on along the minus strand of BMAC01000981.1, from coordinate 107,686 downwards.
GCACGAGCCCTATCATTGGCCGAGGAGAACGAGATGCTGAAAAAACCTATCCCAAGCAGAACAAAACTCCACGAAGCAGTGGTTTCCCAAGTAGTAGTCAATGCGACTTTGCAATCTTCGAGCGAGAGGGGTTTTGAACCTTTGGATTGAAGAAGACGGCCTATGAGTGATTCCCGTAGTTCCGAAACGCGACTTTGGTAGCGGAATTCGTCAATGATGACCGAGAAATAGTCCCCTTTTTTGATCGGAGGAGCACCTAAGGTAATGTCCGTCGGGGGTGGTTGGGCGGGAAGGGAAACGGTTGGGTGGCCGGGCCCGGGTTGCTCCAAAAGAGCGGGCCACCGCGACCATGCATAGAAGAATTGGGCGTGGGCAGGCCTGGGTTCCAACAATGGGTTAAATTGTGATGCTGGGTCGGAGGAAAAACCGCCAGGGCGGGCTGGGCTGCAGGATGGACCATTTGGGCTTGGGGCAAAGGGGGGTGTTGGGCTACTGGGTGGGGCAGAAAAGCCCGCTGGACCCGTGAGCGTGGGGGTTGCGAGGGCCGCTACAGGTTGGGCTTCAATCTTGGAGTTCAAAGAATTGGGCACCATAAAGGGGGGTGGGCCGCAGGATGAGGGTCAGAACCTATCTCATGTGGACATGCAGGAGCAGGTGGGCCAGGGTTGATCAAGTTATGAAACGTCCTTGTCGCCAAAAAGCCTGGGATGGTTGTAGGAGGAACGACAGAAACTTCACCAAAAAAAACCTGCAGCGGCTGCGAAGGAAAAAAGGTGGGAGAAAATAACGAGGAAACTGGCGTTGTGATCCTAGCATCGGTAGCCACGACCGGAAAACCCGTGAAGAACGGGTTAGGGGAGGCGAGATGTGACCCGTTGCGGGAGGACAAACCGGACTGGCTGTGGAAAATGGGCCCGTCGCCGTGGTGTTTGGGGCTGTCTCTGGCAGAGCGGTGGCGAGACAGGAATTCATCGCAGAAGCCGGCAAGGGGATTCTCGGGGGGAGCGAAAGCTGCATGAAAGAACAGCCGGTCCCGATAGCTTGTGCGGCAAGCTACGGTGGTTGGGTCGTGTTCGCCGAAAGGGATCCGAAATAAAAGGAGGGGGCGGCAGAGCCATCCTTGCCCGGGAACGAAGAGCTGCTAGCGAGGGGTTGACTTGTCATTGGCCGGCAGGAATTCGCCGGGGAGGGAGGCCAGGCTCCCGGCTGAACAAGGGCTGGCGCAGAGGGAAAATCGGTTGCGGGTGTGGGCCGGGAAGGCTGTGAAGTCGTCTGCAGGTCAACCAGGTGAAGCGACGGAACGGCAACCGTGTGAGTTAAGACAGTGACGTTGGGGTTGCAGGTAGACGAACTTGAGCGGCAACCAAGGGAAATAGCAGCGGTAAACTAGCAGCGCAGGGGTTGTTGGTAGAGGGACTCGACGGTTGGCCGGCGGGCTGCGACGAGAGAGAAGCCGTGACGGGCTGGGACGTTTGCAAAACCGATGGCGTAAGAAAAAGCGACGGAACCATCGTGGTGGTCGGAAACAGATGCAGTCCGTACGGTTGAAGTATAGAGGGGTCCGTGACGTGCTGTAGGCCGGGATTGCTCAGGACCGAGGCTGGAGGTGGCCGGGGATGCAGAGAAACCGGCGGCATGGCGGTGTGAGTCCGGTGACATGGCAACGATGCCGTGATCCCAGCGGGTAGTCGACAAGGTCGAAAGAAAAGGGTAGGAGAGAGAACAGAGGATTTCCCTCGTTTTTTCTTCATTCATCAAACGTCTGGTATCTCATCTTCTGGTTTCATGTCAAAAGTTTCTTGAGTCACCCTGGACCATGTTCACAATAAGTTCAATCAAAAATTTCGAAATATACTATGCATTGTATTCCTTCTTTTTTTCTTTTTAGAATTGTTAATGATAACATTTTTTCTGTTTTGTTTTTTTTTTGTCTTGTTGTAGATTTTCTTGTGGATGTGATGAACTATACGCTGTCGAAGGTTTAGAGCTGAGGAGGCGGTGTATCCCTAGAGGATGGGTTTCCAATGACCATATACAAATGCCACCAAATTTACAACATTGACTCAGGATTCGAGCACGTTGGCTTCGGATTCGAGCAAATCTAACAACGCGGCCGCTTCTATATTCTCGATTCTTGACAGGAAATCGAAGATTGATTCGAGCGACGAGTCGGGGATGACGCTGGAAAGCGTGTAGGGAGAAATTGAACTGAGGCACGTGAGCTTCAAGTATCCGACTATTGTTAGAACCTAAGGGGCAGTGTTTTATAATTTCTCATTTTTTCTTTATGTAGAAACCAAAAACTTGATTTTCCTCAGCTTCTTAGACGATCAGGTTGAAATCGACTATGGTTAGAACATAATGGCAATGTTTCGAATAGATGGGATAGAAATAATGTATGATATACACAATTTCATTTAATTTTTTGGCAGCCCATAATCTTAAATTCTTTATTTCTCCAAGTTAGCGAATGTTCGATGTTTTTCATCACGTTATCTTGATGTTAAGGCATGAAGAGATTGATACAGATGAGATGGTATAAATGAACGGGTACCTTTTTTAAAAAAAATATAACATACAACGACATTAGTTCTCGAGAAATCGTTGTCATAGTTTTGACAAACTGAAGTAAAGTCACATATTCCACATTGGTTTTCACTAAAAACGACGTCAAAAGTCACAAACGTTTTTACTAAAAAATGGCGTGAAGTCACAGAATCCACGTCGGTTTTACAAAAACCGACGTGACTTTTCACATCGGCCGTTTAGACGTCGGTTCCAAAATCGACGTGAAAAGTGAAAAAGAATCGACGTTAAAAATGCAGTCTGTAGTGAAATTATCAACCTTTCTTTGCTTCTGTTTCTGAGTGTACATTTTGTTATTGGGCCTGTGTAAAACATAGTAAGGAGTGCTTGTGAATATTTGTATAATTTTGTTTGCTCCTTTTGGTTCTTGTACGTTTGTATGGTTAAAACTTGGGGTCTTTGATAAATTAAGGTATCTATGCTATCCAGTTTGGTTCAAGATCATGCAACTACAAGAAAAGGAGATATTGACACATAATTTATATAATCAGTGCTGTGTGACAAGTCTAGTGTTTAATTACTTTAAAAAATGCCTTTTCTTGTTTACATGTTTGGGTCACATTAAGATTTATATTTTAGTTGATCCCTTATAGCTTTTTTTTTTTTTTGGATATGCTTTGGCAGTCATAAGTTTTGATTGCAAAATGTGTATTTAATAACTAATGGAGAAGGTTAGTTGCAGAAATGATTCTGTGTTGATAAATTATTGGATTATATGATCTCTTACCTATTAAGGGTATATGACATTTAAAAGATAAGTGGAGTTGTTGGTAATCAGACTGAACATCAGGGGTTGTAAATTTATTTCACCAAGAAAAAGTTATTTTCAAATTTGTGCCTTGAAGAGTCGATGCTTGAATCTTAGTTACAATGACTAGCCACTAGGTTTGTGTAAATTACAAATAAAAAAATAACTTTTATTTTTCAAATTTTGTACGTTCAAGAGTTGACGTGTGCTGCTTTTTTAATCACATTCAAACTCGAGGGTTATTTTTGTTCTAATGTTGGATTTATATAAAATTTAATCTGGGAATGGAACCATGGAGTATACAGTTGAAACCCTTACAAGATTGGTGCTTATAGCCGTGGGTGCTTGTATTTGCTTCGTCGTTAACATTTTTGTTTGCCCCATTTGGTCTGAAGATGATTTACACCGCTTGATCATTAATAACATTAAGAAGATCGCTACTTCTTTGAAAGGTTTGATTGATTTCTATGTCCTCAAGGTTTTGTCTACTTACAAAAAAAAAAAAAGATTTTTTCTACTTATTATCTTTCAAAATTAGAAAAAATGACTTTCTATAGGAAGTTATTAACAGTTAATATTTACTAGGCTGCATGGATGACTACTTGAAATACGTGGAATACGATAGAACCTCATTTAGATTTCTATCTCAAACAAGCAGTGATGAACTATACATTGGCTATCTCAAATAAGAAGTGATGAACACTTACAACTGTCTGCTATTGACTATCCAACCACTACCAGCTTGCGACTTCGTCTAATTATGTTAAGAATAAAATATAGTTTTGATTTTGACTCTTTAAAAAAATAATTCGTAAGATTTTGTGCCTAATAATCCAATAACAAAAATGTTAACGAAGAATCAAATACAAGCACCAATGGTTGTAAGCACCAATCTTGTAAGGTTTACAATTGTATACTCTATGGCTCCATTCCCAGCCACCATTAGGATACATAATGTTAGTACAAACACACGGTATCCATAATCATACGGTGCCATTGTTGGAGAAAGTCTCAAGTATGATGCAAAGGATCCTGCAAAGATTAAATTTTATATAACTTCAATTATATAAATTCTTGTGAGACAATGAAGAAATGTATACCTCTTTTTATGTTCTGTTATTGTTGTTATTGGTCAGATTTTTTAGTTCATTATGTTGAAAATCTTATATTTATCATAATTTATTCCTTGTGAGAATTTTATGTAGTTAGTCATACAGAAAACATGTGCAGGGCTCCTTTAGCAATTTCCATTTTTCAATTTATCTTTTTTTCTCCTTGTAATTATGGGTGTGGCTGTCGTGTTATATAAAAGAGAATATTTTATATTAAAGTATTTCAACACTATACTCAAACAAGCCTTGTTTATTTATATTTGCTTATTAGTATTGTTCGTGACGTGTATTATTTTTTACCTTTGGGTTGCACTGTAATGGGTCATTGATGCTTTTATTGTATTATGTTGTAGGAACTATCATTAGAAATTCGTGTAGTTAAAAATGGACAAGAGTTGGATGCACGCTGTCAAATATTCGGAATCTTACATAGATGGAGTTAATAAGTTTATGCAGTTTGTTGAATCACATAAAGAGTGCGATGTTCCATGCCCATGTGTGCGCTGTTTGACCTTAATAATTAAAGATCAAAACACAGTGAAAGATCATGTTATGGTTTGGGGGATAGATCCTGGGTACATAATATAGTTTTATCATGGTGAATCAAATGCAAGTAATCAAGGGAGTACACATACTAATGAGGATGCTGAAATTGACGATGAGCCATTAGACAAAAATGCGACAGTCGATGAAGATGATGGTGTTGATGACATGTCGTTCGACCTTGGAGAGCAATACGAATAAGAAGATACTGATGGTGAATGTAATACCAATATTGGTGGTGTTCCGGCATATCTCAAGGAATTGATGAATGGTTCTAAAATGGAACTATACCCTGGATGTAAGAATATTTCGAAGACATCTTTTATTATATAATTGCTTCACTTGAAAGTGGATAATAAGTTGAGTAATAAAACCATCGATATGCTTTTGCGGTTGATGTAATCATGTTTTCGGGATGGTGAGACACTTCTAAGTTCATATTATGGAGCTAATTTTTTTTTTTGCGCGATTTGGGATTGGGTTATGAATGCATTCATGCCTTTAAATATGATTGGGATTTATTTTGGAAGGAGAATAAAAATTTGGAGGCTTGCCCTATTTGTAAGACTTCTCAATGGAAAGTCAACGATGGTGTGGGGAAGAGGTTACCACAAAAGCTTTTAAGGTATTTTCAATTGAAACCAAGGCTTCGACGTCTTTTCATATCCCATAAAACATTAAAAAAGATGGTGTGGCACACAAAAAAACGAGTCGATGATGAATATATGAGGCATCCGGTAGGTTCTACAGCATGGAAACACTTCGATAAAGAGTTTTCCTGGTTTGCAAATGATCCTAAGAATATTAAACTAGCTTTAGGTGTAGATGGTTTTAATCTATTTGGAAATATGAGTACCACTTACAACATGTGGCCAGTAATTTTAGCCTCGTTGAATCTTCCCTCTTGGGATTGCATGAAAGACCCTTTCATTTTCTTATATTTGTTGATTCTAGGAAAGAATTCACCTGGAAAGGATATTGATGTTTACTTGTGGCCATTAATCGAAGAGTTGAAAGAAGTGTTCGTTGAGGGGGCAGAGACCTTTGACGTTTCTTGTAAAAAATTCTTTCAAATGCATGCTTCAATTTTGGACAATAAATGACTTTCCAGCATATGGAGATCTGTCTAGGTGGAGTACTAAAGGGTACATGGCTTGTCCAGTTTGTAATAACCAAACTTATTCCGTGTGACTACGTAGCAAGACAGCTTGCACGAGACATCGTCGCGATTATTAGATTGAACGGTAAATAATATTAAATTACAAATTTGTAATTACATCAAAACTTATACTTCTCACCCTGCCTATTATTGGAAATTTTTTACATTGATTTTAAGAAATTTATAATTGCATCAAAGTTTATATTTTTCATCATGCTGACTTTTGTTTTTTACCATAGATCTTGAAGCAGAGTGTGCGCAATAATGCTCATCCCTAAGGATCAGTGGCTGAAGCATATATCGCAAAAGAGTGTTTAACCTTTTGCTCCATGTACATGTAGGGAATTGAAACTAGATTTAACTGAGATGTGTGAAAAAATGATAAAAATTTGATGATAGTCTATCAATATTCTCACAAAAATGCCGCCATTTCAGAGCAACAAAACTTGTAGATTTATCTGAGGAAGGGCTCAATGCACTACAGTGGTTTGTCTTTTAAAATTGCGAAGAGGTTGCACCATTTTTTGAGTAAGTATTGTATAGTTATATTTTGCACATTCAATAATAATTTAAATATTTAATAAATCTAGATTACATATTTATATTGATTGTAAGAAGCACAAGGAAGAGCTTTTGTTGGGCAATTGTGTGAATTTAGTCCAGGAACATAAAGAGAAAATTCCTGCATGGTTCAAAAAAAAAACATGTAATGTTATAGTTAAAGTAAATGCAAAGTATTTGATCAGCTCCTTATAAATTTTTCTTATTCTTGTTTTCTAGATGACTAAGCTATATGGAGAGGAACCATCACACGTAAATGAATCTTTATATTCACTAGCATGTGCACCTCACAAGTGTGTAAGAAAGTTTTTCGGGTGCATCGTGAATGGAGTAAGATTTTTAACTGAACAACTCGATAGCCGTCGGAAAACTCAAAATTGTGGGATTGTAGTGGAGGGTAACCATCGGGATGACATCATTGATTTTTATAGGGTTTAAATGATATTATTCAACTAGATTATGTCAAAGATAGACATGTTGTTTTATTCAAATGTGATTGGGTTGATCTTGGAAGAAAAAAAAGAACAGAGATCTCAAAACACGAAAATATCGTGAGTGTCCGAGTTGCTGGAAAATGGTATGAGGATGACTCTTATATATTAGCTGATCAAGAAAGACAAGTTTTCTACACTAAAGATCCTAAATTAGGACATGATTGGCGTTTCATGATACCATTCTAGCATACGCATGTTTATGATGTTAGTGAGATGCACGATGAAGAAATGGATGTCGACGATGTTTTCTCTGTGGAAAATCTAGTATATCAAGAGAATGATACAAACAATCCGCTTGAAGTTAATCTCAGTGAAATACAATCATTAAGCAGGGATGAAATTGATCTGGAGGACATTGACGGGGCGATTATTGCAAGATCACCTGAAGTTGTTGTGGTACTAAACTTAGATGATGTTGATGAGTTACATGACACTTTGTTTGACTATTGCACCAGTGACGAAGATTCTCAAAAAAGCAACGATTCTGATAATGAGATAGACAGTGATGATGATAATCGAGAATATTGGCGAGGTATAATTTGTGCTTCTCGACAAATGATCCAATTTTATTAGTATGTTTTAATTAAAAAAGATTAGGGTTATGTGGAGTTTTGATGAAAATAACTGAGCCTATTTTGTTCGGTTATATTTTATGTCCTTTCAGGTTATTTACAAAAGGGAGACTAATCAAAGTCGAAAGCTTTGGTTCCAGAACAATTTGTAGCCAGTAAGAGATTGAGAGCCATGGATATGTCATATCGATATGTAAGTATTTCTATCTTCATTATATCTTCATAGAATATCTTCATGAGAGATTATAATAGTTGTCTTGTCTTATCAACAAATTTAAACGATCTTCTTTCAAAATTGAACATTCTTTCAAAATAGTAGTCTTATCAACAAATTCCCGTTTCGTACTTAAGTCTCGATTATCTTCTTATACATTAAAAGATGTGAATTAGGAAAAATCTTAGGTTGTGCTTGGTTTCTATTTTATTTCATTTTCAACCCTCTTGAGAAAATCTTTTTACCCCTAAAAGTGATTATTTACCATAATTTTCAAACATACACTATTTACTTACTCTTATTTTTTCTCTCACCAATCACATCAACTTACTTTTAAAAAAATAACAAATTATTATTACACATTTTTTCCATTTTCTTTTATTGTCCATCCAGACACATATTCCTAATTACCAATCATATTCATTCTGCATATTACTATTTACAAAGCAAATCAAAATTCATCATTTTGCTTTCTAAAAGTTTTTGGTTTATTTATTCTCTAGTAAAAAAGAAATTTTGGAAATGAGATCATATTCAATCGCAACCTTAGTGATGAAGGAATTAACATGAAAGCTAATCTTTACTTGTCATTTAATCTCTTATGTATTTTGATTTTGGTACCCCCACACTTTCAGATCTCATCAAATTGGTACCTTACGTTTTCTTTTGAATTTGTTCGACCACATTTCGTATGTTTGACCGTTGATCCCAAAGATGTCAACATGCCAATGTTGTTGAGGTCTTAAAGTGAGGTACCAGAATGTAAATAGAGTATAGTTTGGGTACCAAAATCGAAACAACCCATTTCCATGTCGCCATACAATATGTATGTTTTTTTACTGATAAAACCAATGTAATCGGATCCAGCCTGGTGGTGACTGGCCTCCAGGTCAACTGTCAGGCAGTGTTCTAAAAATCGCTAGGCGGCCGCTAGGCACCAGACCAGCGCCTAGCGCCTAGGCGGGGCCTAGAATTCGAGAATAAATACCCTAATTTACAACATTACATCCAACATTTAATAGTTCAACATACTACCTGCTACACAATAAAGTATATGACAATTCAAAACTAAAAGTAATGATCACAAGTTCAAAACTATTGTTCAATTCAAAGTTCAAAACAATATAAATCCATAGCACACATTACAAAATCAAAATAACTAAATAAGGGCAAGAGTTCTCAGTCTGTTTCTGTTCTATTCTGTCCCAATTCTTGCCCGGTAATAATTGAATTGGCTTTAAAAAAATTTAAAACCAAAACGACGTCATCTTGGATAAAAAAAATAAAAAAAATAAAAAAATTGGACTGCCTGGCGCCTAGGCGCCGACTTGGGCGCCTAGGCGGCGCCGAATTCCTCCGGCGATTTTTCTGCCCGATTTTCAAAAATCGTGGGCGGTTCGAGGGCGCCGAGCGCCTAGGCGGCCGCCTAGGCCGATTTTTAGAACAATGCTGTCAGGTCACCAACTCAATTGAACTAGATAAATAAATTAAACTAAAAATAAAAACATAAATATACATATATTCATATTTTTTAAAATGTAAATTTGAAACTAAGAGTAATAATTTTTTTATATGTGAATGTCATATGTTAAAGACTTAAAATCATAGTAATTAGACATAAACTATCATTACACAAATGTCTATAAATAATTTTTTAGTCATAAAATTAAAAATACTTTATTGTAACCTTTTGTATTACATGATTATATAATTTGGTTTTGTAATGCCCTTCATATTGTTTTGAATATTTTTTACAACTAAATAATTCTATAAATTTATTTTTTTTAATTTCCTAAATCTACTATTAATAATATAATATTTTAAATTCAATTAAATAATATTTTTAAAAAAAGTTGGAAAAACATATAAAAAAAGAGGTCCAGGTCTTGGCTAAGTCACATACGAATCGGCCCAAAACATGAAACATGTGCCTGGCTCTGGTTGGACCCCGGATCACGGGTTCCGGGCTGGGTTGAGTCAAAAAACAATTGGTAAGGCTATAATGAGTGTTTGCAAACTCTAAAAATTGATTTTCAGCATCTAGACAAAAATATACTAAATTTTTCCTTTTGACTAGAAGTCGAGAATCACTTTTTTTAAGAGTTGGAACACACTCTCTATATATAATTATGTATATTTGCATACATTTACACACAACTAAATCCATTCTTTGTTGCTAAATTTAATTTCCACTCCCAATTGATTTTAAGCTCATCCCATGTTCTTCACAAAAAAACAACAACTCTAGCATGTAGCTAACATGTTTTATTTTGACTTATTAATGACCTTTAGACCCAATAATTGTTTAGTTCATTTCGTGAATGTATCTCTGCTTTTTTTTCTACTCTTGACGTTGTTTGCAATTTTTTCAGAAATGTGTTCTGTGGACGAAGATATATCGGTTGAAATTTATCAAGTTATGAGTTCTTATGATTATCGTGTTTTGACTTGTTGACCTGAGGCGACGAATTGGAATATTACTTAGCAGATTAGCCACCCCAGTTAGTTTAACTTGGTTGTTCCTTATAAACTGTCAAAGATCAAGCCTTAGTTTGATTTTTGATACCTAATTTTGTCTATGTCCTTTGATTGGTGTTGTAAAGCTAAATATAGTTAACAAAATACATAGGAGTGCTGGTACTGATTTGTGTTTTTTTACCTGTCTTGATTTGCAATTAAGCCTTTTTTGTAGTGAGGTTGTAATGCAAGAAGAAGCTTTGTTGCTGAGACAAGATTGATACATTTGGTGGAACTTGGTGATCTGTTTGTTGGAAACTAACTATTTTTAGTGAATTAGGGTTGGGAATGGGTCGGGTTTAACGCCCAGATTTTATTTTATTTTCTTATTATGTTAAGCCCAATAATATTTTTATATTCCTTTATTTCAAATCCAATAAGCTTTTACCAATTCAGTTATATTATTTTATTTTAACAAAGCCCAATGCAAGCCCAACAATTTAGCCCAAGCCCACCAAACCCCAATCCTAATCCTTCTAAAAATAAGAATCCTAATCCTTCTATGAATAGGACTTGTCCTTAGGGTATATATATAAAGGAAACCCTCATCTTCAAATTTCTTCCACAAAATTCTGCAACCGCAAGCAACAGGTAAAAGATCCATCTTGTTTTATTTCTAAGATCTTCAAAAATTCACACCGGCCAATTATCCACAATCCCAAATTCCAACCATCACCCATGTCAACGTCATCATCACCACTCCAGCCATCAACCCACGGTCGGATCCAAATCAGGGGCCAAACTGCCAACCCACATCAAACCTTAACCCAGGCCCGAACCTAACAAAAATCCCAAACCAACATCACAGCCCAAATCAGACCCATGTCCAAGCCCAAATAGCCATAAATTTTCCGGTCAAACCACCACCGACGCCATCTCTGCCATTCCCGACTGCGGATATCGAAGAACCATCAAACCCAAACCTCCAGTCGAAACCCTATTCAACCAAATTCATAGACGCCGAGGAACAAGCCGACAAACCCAAAATCCAGCCGCTGCCACCGTGGTATCACGCCGCCTGCACAAAACCGCCGATTTCCGCCCAATCGGCCAACTCAGAGTTCAAGGGAGATCGGCCGGCCAAATTTCTGAAATTTGGGGAAGGAGAAGGTCCGCCCGATAGTACCCAAACCCAGCTGAGCCACGCCTGGAGTGAGGAGTCGCCGTCTGCCGCTATGGGTAATCACCGGAAACCACCACTCAGAGACGCTATAGGTCGCCGCCGTGAGTCTTTGCTGGAGGTGCTGGCTGATTTCGAACTGGAGAAGGAGAAAAGAGGGGAAAGAAATAGGTTCTGCAATTGAGGGCTGAAATACCATTTTATACCCCATCTTTTTCCAGAAATCTCGAATTGACCCCAGAAGTTCAGCCCCTTTTCAATTTAACCCCCAAATCTACCAAAAGCCCCAGATTCAGCCTCCTAGTTTGCGAAAACTTCGATCCAGCCCACATAATTCTCAAATTATTTTATTTCCACCCCTCATACATCATGTACTTTACAAAAATAGCCCTATCGACCTTCTTACTTATATTTTCGTTCAATATATGGCTATGATTTTGTTATCCTTTCAATTAGTCCAAATTCATTTCTCAAAGCCAAGTACTAAGTTAAGTTATTATCTCTAATGTAGGAAACGAGGGTTCTCAAAACTAGGATTTTTGAGTACGAGCATCTACATTCGCATTTTCACAAAACAACATTCAAAGGTGAGTGATTCTAAACTTTTTTTCAAAACTATATGTTTGTCTATATTAAATGGAATTATATGAATTATCTATGTCTCAATGCAACATTCCATAGTAGCTTTCGAGCTAAAACAACAGATAGTGTGTTGTAGCCATTCATTCATGGTTTATATGATTTCTTTTTAACGTTGACGAACGTTTCTATGTTTGTCTATGTTAAATGCGATTATATGAATTATCTATGTCTCAATCCAACATTCCATAGTAGCTTTCGAGCTAAAACAACAGTAGCTTTCGAGCTAAATCTATGGTTGGCCAACATCTATGAACGACTGACAGTGTGTTGTAGATATTCATTTATGGTTTGTATGATTAGTGTTTAATATTGACACAAATCCCCCTGGAGCGAGTTGAAAGCTCACACCCATTTTTATCAAACTTTTCAGGTTGAGGAGTTGGATGTGGTACGAGGCGGTGGATGCGAAGATGTTATTTTCAATGCTATTTTACTGTCCTTTCTATGGGTTGGTATCTTTAGTTTTTGTCAAGTTTTAAAAATAAAGTTTGATACTTATGTTTCCGTTTAAGAATCCTTGAATAGTCGAGTTACTGCTATTTTGATTCATCAAGTGAATCTCTTCTTTTTAAATAAATGTTTAAGTTTTATTCACGCTTCCGCTCAATTTATATTGTGATTGTAATTTATTGAAAACTCATGTCCTTTTTTTGGAAGTTTTGTAAATGAAAAATCAAATTTTACATCTTTTCGAGATTGGGGCGTGACATCGGGTCGGCCTGAGTTGAGAGGTGACAACTGAAGGTGATTGTGGACATCTTAATTTTTATTATTTACATTAATTGATATTCTTTTTATTACCTCTTTGCCAATGAAACATTGAATGTGTTTCTTATTAATATAAGAGTTTCTATTTTCTTGAATGTTTAGTGCAGTATTATTGTGTCCTTTTGAGCTTCATTCATGGCTTGTTATTATGTTGCAAAATACTTGTAACTTGGTAGAAGTTAGAGAAGTGTCTAATTTAGCATGACTAATTGGGGATAAGATTTTTCGTCATTTAAATGAACTCCATAACGTTAATAAGACTATGAATGGTTACTCACTTTAACGAAATTATGATGCAATAATTGTTTTGATTTTTATTAATTTTTGATCATAAAGACAATAACATTATTCATGTCATGACTTGATAATACTTGTATAGTATATAAATGAATATGTCAAAGAGTAAAACATAGATTAGGTACAAGTATAATTAAATGTCGCAATAAAAAGATATATTATTATTATTATTATTATTATTAATTGTGTAAAACAAATCATTTAGTTATTTATTTTAATATATATTTCTTTATTCTTGATTTATTATTATATTTATATTATTGATTACTTCAAATATTATACGATATATAGTAACTAAAATTAGTTAACATTACATCTAGACAAGTTAATGAGACTTGTGATGCTTTTATAACACAAATATGCAGTGATACCAAAAGCCATCTCTAATTATTATCAAATTGTTATCGAAAGAGTCTCCTAAATCTGGTGTGAATTTGTAACAAAAATAAAACTACTATGACAAATTCATACTTGTCGTCACCAAAGAACTCTTTCGTGTCAAAATAATATTGTCGCTATTTTTCTAGAACTAATGACAAATTATGGTGTTGTCAAGAAAAGAATTTTATTGTGACACCAAATATCATCACCATTCTTCAAGGAGATATTAGTGATAAAAATGATGCTGTCACAACTAGAAACTTATCGTGACACCAAATGTCGTCACACTTTATTATATGTTTGTCATAAAAAGGGTTTTCTGAACCATTGTTGTTTTGTCTTTCCAATATTGTGACAAACTTCATTTCAACATCATCAGATATAAGTATTCGGGACCAAAGCCTTGAACAACTTTGACAATAATAAATGTTGTCATAGAAGGGTGTTATTCTATGACGAGATTAAAAATCTTTGCTATTAATTAAAATATTATGATAAATTTTTATGCGTGGAATGATACGACCAAAAAGATTGGTTCGCTAAGAAAATAGAGTACTGACCTAAAATTCGTGCTTGCCAACCTAATAGACCTCTAGATGACTCCTGGCGACCTGATCAGCCTACAAAATAAAACCCATGTCGGACAGCCCCGGCGTAGGCCCTCCGGTGCTTAAGTCAGTCCCTTTTAATAATGAGTAACGAGAGCTCAAAGTAGGATAAAAATTAACTTAGAATAAAAGTGAGGCATGCGTTGACAAGAGACGTGTTCCCAATCTAGGGTTACCGTCTCTTATTCACATCACAATACTATAAATAACCATTGACTTAGAATTAGGATTCCTCCTATATGCTAAGTTACCATAGACGTTAGAACTCGCGTATTTGTTAAGTTACCATAATAGCCATGGACCAATAATATTACCATGCCCTTAGTTCACCGGGGCCCCATATCATAGTCCATATTAGCCCATCAGGGCCCAATATTCCATTAACCACATAGCCCAACTTTCAATACCGAGCTATCATAATACCATTTACATCATAAGAGCTCGCCACTCCCATAAAAGAGCTCGTCAATCCCATACAAGAGCTCATCACTCCCATACAAGAGATCACCACTCATATGCACAGTTCACCCTCCTATAGAAGAGCTTGCCTCTCCTAAAGAAGTGGTCGTGTCACAGACCTGAACCTTCATGCATACCGACCTAAATAATTGATGTCGTATCATGGAAAAAGAAATCATCATTAAACATGTGATTTCTTGTATTGTCAAGACGTTAGTCTAAACATGTAAAAATACTAATCAAGTGTTAAAACATGAATTCAGAACAAGATATTCGAATAAGATAAGGACTTGAAATATAAAACATCAATTAAAAAACTATTAAGAAACAATTGTCATCAATCTACCCGATGTCCTGGAATCAAAGTGTTTAGCCAGATATGGTTAAAATAAAATACATATCCATGCTTGAATTATTCATAATCAAACTAAAATAAAGTACAAAAATAGAATATAAAACCAACACAAATCTCTTAGCTTGCCTTGGATTATCGTCATCAATTCGCATCCTGATAGATGGATGGGGTTCATCTTCGTACGCTCCTAGGACTCTCTTCAACTTCGTATGTGATAAGATAGGATACATCTATGTCTCTTTGGCCATGCTTGTCCCGGGTTCGGAATACAAGATTGGTATTTTGTATACTGAATATTCATTTGTTCTAAGACTTAAAAATCAAATACTTAATCAACAATTTCTTACACCCAATCTTTATCCTATTAACACATATAATTACATACTATTACATAAAATATTATATTATAGTATAAATTACTTTTTAGAAATGATTTGACATAAAATAAAATATAATAATATATTATCATCCACTTTTCGTACATAATATAGCATCTATAGTAAAAAGTAAAGCATCTTAAATCCTTTAACAAATAATAATTTTACTATTCATAGAGTTCTGAATACCCCAATATTGTGAATATTAAGATTTAAAATCCTAACAAAAGCTAGTCCAAATAGTCCCTTTAGTTATGGACGTTCACGCTTATAAGCTCCAAAATCAATTATAAGACCTAGAGAATGACTCATTAATGTTCAGCCGCCACAACAAAAGACCACAGTGCACGAATCCAGATCGTGCATCCTAGTCTTGCGCACTTACTTGTGGGAAATCTAGAAACACGCACAATGAAATGGTAGTGCGCCAGGTCGTGTGAACTCTTTGTTCGATGCTCGCCTCTATTCTTAACCACTGCAATTGTACGAGTTTCTAATGTAGTGGTTGCAAGTAAGATCGTATTCTATAAAAACTAGATATATTGATTACTTCAATTGTATTAGTTACGATTTTATCTAGAAAAATAAATAATGATGGTATAAAAAAAACTTAAGAGAAAATATGGGATGGGAAGGACTCCTAAATAATGGTTTTGATTGGGAACTCTTTCCTTTATGATAACTAACACTTGAATTAATGTTATGTTCTATAGTAGATAACATGGGTCATCCAACACTCCTATTAGAAAATGCAGATTCATAGACTAACTTATTGGTGCACCTAACACCGCCAGCTGGTTGATGCATGTAATTTAGTAAAAATAGATCCAAGGAATTAATAGCCCCCATTGCACAATATTACTCATGTAAATCACGTACGTTGTTTATCTTATTGACAAAATATTATTTCTTACACTTCCGTTGTAATTCAATACTTGTAATTAAATGTAAATAGTGATGATGTGCTCACAAGAATTCAAAACAAGATACCAACGAGTCAGAATCAAATATTAATAAATGAAATACTTTAATATCATAAATAAATAGTTGTCAATAAAACCCCATGTCCAGAATCAAAATGGTTATAATAAAATACAAATCTATGTTTGTATAACAAATGATCAAATTAAACAAATAACGAAAAGGGATGGAGAATCGTATCGAGCCGTGATGACTTGTGGAGACTCTGTATTCTTGTCCCATGGATGTAGAGCGTCAATCCTTGATCTTAGGGCTCCTAAATATCCTCCAAACTAAATATATGATTTATTCTAATGTATATGTGATCCCCATTTATGTTATGGATTTGTAGGGTATTTATAAGACTCCAAAATCCGAAATTTTAACCTAAAACCATTGTTATGATATTTCAGTCTACCGCACCACTTGCTTGTGTGACATGTTGAGTTTTTGGTTGGGTGTCTATCATTGGTCGCGCACTGTCTCTCACACTCGACCACACCTCGAGCACCTCGAGTACAATTCCAATCGATATACTGTCCATTTCATCTAACAACCTGCTCGGGTTGTTGTTCAATTGTCACATCGATGGCAGCTTTGTCCTTATTCTGCTCGTCAGTTCTGATCTCATCTAAGGTTCCACCTTTGGGTGCACATGTTCAGAGGTTGGGTGTCTTCTTTTTCATGCTCGTGTTTATTTCTTTTCTTCTTTCTTATTCCCTTGTGCATCTCTTATTTGACTAAATTGAGGTTGACAATGTACTTTCTCCAAAAAGTCACAAAAACCTATCATTTTATTATAAAAATAAAAAATACAAGAATAGCATAATGCTGAAATAGATAAAATAATAAAATCCACATGAAAAGCATACATGTAGCCTTCAAAATACTATAAAATATAACCTTAAGAACACGTAATTCTACATGCGAACAAAACCCAAAACTTAAACATTGGTCATTCTAACCAATGCACTAAAACCTTAAACTTTGCTCTATGCAAAAAGATTAACAATCGAGATACAATTAAGGAGGAATCATGCAACTCTCAACCAATAACCAAGTTACCTAGCAAACGAGCCTCATGAATTCTCCAAAATCCGAGCGAGTCTCACGAAATTTATAGACGATGTATTTCACGATCCTCATATAGCATATGTAATCAATTCACTCATCACTCGTGTTTAGGACATGTATACGCTCAAATTAATTCATTATGTACTTACCCCATAGCTTACCATGCATTTTAAAATCTCCATCGTGCTCAAGGCACATGCATATATTTTGTGAATCAAAGGTCTTTATATAGGCTGTAACGTAGGCTCTTTGGACAAAGTAAGTAATTATGGATAAAGTGACTACATACTAAGTAGATAAAAACTATAAAACCTATAATCAACTTCACCCCTAAAATAAAACTTGAAATTTACTCGTAAGTTTCACATCAACCCTAAAATACCAAGACCTTTATAATGCAAACCCCAATGACATGGCTTTAATAATTATGCCAACACTAAACTAAAAATAAAACTATTAAAAACTTTAATAATGTATGCAAAAGATATTATTTCTTTTGCTTTTTGTTGTTCTTTTCTTTTTTTTAATTTTTTTCCGAAAGAGAGTTGTTAATTTTTTACTTTCTTTTATTTACAACGTACCAAACATCAAATGCCACTCTAAATTTATTCTACTCACATAAATGACTTACTCTCATCAATACAGAAAATATTAAAACCAAAGTACAAAGCATCATTTTAACTTCTAAGTACTCGGGAATTCCTTAAAAGAGGTCGCTTCCCTGACTTAACTCGACGTTCATGACGACCTGAATATTTGATGTCTTATCAGGTGACGATGAAGATATAATCCATAATTTATCACCAAACCAACATGCGGAGCAAGATTATTTTATGGTAGATGCTATCATTATTGTTTTACATGCTACTGATAGTTTTTCTTAAATAATAAGCACATATTATTTGTTTTAATTGCTATAAGAAAATAGTAGAAAGATCACAAAAATTATCAGAGCTGAATATTCATTAATATATCAATAGATGCTTATCACAATTGATATAATAGTTCGTTAACTCTAAACTTCATGAAAAATAGATTTATGATTAATTCACCTTTTACAAAAACTTGTAAAATACACGTGCGTTGCACGTGATATTATCATACTTAATCTAATTATTTGTTCAATAACTCAGTATTATAAAATAAAAATAAAAATAGAAAAACGTTTTATCTAAAAGTAAAAAAGTTGAAAGAAATTCATCACTAAGGATATGAATAGTATCAAAAATAAATAAATAAAAAATAAAAATGCACAGTTGATTCAAAAAATATTAGAATATATTAATAATAAAGTAAAAACACAATATACTCACTAGTACAAAAAAGCTTTCTAAAACAGACATTATAAAACGCCTCAGGCGGCTATGTTCTAGAATATGGTCTAGTGGTATTTTCATAATAATAAAGTAGTAACTAGAACAACTTTTACAATATACGTTCTAAATAATTGGAGACTGGCCATATCTAAAGCGTATATTTTAATATTCGTTATAGTATAGAACGTATATTGTAAACATGTTGTTGTATATTCAATTATTTAGAATGTATATTATTGAGTACGTTCTGGTATAGTCATTATTTACAACGTATATTGCAAACACTATCTGTAATGTAATATTTTTAAGAGAGAACAAATTTATTTATCACTTTATGCCCTAGTCTCCCCGCTCTCTGCCTCCGCCTTTCTCATCTCCATTTCCATCTGGCAAGTCTTGAAGATCCTTAACCCCTTTCCTTTCTTTCCCGTCGGTTCCCATCTCTCTCACACACCGATGACCTCACAACGCCTGCACCACATTGGGCGGCGATAAGTGTATGCCTGGGTATGAACATGCCTTACCCAGTGAAAAAATTATTTTCACAATTCCCAAATCCAAACAGCGGGACAGAAGGACATAACACAAAGAGAAACCAAAGGAAAAAATCTCACGCCGCCACTGGCCTACTCCTCGACTGCCATCACTTGCCCATAGGATTTAGGTGCTGATATGCTACAAGCTACACCATACGAGATAAAGAGTTCTTTTTCCTGAAATCGAGGCCAACAAAACAAAGGGAGCGGATATTTGCACCCCAAAATTTGATGAGTTGACCCCATGGGTGAGAACACCCCAATAATATTTTAAATATATTAGAATTTTACTAAGGGCACGGATATACGCACCCCAATAATTTATGAGTTGACCCCAAGTGATAAGAACACCCCAAAAACTTTTAAAATATATTTCTTTTTTACTAAATTAACCCCACAAACACCCTATTTTACCCCTATTTAATATAATATATAATATAATAATAAACTAAAATAAAAAGAATAATAATAAATTTGAAAAAAAAAGAAAAGAAAAAGTGAGAAAAGGAAGAAACTGCGAAGAAGAAAGAAAACGCAGGCAGAGGAGAAAAAGAGGGGGAAAAAGGAAGAAAAAATTGCTTTGAAAAATCCATATAATTTACTGAAAGGAAGAATGGAACGAGATGAGCCATCAAATGTACGGGATAAGTTTCTCATTGGGTTTGATTCACTTATTAGTTTAGGGTTTGAAGTTTTTGAAAGAAATTACCGTATTCTACTCTGGTTCGTAGAACCAGAGCCATCTGTTCGGTCGAAAATTTCGAACATATAGGCCATGTTCATAAATATAATTCGAACAATATGCAAGTGTTCAAATAATATATTCGAACATATGTATAATGTTCGGTCAGAACTTTCGAACATACATCAGTTGTTCATTAAAACCAGATCGAACATATTCGCGATTTTCAACCCAATAAATAGTAATACACCCAAAAAAACAGAAAAGAAAATGACTAAAACAGATAGATGTCAAGAATAATAATATTATTCATTTTGTTCTTATCATTATCCTCCATTCTTACAAGTTTTAATGTGAATTTTTTAGGTATTGAAACAGGTTTTGGGGATGAAGAAGAAGTTACGGGAATTTAATATGTTTTTGTTTTGGGGTTAACTAATAGTATTTTGGGGTGCGTATATCCTCACATGATACATATATATATATGTATATATATATATATATATATATATATATATATATATATATATATATATATATATATATATATATTTATATAATTATATTAATTTTATTTTTTTTAATTTTAATTATATATTGTGAGTAGGGTTATTCCAATCTTTTCATTAAAGTCTATTTTTGTCTAAAATAATTTGGGGTAAACTCATAAATTTCGGGGGTGCGTATATCCGCGCCCTTTTACTAAATCAACCCCATAAACTTCCTATTTTACCCCATTCTAATATATAATATAAACAAAAAAGATTATAAAATAAAATAAAGAAAAAACAATGAAGAAAACGCAGAAAAGCAAGAAGACAAGAAAGGGAAAAAAAATGAAGAAGAATGATAAAAAAAAATGAGGAAAATGAAGATGTTTTTTTTCCGAGATATTATGAAAAACAACAATAAGAATACGGATCACAATAAGCAGTCAAACATGTAGGGTAAGTCTCTAATATAGAAATTGGTGTTCCTCCAAAAAAATTTTGAAAAAAAGAAATCTGGACTACGTATGGTTCGACTTTGGTTTCTAGAACAATGAAGCAGTGTTCGAATATTTTTTTTGAACAAATGGGTTATGTTCGAAAACTTTTTTAGAACACATGTGTAATGTTCGAAAATTTCCATAGAACAAATGTCTAATGTTTGATTTTTTTTTTAGAACACTCTGTTTTTAGGCAAAAAATAGATTGTTCGAAGCAAATTTTCGAACTTGAAATCCATGTTCGAAAATTTGGTTCGAACAGTCTGTTTTTTGACAGAAATTATGATATGTTCGAAAAAAAAATTCGAACAACCTGTTTATATTCATCATTACCAGTTCGAATACAACCACGACAATGAACCCTAATAAACCAATTTATGGCGAAAAAGTGATGAAAAGACGCACAAAAATAGTAATGTGATTATTGTAACACTGAAAAATTATGGAGAGAACTTGTATCATTCATTTTATTTATACTAGCATCCTTCATTACTGGGTTTTGTTTAGAGGTGGCTCTTGAAGGTTTTGGGAAGAAGAAGAAGAAGATGTATTTTTCTTTTTTTAATTTTTAAATTAATTTTATAAGAGGGTTATTTTTGTCTTTTCAAATATGTCTAGTTTTATCCAAAAAACAATGAGGTCAACTTATAAAATTTTGGGGTGCCAATATCCGACCCAAAAACAAAACCTTACCATTTTTCTCTCTCATCGTCCTCCTTCCATTATCCACCTACTGTGGATCGTCGCTCTGCCAAGAGCAATTTCTAAGGTTTTCAATAGCAGATCCAAATTGTGGAATTCTGAATTTTTTGTAAGTTTTCCTTAAATTTTGTGTTGGGATTTTAGCATTTGATAATTGGGAACGAATGCATATTTTGTGTTTTCATTTGGTGTTTTGCATGAATCAATGAATTGTTTGCTGAGATATACGTTTCTTATATGCTCACGCCTCGATGCCTTAGTCTATCAGTCATATATGATATTAGTTTAATTAACAGAAGGGATTCAAGTTTTTATAGCCTTATAATTTACCAAATAACACATTAAACTACTGATGTTGAAATGAAGATCGACAAGAAAAACACACTTCGCCCTATCTCAGTGTGTGTCTCTTTTATTTTTCTTCACATATATGTATGAAAATAATTTCATATGTAACTGATTGACAAAAATTATTTTCACTGACGATTATATTTTAAAACTGAAATTCATATATTTTACACCGTGGTTGCTTGTTCAATTATTCATGATACTTATTCTTTCTCCCCCTCACATTTTCTACAAAAAGATTGTCAATTTTCTACTAGGTAGAATGTACTTTGTAAGAGCTGAGGTTACTGCAGGCTTCAACATTTACCACAGACACACCATTAAATTACTACAACACTTAATCGGTAATGTGTATAACCAACAGCATAGACATGATTACTTGTTAACTATTTTAGAACTTAAATGGGCGGTTAATGTGAAAAATAGAGTAGTTGTGGGTAGAATGGGGTTAGGTGTGTGAACAAAGATGGAGCAATATAATATATCTCTATTGGTTCTTTATTCAGCTATTATCTACAGAACCCACAATGCCTAGAAATTAATTAGCAGTAAGCTTTGTAGTTAGAGATTAGTCGTGTGAATGAAGAATTGTGCCAGCATTAACAATCAGCCAATTCAATACGATAAAAATCCATATATAGAGCGAAAATTACTGCAAAACCATTTGATATCTGAGATGGTTTTGCAGTAAAAAAAGGTTGTTAGATAACATTATTACTACTACTGCTTCAATTTTTTGTCATTTTCAATTTTTTCTTCTTCTATAATGTTTTAAAATCTAAATTGTGTTGCCTCTGAAAGTAGATTACTAGGAAAAGTTGCAGTGATAACTGGCAGAGCAAGAGGGATTGGACCGCCAAGGCCAAAGTCTTCGCCGTATCTTAAGTTTTTTTTTTCAACTTTCAACTTGGAATTTTTTTTAATATTTAAAATGTTATGTAATTTAGCACACTCTCAACATCTTTTTAAGCTGCTGCATATAATAATCTTTTTTTTATAATTTGATGTCACCGAGCACTAAAGTTTAGTTATATAATTTGGTATATTTGCTTTCATTAAAAAGATCTTTTGAATGTCCTTTTTTTAGTTAAGTTTCCTTGAGGCTATATATGATGTATTTCTTCTAAAATTATGTTAAAAAACTCTGTCTACTTTAACTAATTACACTATTGAATGCTACTTATTATTATTTTTCATGTTAGTTCCAAACCCTACCCCCCCCAAATCGAAATCCAAGTTTTTTCTACATCTTTAGTACCCTCATTGATTGCAAATATATCCTAAGAAGATAATTTCTAAAATTTCAAAGACCTTGATGATTATATAGAGGATTTGGTCTCTCTGTAATCACTTACTCTCCATCGAGTTCTGTCTGCTGGGCAAGCTATGGAGCAAGTCAACGCTTCATCTGGAGGTAATGCACTAAACCTCGGTTTCATAGGTGTTTATGCAACTTTTATGCTCTATTATCTTCTATTTCGGACTTCTAAATAAAGACTGATAGAAAGAATCCAACTATGCGATTAATATTGGTAGTAGGCATGATTTTCGGTAAACAACAATTTTATCTTTTCCCTGGTATTAGAATAAATTGTGCTAAAAAGGTCTGTTGATATCAATAAAATTTGTAAGCATTAGTATTTTATCATCCACAATAAACATTTAGGTATGTTGATGCAAGAAATAAATGATCAAAGAAAATCAAATATAAGATAATAACAAGTGTACACCCGCTTCCCGGAGTACATTCCGTTAGGAAGCCCCCAAATTTTAATTTTTTGTTTTTCTTTTAGTTCTTTATTCAGTTTAGGGTTTTCCCCTATTTTAGGTGTTTTAAAGAATATACTGCAAAGATAATTTTGGCACAAATTTCGTTTGAATATAATTTGTTAAGCCCTGGGTATGTTATAACTGAGAGTTATTATTTGTTTGATTCAACATGGGAAATTAATTTACTGGTTTTATATGATAGATATTTCACTTCTAACTTCTAAGTTCAATCTTTTTTTTTTGCCCCCCTTTCCTTTTGTTCGATAGACACTTGGATGATGGCATTGCAGCCCCCAGCGGACGTTACATTGTACACTGGACTGATTCCAAAATAGATCGTGATCGGAGATACAAAATTGTATGACCATATGACGCACATTCTTTTTCTTTCTATTTACTCATTTATCAACCCTTTTTTTCTGGCTTTTATATAAAATCTATATTACATTTTTTACTGCAGCAAAATGTATTTGGCTTACAAAAAATTTTCTGAGAGCTATGTGCCGACATGTTTGTAAACTCTGTGAGCCTTAATTTATCATACTCATGTGATCATTGATTTATATTGCTTTTTTTTTTTCCAATTGTTATACTTTCTTGTATTCAGAAATCTCTTCAGAAGCTATGGTTGGGTGAACACTAAGTCCCTAAAATGCTAGTCGTGTGTAATTTACTGATTTTGCGGTTTGATTTTGTGAATGACTATTCATCCTGTTTGTTCTTTTTTTTTTTTTTTTCATTATTATTAGTTTTTAATGCAGCGAATGCCTGTGTCCTTGTTCATAGGGTGAGAAATCAGTTTACAATTGAATATCATTATTGGGATAATTAGAGAAACTTCACTTTTAGTCCCGTTAAGTTTTTATTTTTTATTTTTTAAGGACTAATTGCATTGTTTTTTTTTTTTTTTTCATTTTGGCAAATACTATTCATTTCATGTGAATTACAGTGGACAAAGTACAAAAATCGGCAAAATGGTTTTCGAAGCGGATCAAGAATCAGGGGATTCAGAAATAGCTGATCTTTTCAGAGTCTCGAGGGACGAATGTTGTGTATATCCAGGTTTGATGTGTGAAAAGTTTTTTAATTAGTGATTCTGTGAAAATGATGAAACATGGCGGTAATGCTTGTAAATCATTTTTTGTTATACTTTTTGTTTTAGATAAACTCTTTGTTTATGTTAATTATTTTGGTGTATTTATGGGTGAACTAATTAATATATGCACTAAATATTGTGTTCATCCTAACTAAGGGTATAAATATTTTACTTTTATTAAATTTTGGTGTATTTGTTAGTAGTATATGCTTAATATTTTGTATTGATGATTTTGGTGTATTGGTTGGTAGTAAATGCATTAATATTTAATATTGATGATTTGGTGTATTTGTTGGTAGTATATGCATAATATTTAGTATTGATGATTTGGCGTATTTGTTGGCACGTGCTTTTATTTTGTTTTGTTTTTTTAAATTAATACTTTGTAGAACGGGTTTAAGAAAACCCGTTTTAGACATCATACTTTCTAGAAAGGGTTTACGAAAATCTATTCTTGAAATCATATAATCTAGAATGGAATTTGAAAAGTCATTTTATATATCATACTTTTTAGAATGCCTTTTCAAAATCCATTCTAGAAAATCACACTAATCTAGAACGGGTTTCGAAAAGTCCTTCTACATATCACACTTTCTAGAATGTCTATTCAAAACTCGTTCTAGATATCATGCTTTTTAAAATGTCTTTTAAAATCTGTTTTAAAATATCACTTTCTTGAACGCGTAAATATATTATACTCTCTCCGTCATACAAATATAGTCCAGTATTCCATTTTCGTCCGTCCCACAAAAATAGTCCAGTTACCATATTTAACATATCATTAATTTTTCATTTCCACACATACCCTTAATTAATATTTTTGAAATACTAGTTTTCCACCTCGAAAATTGAGAATTAATGATTACAATACAAAATCTTACTATTCAAATAACAAATATACTAATTCCAACACCAGTTTTTATAATTATTAATTGATATTAATAAATTAAAAAAAAGGTATAATTGAAAAATACTAACTAAATTAATTACTTAACTATATAAACTATTTATTTTTAATTTGTGTGAAATCAACCGCAGGACCATCATTTTGGGACGGAAGAAGTATAGAACCGGTGAAACAATTGTTCTAGAAAAAGTATAACTTTTACGGTTCAATTAGAATACTACTACTGCTAAATATAAATGATTTATTTAGTATGAAACATTGTACTTTTTCAAAATAATAGAAATATGTGTTTTAAAATGTGCAACTTTTTTCTCTATAATGATAATTTTCTTATTTGAAGAAGGTCATTGTCGTACGTGAGACAATTTCATAGTAATAGAAATATGTGTTTTAAAATGTACAACTTTTTTCTCTATAACGATAATTTTCTTATTTGAAGAAGGTTATTGTCGTACGTGAGACAATTTCACAGTAGACCTACTGTCCAGAAAAAACTTTGGAAAACTTGAGTAGATGGGAGAATAAACATAAATAATATTCTAATTATAAATGAAAACCACATTATTCATTTCTTGTTTGATATAAGTCTCCTTTTTTATTTTTACACTTATTTATAAGATCGCTAATTGTCTTATCACCATCGTTTAAAGTAAGATTTCGATGATATTTTCTTACTCTTTTCTAAGACTACTTTATACAACATATATGAAGAAGCAAAGGAATTATTTTTTATATTTAGTCAATAGAAATCCTATTTTCTAATTTTATAGGATATTATCGCCGCACATGATTAATTTTCTCATCGACTGGTTGTGTTTGAAAAATTGATGCCACGATAGTATACAATTGTAATTCACCTAATTATTAGAAGAAAAAAGAAAAACAATGTGAGCAAAATATATATTATTTATAAGATAAATACTTGTGTTAAGCAAAATGCACGGAACATGACCTGTTAAGCCATTTGATACGATATTGTAATGTATTGATTTTTATACTATGATATATTGGTTTTTGTATTCAAAAATATTATTTTTTCATAAATCTCTGACGCGTGATATGATGTATTTGTTTTTATACTATGATGTATTGATTTTTCACTATAATGTATTGGATTTTGTACTATTATGTATTGATATGAAATTTTGGCCTAACGGATATCAGTTAGTCCGGCCTGACAAGAGTGCTGCCATACTTATAATCATGGGTGAAGATTGATAATCAAGCCATCAAAATCACTCCAATAATTCAAAGATTTATATTTTTAAACAGTCAAACCATAGTAAATCGATTTATACCACCAAAAGTTGGGATCATTTATCTGTCTTGAGTAGACTATTTATACCTTTCTTTCCAAATCCTAAGTGGACATGCATGACAAAATTAGTGGTCACCGACTTACTTGGTGAAAAACTTAACCAAAATACTAACCCTAATTAGACACATGGCGTTACTTCATTAGCCATTAGCCATTTTTGAACCAGGATAGTTAACCTTGATTACGTCTTTTCCGCCGCCTCAAAGTCGTCCTCATCTTGCCTTGGTGTCGATCCGACATTTCCTCATGGTTGATCAAGGCCGAGTTATTTATCCCTCATGGTTGAGCGTCTGGTCAAATCCGGATGATTCGCGCATGACTCTTGCCTTGTTGGGCAACGAATCCCCCAATCGGCCTCATATGTCCTGTTCGAACGGCCCTTAGTTGGCGAGGGCGCACGGCTATGGGCTCGCAACTCGAGGCCTGGTCGGCCGAGTTTCTTATCTCAACTTGTCCGCGCCTTGTCCGCTAGCCTTTGGTTGACAAGGGCGTGTGTCTGCGTGCTCGTGACTTAGGGTCTGGTCGCCCGACGTGCCCGGCTCGGCTTGTGCGCATCTGGTCAGCCGACCCTTGGTTGTAGAGGGCGCGTAGCTGCACGCTCGTGACTTAGGGCCTTGTCGGCCGATGTGCCCAGCTAGTCTTATGTGCGCCTAGTTGGCCGGTGCTTGGTTGTCGAGGGCAGCACGGCTGCGCGCTCGTGACTCGGGGCCTGGTCGGCCGATGTGCCCTACTTGACTTGTGCACGCCTAATCGACTGGCCCTTGGTTGGTGAGGGTGTGCGGCTGCATGCTCGTGACTCGGGGGCTGATCGACCAACGTGCCATGCTCAACTTGTGGGCGCTTGGTCGACTAACTTTAGAAAGGATGCATGTCTGCGCGCTCGTGACTCGGGGCTTAGTTGGCCGACGTGCCCTACTCGACTTGTGCGTGCTAGGTCACATGGCCTTTTGCGAGGGCGCGCGTCTGCTCGCTCGTGACTCGGGGTCTAGGCAGCCGACGTGCCTGGATCAGCTTATGCACACCTGGTCGGCCGACCCTTGGTTCGCGAGGGCACACAGTTGTGCTCGGGACTCGGGACCTAGTCGACTTATGTGCCTGGCTTGGCTTTTGCGCACCTGGTCGGGTAGCTCTTAGTTAACAAGGGCGCCCGGCTGCGCGCGCTTGTGACTCGGGGAATGGTCGGCCGATGTGCCCAGCTCGGCTTGTGCGCGCTTGGTCGGCCAGCACTTGGTATTCGAGGGAGCGCGGCTGCGCACTCGTGACTTGCGGCCTAGTCGAACGACATGCCCGGCTCGACTTGTGCACGCTTGGTTGGCTAGTCCCTTGTTAGCGAGGCCGCGCGACTGTGCGCTCGTAACTCGGCGCCTGGTCGGCTGACGTCCCTACTCGACTTGTGCGCGCCTAGTCGGAACGCCGAGTGCTGCAAACTCTGCTCGGCCGATGCGTACCTGGTCAGTTGGTGAGTGCCGAGTGCTACGCGCTCTACTTGGCTGGTGTCCCCTGGTCGACCCATTGGTGTTTTTCATGTGATTGTGGTGTTTTTCTCGTATTTTTAATTAGGGTTTAGTTTTGTTTATAGTGGTATTGAGTCAAGTTTCGTTAGGTTATTAAGTTGTTTTCTTGTTTTATTGTTTTGAGCCTTATGTGTACATTGTTAGTGATGTTTGTGTGATTCTTGAGTTTTTATGTTCAAAATCCCTACTGCATAGACGAAAGAACGGGCTCACTTGAGATTGGTCGTTGCTCTAAGAAGATAAAGTTCAATTGGAGGGACGGGTCTTGAAGTTAGTGCACTAAAGAAGCAAAAATAAGTGACTTAATGAATTAGACCCGCGCCAAGAAGTGCCAAGCGCCTCCAACTCAAGCCAAGTTCACCCTTGCGCCTAAATCCGTGCCAACCCGCGCCAAGACGTGCTTAAATCCGCGCCACGAGCTAGTTCCAAAGGCCACAACCTTCTGGAATGGTCGCCAAGCCGTGACAACCTCCGCCTAGAAGCATGCCAGGGACCTTGGCGCAAGGCAACTTGTGCCCAGAAGCAAACCAGGAGACCCTGCCAGGCACCAAAGCACGCCAACAACTGCGCCAAGAGACCCTGCCAGGCACCAAAGCACGCCAACAGCTGCGTCAAGCTGTGCCAGGAGACCCTGCCAGGCGCCAAAGCACGCCAACAACTGCGCGAAGCTGCGACAGGAGACCCTTCCAGGCGCCAAAGCACGCTAATAGTTGCGCCAACCCACGCCAAGCATCAAGCCAAGGGCCTAGCAAGGTGTCTTTGGGTCAACTTTGGTCAAACACGGGAAATCCAAGCATATAAGGCTAATTTGACCCATTTCCCGTTAATTAGACCTAGTATAAATAGATGTAAGATGAATTCAAGTGAGATATCTCTCATTCTCCCAACTCATTCATGATTTTGGATTCTAAATCCTCTTTAGCTTTTAGATTTTATATTCAAGATTTTTCTTGGGTTTGTTAGCTCAAGAAGAATTCAAGTCATCACTTGGATCTTAATTCAAGTAAGCTTTTCTTAATTTCTTCCTTGTTCTTCAATTTCATGCTTGTTCTTCAATTTATGCATTTTGTCTTAGCTCTTAGATTTGTTGTTAGATTTATGATTTGGCTTATGGAATCTAGGTGAGTGACACACCTTGATCATAGATCGGGTCCTTGATTATTTTTATTTTAAGTATTCCTTATGCTTTATTTTGGTTATTTTCATGCATGGTTTAATTTTGATTCCTAGATCTACTCCTTCTTTCTAGTTATTTTTCGTAAAGATTTTAACTTTCACGTCAACTTTCATTGCTTTTTCCAATAGTGCATTCGATTTTCGTTAATTCACAATATTTAGATTTCATGATCATGCATGCATAGTTGTACCTTAGGTTTCTTTGATTGTACTTTGTTGTTTCTTTGCTTTTTATTGCTTATTTTGATTATTGCTTGCGATTTCAATACGGCAAACGGATGAGTCATTCGAAATACTTGCTTTACTTTTGTTTTCTTTTAGTTCAACAAGCTAAAACTTATTGATTCATACAATCACTTGAATTCCGATAATACCAAGTCATGAAAATCCTATATACCATCACCACTAAAAACTACATTTCATAATAGCGCCGTTGCCGGGGATCGAACCCGGGTCACCCACATGACAGGCCGAGTGCTACGCATTGTACTTGGCCGGTGTCCCCTGGTCGACCCATGGGCGCCGAGCATGCCACGCACTGAGGTCAGCACGTAGGCGTCAGGCATTGGGCGTGCGCGTGCTGAGAGCAATCATTACGTGTCGTTGTCGACGATTGATGGACATGGAATCCTAGGTGATAGCCACGGTAGCCTACGTGATAGGTGATAGGCACGACATCATGATAGGCACGGTGGCCTAGGTGTTTGACTGGTCAACGTGGAATGACTTGACAATCTAAGGTGACTGGGTCGGCCTCTCGTGTATCGGGTGGTTACGTATTTGAGACGGGGACTATCTTATTTGGCCCGTCTCTTATTGGGTTGGTATCAGAAGCGGATACAGAAAGAAATTCTTGGTGGGGCACCAACACAATATTTTTTTTTTATTTATTACAATAATATTTAAAAAATTATCACATGAAATAACAAGTATAAAATCTAATAAGGATTTAAAAAACAAAAAATACTATTATTCTCATCGAGTTATCATATTTTGAAATCGACTTACAATTGCATCATGCTAATAATAAAAAAAACCACTCTTTCTCTAGATATGTAACTAGAATAATTATGCAACATTTCATCTCTCATATGCTATTATACAATTTTATTTTACATACATCATTTTGGATAATACTCTGTTTACACTCGTCATCATCACATCAGAAGTAACACTAACTTCAAAAGAAATTATACTTTTGGAAAGTTTAATGCTAGCTTCTATTATACAAATTAAAGAAGACTATTTAAACAGATCATCATACTATTATGATTTCGAAGACCAAATTACTATAATTTAAGTAAATCAAATACCAATAGCAATAGTTATTTTTTTACTTAATATGTCGACAAAAAGATTTACAAGTCATCAAATGCTCAAATCAATAAAGCATTCCCAACAATTGGTATAAACAATATATCTAAAATTTACAAAATTTGATGATAAATAAAAATCATCAACATCTAAGTTCAAATCTCCTTGAAATATTACCAAAAAAATCATTATACATCACTTATTCTAAAAATTAGAGATTAGGGCTTAAAGTTTTAAATAACAAGATTATCTAATGTAGAAGTTAATACACTTTTTTTATTTAAATTAAGAGAAACTCAATTATTTTTATAATTGATAACTTTTATATATATATATATATATATATATATATATATATATATATATATATATATATAGAGAGAGAGAGAGAGAGAGAGAGAGGTAAAACAAAAAAAAAAAGAGGGGGAGGCATGTGTCACCCAGGCCCCCATATACATTGGCCCCTGGTTGGTATATATTTTTAACCCGAATCCTACCATGTGTCATCCTTATCCTTTGTATGGTCTTCCAGGTCAGGTCAACTATCAACAAGCTCCTGAGTGTTGAGTCCGCTATTCGTTAGGCGAGTTCGGACTCACCAGTTTTTCTGAGGTGTGTCGACCTTGAAGATCGAGTTCGTAATGTCAGTGTCTTGTTCCGTTCATCCCATGGTGTGCTTGAAGCCTTATTCACATGGGGTGTACATCATACATGTTTTGTCTTCTTTCCTTTATTGGGTTGAAGGCCTTTCTCTTTTTTCCTTTATAAATAGAAGCTCAAGACTTTCACTCATTCGTTCTTTCATTTTCTCTTTCTTGCATTTGAGATTTTCTTGAGTGAAGTCCTCCCCTTTTTTTTTTTTTTTGCAGCTCGACCTCATTGTTTGTACGAGCCCCAATTCGACTTTCTTGCTAGCTTTCACCTTGTTTCATTCTTCTAGAGGTAAAGATATTTGCTCTTCTTTTTCTTTTTTATTTAAATGTCTTATAGTCCAGGATACTCTCCGGATGGTTTTGGTGAGGGGCTACGGGGGTGATGGGAATCATGGTGATGCTTGGCCGGGAACAAGTGGTTACGATGCTCAGCTTGGCGTAAATGAGTATGAAAACTTTGATTCAGGTGCAATATTCGGCCCTGGTCGGCCTTTTAGTTTTGAGAAGTTCGACGGTGGGGACCAAATTGGTTCGAACGCTCAGTTCGGTCCTGGGGAACAATTCGGTGCAGCCTGTGAATTCGGGCCGAGAGTAGAGCTTGGCTATAGTAGAATGTATGACCAGGTCAACTTCCTTGGTCCGATCGGTCTGCATGGTGTGGATTGGATTCGGGATTGAAGCCTGGATCGGATTGGGACTCCGGTGGACAAAGTGGATCCTTACTAAGGGGTGGCTCCTGGTTTTGTTCGATGTAAATTGGAAGGGTCCACAGCTGACGCGCGTAGGCCAGCTGCTCTTGTATCTCAAGAAAGAGAGAAGCGCTTCAAGGCTGCAATGGTAAGTTCGGTCCAACGATGGCTTGACCCAATGAGTCCACTCCTCCTTGTCATTGGAAAAGGCCAGCCCCATTAGAGAGGGAGAATTTGGAGCTGGAAATTGCCGTGCAGAGTAGCTCTCTCACCAAGAAGCATATCGAGGAATATCGTGATGAGCATCTCGTGCCTGGCGACATACACTTGTTCCTGTACTACCAAGCCGAGCAGATACATCATCCACATCCCTCCTGCACGACTCTATTTTGTGATAGCTTGAAGTTCGACATTTCGTTTCTGCTCCTCACCTTACGTTATGCATTTACTGAGTAGATGGGGTATTCCCCTTTTCCATTTCTATCCCCTGTAATTGGCTCGCATCTTAGGTGTTATGATTATATTCAGCGAGAATGGTTTCCCGACTCCCACCTTTGATAACCTATATTGGCTATATCTATGGAATCCGTCCGGAGGTGCCAGGTCAGGATGGTTCTACGCCTCGGTTCGGGATGGTGTGTTTAAAGCCTTGGTGTCGGATGTTTTAGAGACTCTACACGTGTTGAAGCTATAATGGTTCTACGTGGGGGGTGACTGGCAATCGCGGAGATCCGACGGGCGTGTCTGCAGCCTTTCACTTATGCTTGTTTTTGATATTGGTTGGTATATATCCTCGTTCTTCATCATTTTCTTCTATTCTAATCCCTCATTATTTCTTTTTGCTTGCAGCTTGACCAGGGATTGTTGAACCCAGTGTTGATTTCGTAGAATGCTTGTACACCATTTTGTGTTTGAATCCAAATCGTGGCTTTAGGGAGAGCTTTTGGATCCTGTCAAGTGTTACAAAGTCGATTTACGAGTTCTTCCACCTGACATGGGTCTTGGACGAGTTCCTCCTTGTATGATTATCGGTGTTTATTGGGCATCAGGTCGACTCGTTGTGGCTTTGGTTGACTCGACAATTTTTTTTTGAGGCCGGCTTGTCAAACCTTCCTTTAGTGTCGACCTAGTAAGGTCGGCTTTATACTTCTTAAGTTCTTTCTCTTTGCAGTGTTTTTACCCTTTTTTTGGTCGAACCAGTGCAATGAATGTGTTAGAGGAGGCAAGAAAGTACATGGCTAGTTTGAAATCCAAGAAGTCGACCAGAGGGGGTGGTGTAGTCAAGCGAAGGAGGCCGACCCATTCTGACAGCGTGCCGCCCCTTCCTGAGGCCGAGCCCCCTACTGCTAGTGAGGGGGGGGGGGGGGTCTCATAGGCTCCCTATCGACATTGATCTTGATCCCAAGCCCAAAGCTACTTTTGCGGGCTCTCGTTCTCAGCCCCTGATTGTCGAGCCGGTCTACCCGATGGCGTACGCACCATACTATGACGGGGG
This sequence comes from Phtheirospermum japonicum, assembly GCA_014905375.1. Classification (NCBI taxonomy): domain Eukaryota; kingdom Viridiplantae; phylum Streptophyta; class Magnoliopsida; order Lamiales; family Orobanchaceae; genus Phtheirospermum; species Phtheirospermum japonicum. The sequence goes on along the minus strand of BMAC01000981.1, from coordinate 73,635 downwards.
TCTTCACACATCTTGGTTTTTAAAAAGGCTATTGATTGTGCTTGGGCGCTAAATTTATATAATTGGATCTCAGCTCTTCCCTCCGAGGAGAAGTTCAACTTTGTCGAGATCGACTTGTGCCGAGCTATGGGTTCCATGATGTTGCTTCGGCAAGATTTCTTGAAACTCCAAAGAATCGATGCTCAGCTCCAGAATGATAACCAAGCTCTTCAACAGAGTTATGCCACCTACACCGAGTTCGTCCTCGATTGAGACCTGTGTATGGAGAGGGCCAAGAAATCGGACTAGTCCTTGGCCGAGGTGAGGATTTTGACTGAACAAATGTTTGACGAGTTGAACAATGTGAAGGAGAAGCATGTTAGGCTCGTGGGGATTCACGTCGAGCAGGTCAACGCAGCTTATAAAAGGGGAAAGAAAGATGGGGTTGCGCAGTACGAGGTCGTGACCATGGATCTGATGATCAGCGCCTCCTATCTGTTCACCGTGCAGAAGACTTATGATATGCTTTCGATTGGTTCCTCTCATCTAGACCTTGCGAAGCACATTGCTGAAAGGAAGGTCGAGCTTAGGATGGGTGGTTTCGATGATGACATGGACGGTCCGGATGAGGAGGCTGACGAAAAGGATGGTGGGTGAAGTTTAGTCAGCGGTGATTAGGTGTCTGTTTGTTTTCTGATTGGCTTGTCACTTTTGGATGGCCTGAATGTTTTTTTAATTGGACTTATTTTCGAGTAGCTGATTTTCATGTAACGAATTTATTGTGTATGTATTGGGAAATTTAATTATAGGAATTTCCTTATTTTTCTTTTGTAGTTATTTGCCTTTCTTGGGCACAAAATATATTAGGACACAAAGTATTTTAGGACTCTAGATTTCTTTCCTAGTTGGAGTCTAGGACTTTATTTAGTTTTCTAAGTATTTGTCTAACTTGTTTAACAGGACTAGGAGTCTTGTTTATTATAAAGAGACGGACGCAGCAATTAAAAAGAGAAGCAGAAGAGGGGACGTAAGATTCTAGAGACGAAAAAACATAGTAGGAACGCACGCAAGACCGAGAACGAAATCAGAGAACAAGGTTCAATGATTTCAAGAAGTAAGAACGCAGAGCATCAGTCATACTTGGAGCTGGGATTCGGATCAAGAGTTCTTAGACGTTGCGTAACCAACGGACGAGAATATTTCTCACAGCAACAAGTATTATCGTATCAAGTTTGATACAATTGTTTTCATATATTACTTAGTACTTTGTAATTGATCTTTGAACGATAAGTAATATAGATTCCGGGTTTGTATACCCAAGTCCGTAAGAATGTTTTCTTACGGGCTAAAAGTTTTATCTCTGTATTTAATTTATTTTATCCGCTGCGTTTAATTTTTTATCTGTTTTTAAACTGTTCAGTAAACTGATGTTGGAACTGGTGTTATATCACCAGTCACAACATCTGTTTTCTGCATAAGAAATTTTATTTTCTTTAAAATTAGAGAACTACAAAACTACAGTATGTTATAATTCTGGTCGGCTTCTTTTGCTTCCCTCATGATAATCTGTCATCTTTAACTTGAAAATTTTATTATTGATATTGGCAGCTCGACTATACATCATTTTTGTCGACCTTATATTGTGTAGTGGTCGGCTATGTTGGGTAGGCTAATCCCGAAGTTGGGCTTTTGGGGTGGATCATAGCCTTGAGGTTTTTTTGATCATTTTAACCTATTTATTTAAGATGACCGTTTATTAGGTCGGTTTCATTTGATGTTGCCAGCTCGGCCAGACATCATTTTTGGTTGACCTCACATTGTGTGGTGGTCGGTAAGGGGTTGGCCAGTCCCAAAGTTGTGCCTTTGGGGTGGTTCTTGGCCTTGAGATCTTTTTGATCTTGTTAATATGTTTATTGTGCCGACCATGTGTTAGGTCGACTTCGATTTATTTGATTTGTCAAGTACCTCTTGGCTATTTGCCTTAAGATTTCCTTAGTTTTTGTGAAAAGTTTTAAAATTCGTGAGTTGACTTATTTTTCTTTGAAAATCATTTCTTGGGCATGCATCAGGAGCGCGGTGTTTCTATGATGAGCTCGAACTCATCGGTGAGGTCGGCCTACTCCCCCCCCCCCCCCCCCCCTCTTTTTTTTTTTAGCGTCAACCTAAAGAGGTTTGCTTCAACTGATCCACTGTTCAGTCGGCCTATTTGGTCAACCTGTGGAGGTAAATCCGGACCACCCGTGTTTTATTGAGAACTATATGCTCAAGCGAAAATGAAATTTCATTAATAATACTTTTTTAGATACATTGCGTTCCATGGGTGTGGTAAATTATTACCATTGAGATATTCTAACTCATAGGCGCCGTTTAAAAGGGTCTCAGCAATACAAAACGATCATTCCCACTTTGCTTTGAGGGGCCCTTTGTTCGTCCCTAGGATGAGTTTGAGGACTAAGTCATTGACCTTGAAGCTCCTCTCTCTTACTTTGGAGTTATAATAATGCTCTCTTCTTTGAGAGGCTATTTATAGCTTTCCTTCCAAACCCTAAGTGGATACGTGTCACCACTTTAGTGGTCACTGACTGACTTGGTGAAAAAGTTAACCAAAACTTTAACCCTAATTAGAAACATGGCGTTTCTTCATTGGCCATTAGCCCTTTCTAAACTAGAGTAGTTAACCTTGATTATGTCTTTTCCGCCGCCTCAAAGCCGTCCTCATATTGCCTTGGCGTCGAGCCAACCTTTCCTCATGGTCAATCAGTCATTTCTCCTTCATGTTTGAGCGTCTAATCTGGATGATTCGCGCATGACTCTTGCCTTGTTGGGCAATGAATCCCCCGACCGGCCACCTATGTCCTGTTCGGTCGACCTTTGGTTCGCGAGGGCGCACGGCTGCGTGCTCGCAACCCGAGGTCTGGTTGGCAGAGTTGCCTAGCTCAACTTGTGCGCGCCTGGTCGGCCAGCCTTTGGTTGGCGAGGGCGTGTGTATGCGCACTCGTGACTTGGGGCTTGGTTGGCCGACGTGCTAGGCTCAGCTAGTGCGCTCATGGTCGGTCAACCCTTGATTGGAGAGGGCCCGCGGCTGCGTGCTAGTGACTCAAGGCCTCGTCTAATGACGTGCCCTGCTCGACTTGTGCGTGCTTAGTCGGTGTACCCTTGGTTAGCGAGGGAGGCGCGGATGCGCGCTTATGACTCGGGGCCTGGTCGGCCGACTTGCCTGGCTCGGCTTGTGCGGGCCTTGTCGGTCGGCCCTTGGTTGACGAAGGTGCGCGGCTACGTGCTTGTGACTCGGGGCCCCGATCGGCCAATGTGCCCGGCTCGCCTTGTGTGTGCCTGGTCGGACGGAGCCGACGTGCCCGACTCGGCTTGTGCGTGCCTGGTCGGCCTGCGCTTGATTGGCAAGGGCGCGCAGTTGCGCTCTCGTGACTCGGGGCCTGGTCGACCGTCGTGCCCTGCTCGACTTGTGCGCGCCTCGTCGGCTAGCCCTTGGTTGGCAAGGGTGCGCGACTTCACGCTCGTGACTCTGGGCCTTGTTGGCTGACATGCCCTGCTTGACTTGTGCGCGCCTGGTCGACTGGCAGGCGCCGAGTGCTACACACTCTGCTCGGCTGGTGTGCGCCTGGTCGAATGGCGAGTGCCGAGTGCTACGTGCTCTGCTTGGCCTTGCCGAGCGTGCCGCGCATTGAGGTCGGGGCATAGGTGACGGGTTTTGCGTACCCTGCTCGACCAATCGTGTCCTTGTCGGCCGACAGGCGCCGAGCGTGTGCACGCTAAGGTCGGCCAAGACGTGTCGTTGTCGACGGTTGATGGGCACGGAGTCTAGGTGATAGGCACGACAACCTAGGTGATAGGTGCGTTGGCCTAGGTGTTTGATTGGTCAACATGCATTGACTTGACAATCTAAGTTGACCCGGATCGGCCTCTTATATATCGGGTGGTTATACATTCGAAATAAGTACTCTCTTATTTGGCCCGCTTCTTATTGAGCTAGTATATATTTTTAACCCAAATCCTACCACGTATCGTCCTTATTCTTTATACGGTTTTCCACGTCAGGTCAACATCAACATATTGCATAACACTCTTGGTTTTTACCCAACCAAGAGTGTACATATCAAGTCACTCTAGGGTATACATATAGTTTGCCCATTTTGTTAATAGTCCATGCTAATTTCAATAATTTATTTATAATTTGTTGATGTACGTCCATCATGTGGCTACTCGTTAAAAAAAAAAAAAAAAAAAAGCCTTGGAATTCGCTAGGCTAATTATAATCATTTCACTTGTGTAGAATGATTTCAGAGAATGGGAATCTTATATTTATTGTTCACTATTTATCCTACATAATCATATTATCAAACAGGAAAAAGCTTAAAAGAGACAGTGATTGTGATATGTGTGCCACTTATTGCAAAACAGTACTCCAATATCATAAACTTTAATTAGCAATGTAATAACTTCTCAAGAAATAACTTCTGCTTTTGACTTATTTACTATAATAATTAAAAGCATGCTCATTCTGAACCTCACGGCATATATGCATCTCGATAATTTGATAATTTAATAATTTAGAAAGGCCTGTTTTTACTATATTCATTCTTATAAACTCAATAATTTATTAATTTAGAAAGAACTGTTTTTACTATATTTAGAACTTCATTATAACATATTATATCTTTATCTGATTTCAAAATATTCTCAAATTTATATTATATTATAATATTTCTTGTTTTTACTTTTTATTTTCTTTCAATTTAAAATTTACTAGTAATTATTTAGAATTAAAATATATATTTCATATATATTTAACCAGATTCATAATTGTTTCGGATTTATTTTAATATTTATAACATTTTAAGTGTTTGTAGTAAATAACTATTTAGAGTTTAATTATTTTTTATTATACTTTAATCCAATTTTTAAAAAATAATTTTTATTTTATATTTACACTGTTATTATCTACTTGACTTTTTTATTCCTACGTTTTTCTTAATAAATATTTTTAATTAAATTATATTTGATATATTTATTTAACGTGGTTCATATTATATTTCTGATTTATTCTATTATTTTATAACATTTTTAAGTTTTTTGTTTTATTAAACAATTATTTAGATTTTCTAAAATAATGTCGTAATAATATAAATAAAGAGAAATAAAAAAGAGTCAAACTTGTACATGGATCACGATGTCAATTCTTTAATTAAAAGCACATGTTTGAGCCTCATTATAACTTTTGGGGTTCAACCAATCCTTGTGGGAGAAATACACGTAGAGCAAAGAACCCCTTATGCAAGTAGCCAATAAATCAGGCAAAATCGAAAACAATCTCAAAAGCCCACAAACTGGCCAAAAACTAAAAACAAGATACAACGAGCAAAAATCCTTAGAAACTCTTACTATTTTTATCCTATTTTAAAATATTTTGGGATTAATATTATATTATTTATGAATTTTATGAATTTTTTTTGGTCGTTTTTGTTAATTTTAAATTTATTTAATAAATAATTAAAATTTGAATACAAATCTTTTGTACTTATTCAGTTAATGTTATAGTTTTTCTTTCAAGTTTATATTATAAATATTATGTTTCTTTCGGTTAAAGTTTGATTTTGGTAATTGTATATTATGTTAATGTAAATTACTCAAAAAAAAAAGTACAAATGAGTCCGACTAAAATACAACCGAATATTCAGTTTTTACTAAAATGAATGGATTTGATTTAATTATGAATCAATCTAACAGTAAATATTGAGTACTTTTGTACAAATCTGACCGTAGGCAATCATTTTTTAACCATTGGATCTTGTACAAATTCAATCAAAACCATCGATTTTTCGTACAGATGTAAGAATATAAAAATCCTTTTGTACAAAGTTGTATAGGGCTGTACACCTATTTTGAATTTAATATATTATGCTTTAATTATATAGCTACAAATATTCACTTAGTCATTTAATTAAAATATAAGAAAATTGTTTAAAACATAAAACAATAAATACATAGAAAATTATTTTTTATTGTTATTGTGTTATATAGTTTGAATAATAATAATTAATAATAATAATAATGATAATAACAATAAAGATAATACAATAGGTATAAGAGGGTGATCGCTCGGCCATCTGCCACCGCCGCCAGCCTTAAAATTCTTTAGCCACCAGAAAAAATCTAGCATTTTTTTTTGGGGCATAAGGGGGTGCCCCGCAGCCTACTACCGGGCTAAATAGTTATAGCCACCAGGAAAAAAAATCGACTTTTTAAATCTATTTTTGTAATTTGGGTATACGGGGATGCTCGAGAGACGTTGTTTCATTCATAAAATCTACGGTCTAATCACTTCGAGAGAATGTTAAACTACATTTGTGATTATAGTGAATTGAATCACAAAAAATACTTGATTGATAGAAAAGAAAGAACATTTAGTGTTCATTGGAATTCCAAACCCCGTAATGTTCCGCATCACTCCATATCTTCTATTTTTCAAATTGTGATCTTGGATAATTTAGTATTCCATAATTTTATTTAGTTATTGCTCGTCGTTCATAAGAAAAAACAAAAAAAAATTATCATATACTATTATTTGGATAAATTAAATTATCTAAATTGTACTACTTTTCAACTTTGAATCGATATATGGTCCTTGTGGAAGTCGATCTTACTCATTTCGTACTGCATATACATAGTATACTTGCGGTTGGATAGAGTATAATAAACAAACAATTTTTTATCACTCGCCACAATAAATAAAGTGCGGCCAAGTTTTTAGCGCCGTTGTCAGGACTAATTGATTTTAAGTTGGTAATAATATATTTGATAAAAGAGTTTAATTAAAATTAGTCTTATTTTGATTGGAGCCTATATTGGTTGGTTTACAGGCAGTGCATGCGCATATATTTTAAAGGGGCACCTTTAGAATCCATCGATCCCGAAATCGAGCCGACTTGTAAACGAAACAAGTCTAATTGAGTCAACCAAAAAATGGCGGACACACAAGCCAACGTGAATCTTCAAGCAAATCAACTCCTACAAAAATTGTAAGAATTGCAAGAACAATTTCAATAACAAGCCCCACCCCAACAAAATGCGCAACCGGCCATTCGTACCATATTCCAACCCGATGCTAATTGGGCTCACGAAGGAGAAAACGGGCTAGCAATTCCAGCAAACAAATTTGAGTTGAAGACGAGATTGATTGTGATGGTTCAAAATAATATTTAGGGGAAGTGCAATGGACGATCCAAACGCGCATTTGACGCAGTACCTTAAGATTTGTAGGACTATCAAGATGAACGGGGTTCTAGAAGATGTAATTAAACTTCGCCGATTCCCTTTATCTTTAAGGGATAAGGCCATGTTTTGGTATGATACATTAGGCTTCAGAGCTATTGAAACATAGAATGAGATGTATCAAAAGTCTTTACTGAGTTTTTTTCCACCAATCAAGATAAAAAAATTCAAGAGCGAGATTACCCAATTTCATCAACTAGATGGAAAGCCATTACACAAAGCATGGGAAAGATTCCAAGAGCTGTTGAGGAGTTCCCTCAACATGGTTTTCACAAAAATCAACAAGTTTGTTACTTTATAATGGGTTGAGTGGGCACACAAAGTGATGGTTGATGCTTCATCAGGAGGCACCTTGTTAGAGAAAAGCACGAATGAGGCAATGAGCATATTAGAAGAAATGGTGGCCAATAGCTATAAATAACCGACGGAATGCTCGATGAATAAGAAGGTTTCTATGGTGGGAGAGAATGATGTGATCATCGGTATGACCCAACAATTATCGGCGATGAATAGTAAGTTTGACATGTTTATGTCACCAAGTTCGAAATGTCACCAAGCCAAGCAAGTGGGGTTGCTATGCATGAAGCAACTGAAGACGTTAAATTTTTCAACCAAAAAAACTTCAATAATAACTATAGAAACAACCAAAGCAGAAATAAATACTATTTGATAATGAAAATCATCCGGAATTCTGATACGCCAATAAAAAAATAAGCATTCCAACCACCATCGCGTATGTTGGTGATGAATGGGGTGATCAACAAGGGAAAAGAACTAAGTATATAAGAATATTCACCGCATTTATGGGTGAAATGAAGTCTCATTTCGATAAAGGCAAAGAAACGATGGATAGAATCGAGGCAAATCTATCTAAGATGATTGGGTCAGTTGGGACCCACTTGAAGTCGATTAAGACCTAAATCTCTTAGTTAGCTCCATCATCGGAAACCAGCACGAGAAAAGGCAATTTCTGATAAATAATGAAGTAAACCCCAAATACCAAGTGAAGGTGATTCATTTGAGAAGTGGAAAAGATATGAAGGTTGAAGGATGCCAAATATTGAACTTCAACGATATACAAAGGATGCGGACAAATATGTCGATGAGGACGTAGTTGAATTAGAGATTGAGAAAGGGGACGAAAAACAAAAATCTATTCGTATCTCCCTTAACTCTTCTAATTTTTTACCATTTATTCAAAAATATCTAAAGAGGAAAATGAATGAGAACTTTTCTATGTTTTTAGATATTTTCCGAAAAACCCATATAAATATACTGTTTGTTAATACTTTGATGCATATGCCAAACTATGGAAGATTCTTCAATGAGGTAATAAGAATGAAGATGAGGTTTGAGAATTATGAGGCACCATCAACCTAACGGAGGGATGCAGTGTGGTTATCCAAAATATTTGCCTCTTAAATACAAGGACCCCGGGAGACACCATCAACTTTTTTATGTTATTTTGCTTTTCTTTGTTTTAAGGTAGTCGATCAAGCCTAAGAGCATTCATGAGAATACAAATGGCTCGATTTGACGAAAACACGACTCGGACCCATGAAGCACAACCATCGATCGATGCACCATCGACATGGCCATTTTTCGCCATTTTTGGGCAAAAGGACTATTTTGCCCACACTCTCACCCATATAAATATAATCTTTCTTCTTAGAAATAAGAGCTCTTGAGCTCGTTAGGGTTTGACAGCCCAAACCTTCTCTTGTTTCATCATTTTTCTTTCACCTTCGAGCATCGAATTCTTAGTGAATTAGCTTAGCTCGTAGGATCGTAACTTAGCATATATTCAGATTTATTTATAATTTGAAGAAGTGTTTTTCATGTAATTGTGGTGTTTCTCTCGTATTTTTAATTAGAGTTTTATGTTTATTTTAGTAGTTTTTAATAGAATTTTAGTAAGTTTTTATGTGGTTTTTCTTATTTTGATGTTTTTCACTTGACTTGTTAATTTTATATTTAATTGGGTTAAATGGATTTAAATTAATTGGGGGTTTGATGTAATTCTTGTGTTTTGGTATTTAAAATTCTCATTTAATAGGTGGCTTAATGATTTGAATTCAAGCTAAGGCAATGATTTGAACTCAAGCTCAGCCTTGTCTATTTCCATGCCCAATTCTGTGCCCAGATCAAGCTTAAAAGGGAGCAAACATTCTGGAACGGTGGCCTAGCCTTGCCTAGGCTTGCCCATTTTCACGCCCAAAGGAGCAATTCCCTTAGGCGCAAGAACAGGCGTAATTTCAACGCCCAAAATGCAGCCCAAAAATCTCACCCAGCGTCGCCCACCCTTGCTCGAAGTCGTGCCCGCGCGTTTCCTGCCTTTGAAGCGTCCGAATTTTCGCTCAAAATGGCATCCAAACTCTCGCCCACGCGTTGCCTGCCTTTGAAGCGCCTGAATTCTCGCCTAGAAGCGTCCGAATTTTCGCTCAAAATGGCATCCAAACTCTCGCCCCGCGTCGCCCATTTTCACGCCTGCTAATCTTCGAGTCGGCGCTGAGCCAGGTCCTGGGACACAAGACCGAGCCATGACCAACCAAGTCCGAGCTTACTTAACCAAATGGAGCTATCCAAAAGACTAAGGAGCCATTCTCTGGTCAAACAATGGTCAAAATCCGGGAATTAAGCTTTTGAAGCCCAAATTGACCATTTAAGCCCAAGAAAACTTAGTATAAAGGGGGACAACTTTCATTTTGTAGAGGAGGACTCAAATTTCCTAAACTTGCATAAGCTTTGAAATATTCTCTCTCTCTTGTTCTTAGTTTAATTTTGAAGATTGCCTTGGGTTTGTAAGCTCAAGAAGAATTAAAATATTCTCTTAAATTTTTTACTTTGATGCAATTTAATTCAAGTTTGTACTCTTATCTTTTAATTCAAGTAAGCTTCCTTTATTTTTATGCTTTGTTCTTCAATTTCATGTTTGTTCTTCAATTTATGCTTTTTGCCTTAGGTCTTTGATTACTTGCTTGATCTTGTGAATTGACTATAGATTCTAGATGAGTGACACGTCTAGCTTATAGATCGAGTCCTTTATCATTTTTATTTCAAGTTTTTCCTATGCTTTATTTTGAATTTTATTTTCATGCATAGTTTTAGGCTGAATCTTAGATCTACTCTTTGTTACTTGTTATTTTCCGTAAAGATTTAAGCTTTCACGTCAACTTTTCTTGCTCTTTCTATCCATGTTTTCAATTTTAGGTAATTTGCATTATTAGAGTTTTCATGCATAGTTGTACCTTGTGCTTGCATGCTTGTACTTGGTGAAACATTGCATTTTCTTGCTTATTTTCATTTTTGCTTGCATTTCCATATTGAGGCATACGACGAGGCATCCGACCAACATGCTATTTTAATTCCTAGAATAGTTTAATTAGGTTAATTGCTTTATTTGCATTTTGTTTTCGTTTCTCAAGCTACAAACACTTTGATTCCCTCAATCGAATCGATTTTTCGATAATATCAAGTCATGAACCCGTTGATACTTTCAGCACCACGAAAACTATGAAAACAAAATGGCGTCGTTACGACTCGGCTTGGTTAAGGCTTTCGATTTGGTTGTTGTTTCGTTGTGTTTTTAGCTTTCCTTTTTATTTGACGACTTCTTTGAGTGTATGCAAGGTCGTCGTTCACTCGGACACAATTTAGCCAATTATATTTCTAACCCCGAGCGATTACGGCGTGTACGACATCCCTTGCTTCTTGAATTCAATATGGCGAACAATCTTCCAAACACTGGCCCGTTTCTCGACCCTAATGGGAAATCTCCTCAGGTTGATCCTCAAAGTTCTAGTACCACCGAGCCCGTGGTTAATATCGTCCCTTCCCCACCGAATGATAAACTTGGGCTTTCGACTCCTAATCCCACACCCCTCCCGTCCACGCTCGAGAAAATCAAGGGAGTGGTTTTACCACTCATGGGAACACCATGGGCCTACACCAAGGTACCGCTCCCTTTCCCCAATCTTCTAATTCTTTTGGTCATGGAGGTAATTTTCCCAAATTGGGACGTCATGGTGCAAACCATGTTGGGAATGGTGGTGGTTTGGGTGGCACGGGCAACGTGGGAGGGCAAGGTGCAAACCACGTTGCTCCCAGTTCTCACGAATTTGGTCAACCCGGCATGGGAGGGCTGTTGGGAATCGATGGTACCGTCGCGCAGCGGAAAACAAAAATTTMTAATAATTGAATCAAATTCAATTGACGACGGCACATTTTATAATCAATTAATTCAAACAATGTTTTAATTGCTTTTTTTTTTTATAAATAGAAACAATTCGATTTTCGTAAAATCAAATAAGTATGGTCGGTTTCTATTTAATTACATATATATAACAATTATATATATATAACAATAATATATATATATATATATATTAATATATTAAACATGTATATAACAATTATATATATATATTAATATATTAATCATATATATATAATTATATATTATATAAACATAATATAAAGTCAGCATGCATTTAATATAACACTTATATAATCTACATACATATATTAACCAACACATGCAAAATATATGTATATACAGCATGCAGTAACATATATATATATATAAATCATATTACAACATGCATGCAAATAAAAGTTATACACTGTAACACATATATACATCACAGCCTATATTATGCATATATATGTTACAAAACAACATGCAGAATAAATATATATGTCATACACATACTTATCTAACAACACACAGCACGCTTATATCACACATATATATAAAAACTGCCATCTCTATTAACCATATTGCATACTTATATATTCGAACAGCCTTATTACCTCACGGCACGACGTGGCAAAGGCAACGCTCCTCACGGCAGAGGAGACACCGTGAAGGAGCTATCGGGAAACTCCGGCGAGGAGCTAACGGAGGCGGCAGCTTCGCAAGCAGTTCTCGACAGTGGCAGCGGTGTGACGGGCTGTGAAACGGCACGGCGGCGAGTGAGCCTTGGCTGCGACTGTCTCTGGCACGGCGGCGAAGGCGCGGCAGCTGTAACGGCCTCACAGCAGGGTGCTTCGGTGACAGCGACACCGTCGGGGAGGAGCGCTCCGACGCGGGGGGCTGCGACGCGGTCGGGGATGGCGGCTCCGGCGAACGGCACGCTGTTGGGGAACGGCCAAGAGGCGCGGCAACTCTGAACAGCAGCGGCACGACGGGCAGTGGCGCTACGACGGTCCTCGCTCCGCGATGACAAAGTGGCTCGGACCTGCAAACGGTCGTCGGCTGCGGAGGCGCTGAAACGGGTCAGGGGCGACACGTCTCCGACGACGGCGATCTGGCAGCGTACGGAACGGAGGTGCGTGGCGTCACGGGGCTGCGATGAATCTCCGGTAAATCGGTGTTCACACACCGTATAACCCGACGTCCCTACGACGGAGCACTAGATCCGTCGAGGGATTGAAAACGACGGAGAAAACCGAACTTTTCGGTGCGACGGCGACCGGCGGCAAGCGACGGCAACCGGGAGTGGACGGCTTGGAGAATACGTGTGGGTGGCTARGGTTCTTCACCAAATTTCCGTCTGTTTTGTATTGTTGTATGTTGTTCCAAACCCTTCTCCTTTTTCTTTTTAAAACCCGTGAGTTGTTTTGTTTTTATTAAACAAACCCCAAGCCCAACAAACCTAATGGGCTTAAAGGTTTTRTTTTATTAAAAACGAGCCCAAAACAACTGGGCTGGCCCAAGTAAGAATAAAAACCAAACTCCTTTTAATTTTATTTAAAAGGCCAAGCCCAAGCTTAATGGGTTTCACTTCGGCCCATTTCAAAAATTAAAAACAAGCCCTTTTATTTTAAAACTAAAGCCCAAGTCTTTTAATTAAAYAAACAAACCGGCCCAACAGCTTCAAATGGTTTATTGGGTCGATCCAATTTAAAATTAAAAACCCAATCGGAATTAAATCATTTCTCACAAACGATAATTTYGAAAAATATAACAATTATATTTTCGCGTCCAGAATAATTTTCTCGTATTTTTTTTCAATTCATAATCACAATTATGAAATTTAGATTCAATCATATTGACATCTAACTATGCTAAAATTAACAATTAATTTATAGCTGTCGTTTTCAATAATCAGGAAACACGTGGTGTGACCCTCAATGGTTCAGGTGTAAGCTAGCCGTGGGTTCCCAACATATTGTGATTCGAACAACACATTGTCCTTATATGAACTCGTCCCTTAGAGTTTCTGATTAAATAAAACTCATTTTACTTAATCACTGGTCAAACCAGAACCCAACGAATTATGAGAGGCGCCTAGCAACTACGCATCATAATTCCCTAGATACAAATGAAGTGCCTGCAAGAACCTTGTGATATAGCTTATATGTACAGTACGATCCCTTCGCGATCTATGTCCCGATTGAACAAGAGGTATTGGTTCATCGAGACCTCTTTCTAGTTCAATAACTGTGTGT
>BMAC01000981.1:15936-59876 GCA_014905375.1 Phtheirospermum japonicum | reverse complement strand
CGTAACCCTTTGACTAGGAACAAGTTCGACGAGTTACATTACGTGCTAGATTATCTCACGGTTCTGCTAGACCAATCTACCGTAATAGAGTAACTTCATCAGGACCATACCTATGCAACTAGCATGGGACAAAAGATATGGAATGCCAATATGTATAAAAGATATTATTTCGAATAAGAAACGATTGTATTACTAGAGAAAAGTCAGACCACAGCCACAAGTTGGCTTGTTGGTCACCTTATTCCAACAAGGGCATGGTGCAAACCATGTCAGGTATAATTGTTTTTCGGGAGCAAATGGTTCCTTCGGCAATTATGGAGCCCCGAATTCCGTTTCGTATGGCTATGGTGCTCCTCAAAATTTTCCGAATATACCAAGCCCGAGTCCCGGTCCGTATGGTATTCCCCCCGTGCATTTAATAATCGGAGCTATGATTATTATCCCTTGTCTCCTTCATATAATAATCCATGCTCCAACCATCACACCATACCCACTTCACCCATAAAAGTGCATGAAGCTCGTGTCAAGGTAAATTGGCCTCGTTTAGATGAGGTTCCAATATTTGATGAGGTGAAGCCCACCTTGGATTTTGGTGATTCGAGCTTGAACACTCGTTTGGGAGGAGTGTGTAAATAGGTGGTTATTGAGGATTTGGTTGAGTGCATCACCCCTCTTATGCATTTTGATGAAGTTTTGAACAAGAGTGGTGGGGTGTTGTCGTTGGAAGTGCAGAAGGATGTCGGAGATTCGAGCTTACTTGCTCTTTGTGAGGATGGTGGAGTTGTGGTGTCGGTTTTGGAGGTTTTTGAGTTTATTGAGCCTCATTTCATCTCGCCCGATGTATTGTTGAGACTTAACTTTGAGGTGGTGGAAGAGATAGTTGAGAAGGAGCCCGATCGCCCTCTCCTAAGCCCGGATATGGCATTACATGTTTTTGAAAGCGTTGAGGTTGTGATCGAGGAAACGAAAGAGCTTGGATTTTTTGATGGTCGTTCCATTTATTCGACGAATTTCCTAGTTATTCAGGTGACCGAGCATCGCTCCACGCTCCGATTAACTTTCAATCTCTTCTTGATGATCGACTACTCACGTTTTTTACCACCCAAGAAAGTTATAAAAATACATTCTCTCATCATCATACTTATTTTCTTTGCCCACCTTTATAGCGTACTTACTCATTTAGAAAATGCAAAGACATGGCACGAGCGTCACCTCTTTTTGGATCCCGGATGACGTCGCTTGTATGGGTCGTCGAGTTTTAGACGTTAAACAAGCATTCTTTGGGAGATAACCCAAGTTCTTGATTTTATTTTCTCTTATTTATGATATTTTGGGAGGATTGGTCAGAGTTTGAGGCCCGTTTATGCATACCCGGAGGCCTACTTTGAAGGATCTAAGGCTTTGCTCGAGGAACGACATTAAAAGGAGCGAAAATGAGGCCCTGCAGAATTATCATTCATCAATGCATGCACCAATTATTTGTTTGTGATTTTCGTATATTTTTGTGTCTTGTCTTGTGTGATTTATTTGGGTTTTAGTCGTATTTTATCCTGTTTTTCCTTATTTTGCATTTCCGTAGCTGTTGTCGTCTTTATAGGACTTTTCATATTTCTCTCTTACTTTTTGTAAATTTTTATGTTATTTTGCTTTTCTTTGTTTTAGGGTAGTCGATCAAGCCTAAGAGTGTTCCCGAGAATCACAACTGGCTCGATTTGATGAAAACATAACTCGGACTCGCGAAGCACAGCCGTCGATTGATGCGCCATCGATGCCCAGTCGACACTCCATCGACGCGCCATCGACAGGGCCATTTTCAAGCATCGGTGGCCAGGCCATTTCCGGCCATTATTGGGCAAAAGAACTATTTTGCTCACACTTTCACCCCTATAAATATAATCTTTCTTCTAAATAAGAGCTCTTGAACCTCTTGGGGTTTGACAGCCCAAACCTTCTCTTGTTTTCATCATTTTTCTTTCACCTTCAAGCATCGAATTCTTAGTGGATTAGCTTAGCTCATAGGATTGTAACTTAGCATCTAGTAAGCTTTATTTATAATTTGAAGAAGATCAATGTTCTTGGAGTAGCTCTCTCTCTCTTTTGGCTTGAAGATTCTTAGAACTTTTCTAATTACGTAATCATTCATTCTCGATTTATTGCATTTTCCTTGTTATTTTAATAAATGTTTGGAGCTATTGATTATATTGTATATGAGTATTATTTTAATTGTTGAAAGTTATGTTTGATTCGTTAATGAAGGTTAATTATTCTCCATTATTTTTTTCTTGTTTTCTTTCAAGCTTTTTATTCTTTGATCATGTTCATGCTTGTTTTAGGTTTTTGTCATTATATTTCTTGATGATTGTTGGTTAGAATTCATGGGGCTAGTACCTAGATAAGTTTAGAACCATCAATTGACATTGTTTGGTGTTTAATTTACAAGTTGAGATTGACAACCCCAACTCATAGATTAAGTATTCAATAAAATGCCAATTGATTGTGGAGACGATTCTAGAGCCCTAAATCCCTGTTTGATTAATCTTTTAAAAGTTTTTGATTTCATTTCTCGTCATTTAAATCACCATCTTGAATATTACAACTTTACAAACCTAAATTTGATCACATGTTTAGCGTAGCTTTTACTTATTTCCTCATTCGTGAATAAAACACGAGAATTGCTTCTGATTAGTCTTCCTCGAGATATTCGACTCGAGTCAAGCTTTCCACTTACAATTGCTCCGTTCTCTTGCGGATGAAATTTTCTAAAATAAGAAGTAAGTGAAAAAAATTTCGATTCAAATGTTCATTAGAGAATTTCATCAAACACTTAGAATGTATGCTTGGTTCTTGAAACTTTTGAGATTTATTGATGATTGGAGCATTCTATGATGATTATTGAGTCACTAGAATGTAAAATCCTTATTGTTGTATCAATGATTTTTGATTACTTAACGTTAGGGGGAAGTTTTCATGAGTTTGGGGAACAAACAAAGATATGATTATCGTCTGGGCTTGTAAAATTTATGTATTATATAGAAATATACGTGTTTTAACATGATCGATCATTGTTTGTATTAATCAAGTCCATTATAATTATATTTTTGATGAGAATGAATGAGGTTGAATTTTAAATGTTCGGTTTTGCTTTGAGATAAATAAACTAAATAGTTTAGGAGTCAAATGTTGTTTTTTAGAAAATAACTTCGTGATGTGTACGAAACTGACTAGGAGGTAATCCCTCCCGAGTACTCCAAGTGAGAGAGCTGACACCATCACCACCATATACGCCCATTTCTTCATCCGACGAGGAACATAAACATGTACCTAATTCGGCGACCAATCCGAAACTACTTGAGGTGCAACTACCCTCGCTCGAGAGACCAAAAAAGTGGGACAGGCTTTGCAAGTTAGTAGTACGAGCTATAAAGTATGAAAGCCTGATGTGCATGCAAGCGCTTGGGATCGAGGAAGACAAGAATCAACTTTTTAGTCAAATTGGGTGTAATAACGGCTTAATGAACGGTAGATGGCCAATGTACGAGCAGTTGACATTAGATTTTTGAGCACCCTCAAAGTCAAGAGGGTGAGATCTACGAGAGATTTAGTGGCGATCTCTTTCCAATTGGATAATACCGAGCACCTTCTCACCTTGGCTCAAATCACAAAGCTCTTCAACCTCAATGATGGAGGATTTTGCATCTGTGAGATGGAGAACTTCAACCGGTTTGGGTTTTGGGCCAGAATTAGTAAGAGAGCCAGTGAAAATGGCCCAGATTTTAATAGGAAGACTGCCAATGCTTGAAGATTCGAGATCCAGTGTTCCAATACATTCAAAGGGTGATATCATCGACAATAATCTCCTATTTAGAAATGAAGGCATGCGGAGACAAGAATTAATGGAATCGTGGTGCATGATATCAGGAACGACGTTCAATGTCAAGTGGGCCCTAGTAGAAAAAATTCTCCAATAATCAAACATCAGGAAGGGGCACGTATGCA
Source organism: Phtheirospermum japonicum (assembly GCA_014905375.1). NCBI lineage: Eukaryota > Viridiplantae > Streptophyta > Magnoliopsida > Lamiales > Orobanchaceae > Phtheirospermum > Phtheirospermum japonicum. The sequence continues at coordinate 55,880 of BMAC01000981.1, read as the reverse complement.
TCGGAGGCTTCATCACACCAATTGCCGGATTTTTCGGAATCCAGCACACAAACTAGGGAGCCATTTCATGAAATACAGAGTTGGATATCGAGCATTTAAGAACATAAAAATGATCCTTCCATATAGGGGTCAGTATATTCTCTAACAAAGAGCAAAAGATTATTTTTTGCTCCCAAACCCGGTACTCACCTCACACGACAGCCTCCGAGACCGAACAAACTTGAACCTTCACTCGTGAGAACATCAAGAAGTCAGGAGTGCTCTTGTGAGAGCACAAGAAGGACCAATCTCCCCATGATGACGAGGCAGGTCCTCACTCTAACACTCAAGAGAAGATCGCGATTTCAAAATGATGATGGGGTTGGAGGACCAGATGGAGGAGATGCAGAAAAGACACATTGAGATTAGAGGGATATGCGAGAGATGAGAAGAGACATGCTGCGAAAGATGAGACACATTTGTAATTTCTATATTCACTAGCACGACTATGAGGCCAAGCCTTCGCCCCTGACTTACCGTGAGATTTGTGAGTCTCACCAAAGTAAACCATGTCTTCTTTTCCAAACTTATTACTACATAGTGGCAAATAATTTTGAGGGGGATAGAAGTGCATTTTACTTTGGTCTTGTATTATCATTTTGCATTTCTTATAGGATTACATTAGTTGTTTTTATTTCATTTTTATATTTATTATTTTTCATTTTATTTGCACGTTTAAATTTTTTTATTAGAAATAAAATAGGATTTGTAAATAATTGAGTCTGTAATAATAAAATTTGATTTATCTGATGAAATGTGCATTTATGTGGCCTTTTTGTGAAGTAATTGATGTTGTGTTAAGGATGATTTGATTTTCCAAAAAAAAAATCCATATTTGAAAAAGCGCATGGCTTGAACTTTGGTTGTTGTACCTTAATTGAGAAATCTAACCTTCTTGCTTTTGGAAAAATATTATGCTTGTGATATTTGAACTGAGAATCATAAATAGTCATTTTCTTTCTTGTGTGAATTATCAGTCGTGTGTGTATCTATTTAGAACTTGCTGTAGTTTTTGTCTCAAGGTTGCATATTGTACGGAAGATTTGAAAATGATTTAAGCCATGTTATTTAAACCCGATTCCGGCCATACCCCTATATGAAATCATTAACATAAAATAATCCCTAGTTGGCCCCGTTGAGATTCCGTTCCCATTTCCATGAGCTCATTTTATGCTCTCAAAATGTTTTTGAGTTGTGAGAGTTCAAATTTTTTATGTTGGTTAATTTGAGTGAATTGATTGTTGGGTGAGGGGATTTATTTTCTTTTGATAGGCATAAAAGTTCTTTGATATAAAAAAGAACTTTGACGATAAAATTAAAGTCTATGTTAATTTTTTTATTTAGATATAATAAACAAAGTCTAAGTAATTCTTCAAATAAATATAAGAAGTTTAATAGTTTTTGGGTATAAATTGGGTTGGTTGATAGCCTAAGTCATAAAGGCTATGGATTTTAAGATAATGGGTTTTGAGGTTAAGGTGAAGCATTCTAAGAATATTCTCGTGTTTAAATAGAGGACAATTGTTGTATTTTGTGTGGTAGTTTGCACTATAATCACTTTTATCAAAATATTCCATACATTACCAAAGAGCCTATACTACAACCTTAATAAAAGACCTATTTTATTCTTGTCTTCGTACACACTAAGTATTGTAGGGACAAATAATTTGTAAGCTTATGTTAGTACATATAGTGATTGACATCGAGCGTATACACGTCCTAATCAAACACTTGTGTGATGAGCAAAACATTTACATTGTAAGAATCATTATTTTCAAGCAAGAGGTTAAAGGTAAAAAATGTGTTTCGATTGAGTCTTCATGTTGTGTTTATATTTTGAAAAATGATACTCTTGAAGTAAAGAAATCATCTTCATTTTTTTCATGTCCTTACTCATGTTTATCTCTTATCTTTTATTTTTCGAGGACAAACAAACCTTCAAGTTTGGGGGAGTTGATAAAAATGGTTTGATGCACATATTAAGAGTTATTTGATTTGGTTTCTGTTAATTAGATGTTATTACGTGTTTGGTATTTTCTTAGTTGTTTTCATAAGATTTTGAAGCTAATCAGGCTTGAGCATAAGTGTGAGAAGTATAAAGATCTAGACTAAGGCTAAAGAATAAAGAGTCTATTGGGCTAAATTGGGAGCAAGCCAACAAGTTCAACGAGTTAACGGGGCCTAGAGACTTGGTCGCAAACCCCTTTGCGGTCGCAACTCAGGTCGATACTGGAAGTTGTTTTCAAGGCAACCAGTCGCGACTAGGGTCTCAGATGGTCCAAAAACATTGCAATTATTAAAAAATCGGTATTGAAGGCTGGAGTTCCATGGTGGACTATAAAAAGGAGGTCTCAAACTAGTCCATATACTTCTTACCAATTGAACATCAACTCTTACACCATCCATCATTAAAGAATAGTACAATTATTGAAATTAATTTCAAATCATGAGATAGAGAATTTTTAGAGAAATCGATAGAAGAAACAACCAAAGTACGAAGATCGAAGGATTCACACATTCCATATGGTTCATGTTTTCTTAATTCTTACTTATGAATGCTATGTGTTCGATGAATTACCCAACTTATTTCATGAACATGTCTAGCTAATTCTTCTATTATTTTGGGCTTTAGATATACAATGAATAAATAATATTTAAATCTTTATTTCAATTGAGTACTATCCCTTCACTATTTTCGTGTTTTGATTAAGTGATTGACAACCGTTTATACTTATATAGTTGTGATTGATTGACTACATTTTATAACTAATAGTTTGATGAATAATAATTCGAGAGATGAGGTTCACCAATAGGTTTTCAAACACAAAATATTATAATCAATAGTACCAAGAGGTATGAGATTATTAGTGAAGTCGTATAAATCTTTAAAACCTATTGGAGTTCTAAGTATGATTTCAAATAGAGACGTTGTTTCATACTTAGAATCTACGCTCCAATCACTTCGAGTGAAGGGTTAAACTATATTTTGTGATTGACTTATAGTGAACTAAATCACAAATAATACTTGATTGATAGAAAAGAAAGAATATTTAGAGTTCATTGCAATTCCCAACCTCAGAGTATTCCCCATCACTCGGTATCTCCTTATTTTGCAAATTGTGCTTTGATTTAGGATAATTTAGTATTTCATAATTTTATTTAGTTACTCCTCATCGTTCATATGATAATAAAAACAAAACCACCATTTACTATTGTTTAGATTAAACTAGAATACATTATCCAAATCATATTACTTGTCAAGTTTCCATCGATATATGGTCCTTGTGGAAATCGACCTTACTCATTTCGTACTACATCTACACCGTATACTTGTGGTTATATAGAGTATAATAAACAAACAAGTTTTTATCATTTCCACACTAAATAACAAGCGGTCACCCAACCATCAACCTGCAGGCCAGAAAAAATTTCGGCCAACGAGATTTTGCTTATTTAATATTTATTATAATTATTTTTAATATTAATTTGATAGTATAGTATGTAGTTAATGAAAATCTAATAATCAAAATATATCTAACCAATTTTTATAATCTTTTTGTTCTTTTAGTTAATGTGTAATTCTTATTAATATTAATTAGATAGCATATTATGTAGTTAATGAAAAATATAATAATCAAAACAAATCTAACATATTATTTACAACAAAAAATTTTGATTTTTAAAAACAATAATTATTTTATGAATCTAATTATCTACTCCCTCAATGCCACATGCATATGAGTACATTCAAATATAGATTTTATAAATCCAAACATCTTCCTTAGTTTGAATGAAACAAAAACACAAATATATATTATCCCACACAATGTATATTATGTGAGGATAGAAACAAAATATCCTTATATGAATAAAACAAAAATCCATTTATTTGCTTCACTTCGGGGATGCCTAACGAAGATGATTTTTAGTTTTCTTTTTTAAATAATTCATTAAATCATTTTGGAAATTTTTATTTTTTTGGAATTTGTATAATTACTTTGTATAAATATTTAAATATCTTTTGAACATTTTATGTGTTGTTTCTCTTTTATTTAGTATATAATTTCTGACATAACCAAGTAAAATATTAGGTAAATCATATTAATATGTTGAGTATTTATAAATAATTTGTCAATTTTGTTATTAGTCAAATAAGTATGACGCTATATAATATAATCATAACTTTTGAGTAATTTTTAAATTTGTCTTTTTTAATGGTAATAAATAAGCTCTACATTATATAAATGAGAACCCTCCCTTTTTTGCGAACCAGTGCTTTTATTATATACCAAACAATGCTTTTATTATATAATCCTAATGCTTTTAATCATATAAGAAAATATACAAAAAATATGATCCATCAGTTTAATTAGATCTAAGGCTCATAATTGACCCTAGGTTCACAAATAAGGACATGGTTCTCGTTTGAACCTAATCATATATATATATATATAGGGTTGGGTTCAAATGAGAACCCGTCATTATATGTGAACCTAGGGACTCATCTTGACCATTAGATTGGATAATCTTGATGGTTGAGATCATGACATATCAGCGTGGTAATAATGTAAAAAAATGCATTAATTAATTAAAAATGCTATTTTGGACATATATCAACGTTTACAAAGATCACTACATTGTTCTTTAGAAAGCACAATAGATTAAGAAAAAAAACACTACGATTGTATACAAAAAGCATCGCAAAATTCGTCTATAAACTGCAAATTCAAAATTTTTGAAATAAAACTCAAATCTTCAACAAACCATAACTTTTTCAATTTTTATTCGTTTTGAATGAATATATATCAAATTAATCACATTCTCAAGATCTAGAATTTAAGATACATATTGCATGTTTTAGAACGTAATATATATATATATATATATATATATAATATATATATATATATATATATATATATATATATATATAATTAAATTAAAAAAACTGGATAGTAAAAGCATCACACATGACTGGTTTTAGCACTACAGTACTGTATAAAAAGCACAATGATCTGGACATAATTGCACTGTGCAATATTTGGAGTGCTTTTTCTTATATTGTTACGGTGCTTTTGAACTACACTAAACACTGCTTTTTTGAATGAAAAATAATCGGCCAACATCGCCGCCGAGTTTCCACCATCGCAGCCATCCGAATCAACCCCGACAATCCAAATCGCCACCACCCGACGACCCTACTTCCGCTGTTCGCCGAGCCCGATCCGCGGCAACCTAAGTTGAATGCGAAAAAATCCCAGCCAACCAACCCAAATCACGTTGAATCACCAAAATAATACAGGGAAAATAGGTATTTACGGACCCAAGAAGGAGGAATCGGCGCCGGTCCCCAGTGACACCCCGCAGCGACGGGAGGTGACAGTAAACCGGGCAGAGACCGACGACAGGCAGGAGATAGGCGAACTCTCCATCCCTCGAACGTCGCCCGACTGCTGGCAACAGCACTAGCCGAAATCCAAGCATACGCCTCAGTGCCATGTCCACTACTCTTCCTTCAATTACTTTGCCTTCCTGTCAATAACTCAAGAGTTTGTTTATATTCATTGTTTGAGACATTTTGTCATACACCTAATAGGAAAAATCCAAAGTAACATACTACACCTAGTTTAAATGAATGAGAAAATAAAATTTAGTTCAGCCATTGATAGGTGATCTCATTTCTCAATCATAAATAAAGCTAGAAGCATAGTGTAAACAATATATTTAATTCTCTGGAGTTGAATACAGGTGATTGAAGAAGCAATTGCACTTATTTTTTTAGCTTCTTTAAACAGATTGGGTATCTTTACCATGCTTGTAAATAAAAACTACTTACCCGAAGACAATTTTGATTCTCCTTAAGCTCAACAACTAATATTTTTTTCCCTTTCTTTTCCAATTGTAATTCTTCAATAATTTGAGAGGCAGGTGTAGAGTTTGACGGATAGAGAGGCGCACTTCACTTGGAGATGAAGGCGTTTTGTTCAACTGAACAACAAGAAGCTAGGAGGAACAAGAAGCCGGTGTTGTTTAAAGAGAGATAAAGAGAGTCTGTACAAGCCTCGATGAAGGGGATTAGCTCAGAGCTAATAAATTGATGAAGGGGATTAGCTAAATAAATTCCGAGCTAATCACAAAACCTACTCAATCGGCGGGCAACAGCACTCGCCGCGCGGCGGCCATGAAGGACTCGATGACGGTGTCCGTTGGGGAGGAGACGCAGGGGTTTGCGAGGCCGCGCGGCGGCTGAGCTTGGTGGAGATATGGCCGCGCGGCGGCTGGCTTGTTGGAGAAAGGATAAGTTTGGATTTGGGGAAGAGATAGGGTTTGGGTGAGAGACGGGGAAGGGACGAAATAGGTTTGGGATTAAATTGATTCAGAGGTTTATGTAAAATTACATAAACACCCTTTCCTACCATATAATTAATTTAATAAAATTAATAAAAATAGAAAAAATCTGGTCCACACACATTATTAGATCTAAGGCCAGGATTAGTCCCTAGGTTCACATATAATGACGGGGTTCTCATTTGAACCCTTTCCTATATATATATATATGGGTGGGTTCAAATGAGAACCATGTCATTATATGCGAACCTGTGAACTAGTGATTTTATTATACACCATCAGTGATTTTATTAAACAATCACACTGCTTTATTAATATTTCAGTTATATACACCAGCGGTGCTTTTATTATACAATTCTAATGCTTTTAATTAAATAATAAAATACACAGAAAATTTGATCTATCCATTTAATTTGGTCTAAGACCCATAATTGACCCTAAGTTCACATATAGGGACATGGTTCTCATTCGAACCTAATCATATATATATATATATATATATATATATAATTTGATAAACAATACTGTAATATTGATCTAGCTCTATATATTATTGAGTTCTATAAATAATAAATATGTTGGTACATTTATTTAATTATATATATAGCTCTTCTTTATTTTCTAGTTCACATCTTATTCACACCATGTAAAAGTCTTGGAGACAATGGACATTCAAATTATATTTCACATAGTGAATTGTAGAAGTGTGTATAAACTATATTAATACATTTCATTGAATATTATAGGATTATGATATTTATTTTTGAAAAATCAATTAGTGTTTATGCATTTATTTATAATAGAATTGTACTTTTCATATAGTTTGTATATATATTGTCTTTATATTTAAATCTTCTATTATTCTAGTCATATTCACTATCACTATTGTGTGTGTGTGTGTGTGTGTGTGTGTGTGTGTGTGTTCTTATTATAAATTATGTGCATCGCATGAGAGGGTTGCTAGTAATACAAATAAAAAAAAGTTATTAGTTGATTGAACAATTATTGTTATGTAATTATTACATAATTAATCATCAATTTTTTAATCCATTTTTTACGTACAACTTATTGATTTAATTTTATTTTAACGATTTGAAGTTCGACATCCGTTTTGCATATGTAGAATTAAATATATCTATTTATGTATCCATATATCTATCTATCTACCTATTTATCTATGTTGATAATAAGCAAAATACTTCATTTGTTTTATATTAAATGATGCTTTAGCTTGTTAAAAACTCCCCCCAATTAAATGTTAATTTACATAGATATGACTATTTTTTCAAATGCTCTCCCTATACAAATTCTAAAAACTCTCATATTTTGAAATTTATCATTAGTGTATGACTTCGTTCATACCGAATTGCGATAATTTAAGAGATTGCAGTAATTTGCTTAAGTTATATTAGTGTAGACATTTAATTCTTAGTTTTGTTGTTTGAATTCAAAAAGTCATTTAGTTCGAAACGGATGGAGTAATTTGTAAATATAATTTATCAAAAGAAATTCTAAATCATAATGTAAAGTTACAAATTTAACGACCCAATCAAAATATTGATTTCAAAAATAACATTGGAAATCTTGATAAATTTTGCGTCAAACCCTAATTTTGGTAGTTTTTATTCTTTTGTGTGTGTATATTTTTGTAATGATAATATTTTTGTTTATAATAAGATAAAATTCATTTTTTTCTAATTTTATACTTTCTTAATTGAAAAAGAAAAACTAAATTCTTATATTTGATAAATTAAAACTTAATACGCACTAAAAATTGAAATTTTATGAAACTTTTAATGGTCCCTTTTAAAAAGATCGTAAAATTTAAATTTTAGAGAAGAGATATAGATAAAGAAGTTTGTGTAAATGATCTTGTGGTTGTAAGCCTAGTAAGAAAAAGATTAACCTGTCCCACTAGCCTCGATTAAGATCATGACAAATATTTCATTTCAAGAAACTAATGGTTATTTCTAAGTCTTTTAGCAACATATAGCTTGGAAAAATATTATTTTAAGAGCTTATTAATATTAAATATTAAAAAATAATAATAATATCATGACAAACGAATCCAAACATGTAATGAGAAGGTCTCCTATGACTATGAGACAACTTTTTACCTTTCCTATAAGTTGACCCACGTCCAAACTGTTGCCCACCCGCGAACCCACCCAACCCATTTAATTTTTACTATAGAATTAGAACACATAGATGGAACCTCTTCATTTCCCTCCTCTCCCTCTCTCTGTCTCTTCCCACATCGTCATCGGCACCGTCTACTACTGCCGCCACCATTCACTGGCAGGGGAACTAATTGAAGTCTACACCATTTGATTCCTCTCGTTGTGATTGACCCATATTTGAAGTCGACACTTCTCCGGAAAATCACCGATTAAATTTATTAATCCATCGTGTTTGAACTCAAATCTATTGAAATTCGATGCACCAAATATTGATCGAGCGCTGCCGTTTAAATCCTCTCATCGAACTCTAAAAAGCCACTAGTTTAATTTTTCAAACTGGTGCGAAGTTTGTACTACAGTGCGAGATTTGAACTGGCGTGGTATCCATGTCGGAACTTTGGTGGAGGAACAATGGAGAGTGGTGGCGATAGTGATTTTCGTGTTTTATTTTTTCGAGGTGTTTTATAGAGATGAAAAAATTATCGCACCAAGCTCGTCGGAAAATTAGTCCCAAGTCTTTCATACATAGAAAGCCCAACAATATATTTGTCTCGAATTGCAGTTTTGTTTTTTACGGAGATCTTGGAAACCAAGTGTTTTAGAGTATCATGTTATCATCAGCAAAAAAATCATACTCTAATGATTCCTATTTATTTTATTTTATTTTTTTTGTTGTTTGCTCTTCTCACCGAAGCATGGATTGAAAAGCTATTATGTTGTAAACCTAAAAAAATTCAAAAAATTTTATGAACCTTGAATGAGAGAAATGATTGTCTTTCTTAGTTGTTTAGAAAGATGATGAATGGGAGAAGAAACATCTTTAGGATGTATGTTTGTGTACAATGTACAACCATTCAAATTAAAGTGTTACGTTTTGAGGGGCAAATAAATTGTATAGCATAGTAAAGAAATTCATGTTTTTTTTTTATGTTAATTAGTTGTATGAGAAATTGAGAGTTGTGATCCTATGACTGCTTTGCTAAAAATTATACATTAGAAACTTGTGATACATTAACTATATTTTTTAATACTTTAACAACCTTTTGTGATACTTTCTCAAATATATAGTAAAAAATAAATATATAACTAAGTTAAAAAGAATACATATCAGAAACATGTAATACTTTAACTATATTTTGTGATACTCTTATAATATTTTGTGATACCATAACAACCTTTAATGATACTTTAACAACCTATTTTAAAAATATATGACGTACAGAATGAAATTAAATATAAAAAACATGTGTTAATTTAAATATGTTTTATGAGACTTTAACAAAATCTTGTAATTCTTTGTCTATTTAGATCTAATTATAATATCAGATACAAAACTCATTATACTTTAACTATATTATGTGATACTTTAACTATTATTTGTGATACTTAACTGTCAATTGTAAGAAAATTTACATGTAAACAATAGAAATCATACATTAGAAATTTGTTATACATTGACTATACTTTGTAATATTTTAACAGTCTTTTGTGATACTTTAACAACATATAGTAAAAATACATACATACATACATACATACATACATATATATATATATATATATATATATATATATATATATATATATATATAAAAAATACATACATACATATATACATATACATATATACATATATATATATATATGTATGTATGTATGTATGTATGTATTTTTACTATATGTATATATATATATATATATATATATAGTTAAGTTTAAAAAAAATACATACGAGAAACATGTAATACTTTAACTATATTTTTTGATACTATAATAATATTTTGTGATACCTTAACAATCTAATAATACTTTGACAATCCGTTGTACAAATATATAAATGTAAACATAGAAAGTAAATGTAAAAAACGTGTAATACTTTGCATATGTTTTTATGATATGTTTTTTTTTTTTAATAATTCCAATTTTAAAGATTCTTTCCACTAATTTTATAAGATTTTCAGATTTATTTATATGTTTTGTATAACTTCTATTGGGAAGAGAGTCAATTTTCTATGTTGTAGCAGAAAATATAGAAAAGTTTAATAATTTCAATGAAGTTTATATTCATCACAATTGTAATCGAAATTATGTCTTTCTTTGACCATAAAATTTTGGCAAACTACTTTTTTTTAATGGATTTTATGTAATTTCAATGTGATTAGTAAATTTTGCGTATATTTTTAGGGGTTATTGTGATACATTGAGCTAATTTTGTGTCACTTTTACTGAATATAGTGAGAAAACACAAAATTGCTCTTAAAACAATTACTTTTTGATAATTTTACTGTGGATTGTGATACTTTAAGTATGTATTGTGATACTTTTACTCAAATTAGTGTAAATTGAAAAGATGATACTTTTGCCGAGAGATATGATACTTTAAGTCATTTTGAATTAACTTGTAAATAAATTGTACTCAAATAAAAAATGTTAGAAAGTTAATTAGATTCCTAACAATAAAATCTGAAAAATTTAAAAATTGAATGAAGTTTCTATTTTATTATAATTCCTATAATAATTGTAATTATCTTCAACATATTCCACCGCTTTCGTCATCCACATTTGCTACATCGATATCTATCGTCGGATCCTTCGACTTCTTGGTAAGCAGCCTGAAAAGGTCGAAATAAATTAATAAAATTTCAATTAGTCCTTCACATGACAATTAAAAATATAAGCTCAATTAATAATAATAATTATTATTATTATTATTATTATTATTATTATTATTATTATTATTATTATTATTATTATTATTATTATTATTATTATTATTATTATTATTATTATTATTATTATTATTATTATTATTATTATTATTATTATTATTATTATTATTATTATTATTATTATAAGAAGAAGAAGAAGAAGAAGAAGAAGAAGAAGAAGAAGAAGAACCTTGCTTCTAGCATCGAGAGTTTTGTTCGGCTTCTTCGACGATTCTTTCCTTAATTTTATGCATCCACTTTTTTTGGCTTTGGTTCTTCATCAGAGCTTGTGACAATCACTTCTTCATTTTTTGGCGGCTTAATCACAGGACATGTCCCGAACCTTGCTTCTAGCATCGAGAGTTTTGTTGGGCTTCTTCGACGGTTCTTTCCTTAATTTTATTCATCCACTTTTTTTGGCTTTGGTTCTTCATCAGGGCTTATGAAAATCACTTCTTCATTCTTTGGTGACTTAATCACAGGAAATGTCCCTTTTTAGTTTTGGCTTTTGCATCACCATTTTTCCCACTAAAACCACAATCACACTCTCTGCCAGTACGTGGTTTCTGCACATGCTAATAAATCACTTTGGCCATTATAGAAAAGGATAAAATACTTAAATAAACTATCTCGTGATCTAGCTTAATTACAACAACGACTGTAATTTCGAAAGAATAACAACTTTTATTCCCCCAAGCAATAGAAAAAATAAAATAAAAGGCAAAAAATAATTTAAGAAAACCATAATCTTGCCTTGTAGTGGTTTTTATCTGCTAGGGCTTGTGCATCTTTTTAACAAACTAAACTCTTTGAGGGTGGGTGAATTGTATAATACCTAAAATGTAGAAAAGATGTGAAGTTGCTTGAGTCCATCTTATTAGTACCAGCAGTTAGATAGATAGATAGATAGATAGATAGTGAGACAGAAAACAAAAGGAACAGTATATGCCACCCTACAATGTTGTCATCATTTTTGTAAATTAAATCATGTTTGTGCATGAGTTAATGTGTCCCCATGAGAAATTTAAGATGAAATACCAATTAATACAGATATCTAACTAGCTACATTATAGTTAGTTGATGATCTTGAAACATGAGGAATCTTGCCAGCCATTTTGCTTGATTTAATCATCTCTTACTCGTGCACCCAAGTCTTTATCAAGCCTAGCTATGCCAAATTTATTGCCCAATAGTGAAAGCCGGTCATAATCGATTGAGCTTTTTTTAGGCTAATTTTCAAACAATGATGGAAATATACACATATTTATATGCTCACACAAAGGTATATTATTAAGTACACATGTTCTGATCATGTAGTGGTTTTTATCTGCTATTGCTTGTGCATATACCAAATCTCTAATGTATCTCTGGACATGACGATTTCGACCTTCGGCATGGACTTTTTTCTGCTTCACTCCTCCATCCAATAACCATTGGAAGAGTATATGTATGTATGTATATTATAAATATTACAAATATCTTTTTTCAAGAACTTACTTAATACTTATCAGCTCTTTAGGTCACATCATGGAGAATTATAGGCCAAAATAGAAAATTTAATGTCTATTTCAAACAATACTATCATATACTTGCAATAGACTAAGAATCTAGTAAGTAATCACTTCCTACAAATATATACACACATCCACGAAGAAAATAAAACTATCAAAATGTGGTTATAAAGACACAAAATAATATCATCAAGTTTAACAAAAACTCTTTCGAAAGGTTTAAAAGTCTTACATGAACAATAAGAAATATTATTCAACAAAAATGAGCTTTCATTAGTCGACGAATAAACGAGAACACATGCACATTTCTCAACATAGACAAACATAGATGCTAAGAACCAATAAAAAGTTCTCCAAGTAAAAGACGAAGAAGAAAAATAGAATAAAAGTTATAATTAATTGAGAAATACCTTTTCCAAGTTGTGGATCCAGTTGCAAGGAGAGAGATGTCGTGGAGACTCTTTGTGATGCTTTAAAGCTACTTTAGTTCCCCTAAATCCTGCGCAAAATCTTCATTGTTTGCCATTTTTGCTCCGTTTTTCTATTCGAAATTGTTCGTGCTAATGAAAACTAAACTTTCACAAAAGTTTCATATATTCTAGTGAATAGAAATTGCTCGAATTCTTAAGATAGGTCGGTTAAACCATATAACTAATCTACCTAGAATTGCCACAAAATTAGAAACTTGAAACTTCTCACCTAAAATCGAGCTCAACCAAGCCTCAGCTACCACCATCAACTTCACTCAACTCTAAGAACCACCATATCTTATGGGGAAACTTGAGTCCTACTGAGTTTTAAAAACTAATTCATCTCAAATTAATGTTGGTAAAAATCAGAAACCCGACCATCCCAAGACCAAAATCGACTTCTTGCACATTGTCAATTAACCTATAGCTAGCCACATCCGTGAGTTTTGGTGGTTGATGGTGTGTTTTGAAGTTTCTATTAGAACTAAGGAGTGTGGGATTATGGTGAGGCGAGAGAGAGAGAGGATCGTATTCTGAATCAAACCCACCTTCTTTGTTTAGTAGTAGTAGTAGCAGCAGTAGTAGTAGCAGCAGCAGCAGCAGTAGCAGTCGCAGTAGTGGTGGTAGTGGTAGTGGTAGGAGGAGGAAGAGGAGCAGCAGCGGCAGGAAGATGAGGACGAGGTTCCTGAGATTGAGGCAGCTCACTTTGAGGAGTCGATGAAGTACGCTCGCAAGAGCGTGAGTGATGCCAACATTCGCAAGTACTAGTCGTTTGATCAGACGTTGCAGTAGTCGAGAGGATTTAGTTCTAAGTTTCGGTTTGCTGATAATAGCAGCGGTGGTGGTGGTACTATTGGAACCACTGAGGCTTTTGCAGCGTCAGCTGGTGCAACCGATGACGACAACCTGTATAGCTAGAAAAAGGGGTGCAAAAATGGTTTAATTTAATTTCTGATTACATGGCTGTCCAATGGGGGAATGAAGATATTCCACCATTTTTTTGTTGAAATAATTAATATATTCAAAATATCCAATATTGGCAATTTCGGTGTACCTGCTTTCATTTCATTTTTTAAAAAAAATTCTTACAACTTTCTGGAAGGTAACTTTTGTACACCTGTTTTGGAAACCATACTCCTAGAAGGTATTTTTCAATATCCGTTTTGGAAAGTAAACATTTTAGAACGGATTACGTTCGGGAAAATAGACTTTCTAGAAAGTAAGTTTTGAAATCCGTCTTGAAAAATAAACATTTTAGAACGGATTTTAAAACTTGTTCTGGAAAATAGACTTTCTAGAAGGTGTGTTTTGAAATCCATTCTAGAAAATTGACTTTTAGAACGGATTTTTAAAATTCTTTCTAGAAAGTTGTTCCTAGATTGGGTTTGATGAGTAAAGGACCGGAAAGACGACTTTCTAGAATGGGTAATAAACTTTGTAGAACGGGTAACTAACCGTTCTAGAAAGTCAGACTTTCTAGAACGGTTGTATCTAGAATGCTACAATATCCATTATAGAATGTCTTTTTTATCCGTTCTAGAATGTCTCTGCTGCACTAGTGGTTCGTATTTATATGAAAAGTGTATAATATTATATAATGTATTAGTATATGTATATATATCAAATTATATTAGAAATATAGATGATATTGTATTATTATATCTTACTTAGTTGAACTTAATTATTAAATATGAAAAACAGATGGGCTGAAAGAGTCTGGCAAGTGATAATAAGGTAATACGAGGAGACTTGGTATAAAGTATTACTAGTTTTATATTGAGAATTTGAGTCATAGTATAAATGTAATTGAGATTTCCAATCACGAATCCAACATTTTACGCCTCAACACAATCATGGACTAAGGTCACAAAGTCACATTTCTGGCTCCATAAAATCTAACTTTGCCTTTAGGCTTATTGTTTCCAACTTAATTTACAAATGTGAAGGGCCCCCTGGTTTCAGCTTTACCTTATATGAATTCATCTGAATTTGACTATGATTTTAAGAAATAGAGAAAGAGAGACCTCTCTCATAATCTTTTTCAATGTCTTTGAGTTAATTATTCTTCAATCAATTTCGTGTTCCAATATCCATTATAGAATGTCTTTTTTATCCGTTCTAGAATGTCTCTGCTGCACTAGTGGTTCGTATTTATATGAAAAGTGTATAATATTATATAAATGTATTAGTATATGTATATATATCAAATTATATTAGAAATATAGATGATATTGTATTATTATATCTTACTTAGTTGAACTTAATTATTAAATATGAAAACAGATGGGCTGAAAGAGTCTGGCAAGTGATAATAAGGTAATACGAGGAGACTTGGTATAAAGTATTACTAGTTTTATATTGAGAATTTGAGTCATAGTATAAATGTAATTGAGATTTCCAATCACGAATCCAACATTTTACGCCTCAACACAATCATGGACTAAGGTCACAAAGTCACATTTCTGGCTCCATAAAAATCTAACTTTGCTTTAGGCTTATTGTTTCCAACTTAATTTACAAATGTGAAGGGGCCCCTGGTTTCAGCTTTACCTTATATGAATTCATCTGAATTTGACTATGATTTTAAGAAATAGAGAAAGAGAGACCTCTCTCATAATCTTTTCAATGTCTTTGAGTTAATTATTCTTCAATCAATTTCGTGTTCCAACACCCCCCCCCCCCTCCCCCCCCCCCCCAAAGCAAAAAGTACTACATCAATTTATATAAATCGGGGTGTCTTGTTTAATAAATCATATTTCACTTTCCCTAGGAAGAGTTAGTTAAATAATCAAATGTTTTGTTTTTGTAAAGTTCTAAATAAATTAGATCACACTTGATTCTATTTTTTAATTAACATAAATAGTGAGGGTAATTGGTGCGACCAAAAAGATTGGTTCACCAAGAAAATAGAGTGTTAACCTCAGATATGTGTTAAGCGACCTGATAATGTTCCAGAAAGTTCCTGCTGACTTGATCAAACCTGCAAAATAGAACTCAAGCCAGGTGGTGGACAGTCCCAGCGTAGGCCCTCCAATGTTTAAGTTAGATATTATTCGAGAGAGATATGCGAGAGCTCATATAAAAATCAACTAATAGAGAAAAGTTAAGATTGAGTCCTCTTTATATAGATAAGAGACGTGTTCCCAATCTAGGGTTCTCATCTCCTATTAAAACTATAATACCATAAATAGCGACCGACTTAGAGTTAGGATTTCTTTTGTATGCTAAGTTACCATA
Organism: Phtheirospermum japonicum; assembly: GCA_014905375.1. Classification (NCBI taxonomy): domain Eukaryota; kingdom Viridiplantae; phylum Streptophyta; class Magnoliopsida; order Lamiales; family Orobanchaceae; genus Phtheirospermum; species Phtheirospermum japonicum. Next base: position 39,387 of record BMAC01000981.1, on the reverse strand, counting down.
GATATTATAACTCTCATTAAATTACCGTAATACCCGTGGGCCAATAACCATGTCCATAATTCTAGTCCGCCAGGACCCTATAGCATAATTCATATTAGCCCAACAGGGCCCAAGATCATGTTAACCAAAAGTCCAACTTTTATACCGAGTTATCACTCATTACCGAGCTAATATAATACCCTTCACTTAATAAGAGCTCGCCACCCTCACATAAGAGCTCGCCATTCTTAAACGAGAGCTCGTTGCTCCCACTTGAGGGCTCACCACTCCCAAAACAGCTCGCACCCCTATAAGTAGTAATGTCCCTTCAAAAAGGGGAGGTCGCCTTGTAAATCCATATAAAACCTGCATGTTTACCGACCTGAATATTTGATGTCGTATCAGCTAGTCCCCCACATTCTACTTGATAGAGGTAGAAAATCAAGTGGAATGTAATCATGAGTAACCCCAGAAGTCAATTCGACGTACCTCTTGGTAAAGCGTGAAAACCGTACCATCACCTCAAATTTAAAAATATTAAATGCACACTGATACTATGTCAGACACGCGTCGCAAGCCCATTTCCTCGTAATATATTTATTCCTGTGGGCCAAAAAACGAAAGGCCCGCAATAAAACCTGCAAACCTTCAAGCCGCTCGAAAAACCTTTTTGTCCTCTCCAAATTACGTCGCTCCCAATATCAAACACCCTTTCATCTTCGCCTCTCCATATTTCAAAAAAACAAAGTAAATATTCACTATTTTTCTCTGCGTAAAAACCCTCAAAACCTCGCCAGCAAAAATATAGTCACCCCAGATTCAGAAATTCAGCACCGCAAGCTCATTTCACCTTGACACCATGATAAGTAAGTCCCCCTAATTTATCATATTAGTACTGATTATCTTATTTTACTGTGATTTTCTATTTCTGAACATATTTCCTTTTCTCCCCTTCCCCATTTTATAATTAAACATATGGCAAATATAGCTTCATCTGCCTCTGATTCTCAAAATCTTAATTCACCCCCTCAAGATATGTCATCTGAAACGGAGTCCGTGGAGATTCCCTTGATCCGTCCTAAAAGAAGAAAAACCACAACTGCACCCAGATTCGGTTTAGTCGATGAACCGGCAAGATGCCCTTCCTGGTCTGAGCTTGAGGCTCAAACTAGAGTCTTAAACGAAAATATCCCGGAGGGCATCCCCTTAGATCAGCCAGAAAGGTCCTCAACCTCGCATCCTGGTTTTTTCTATGTTAGGTTTTCGTCTTGATGTGCGAGAGTTCGCTTGACTGCCTTCAGCGTGATCCACGGGGCGACGAGGGATCGTGCGTGTTCCTCGGCTGTTTTCAGTAGTTTTCTTCTTAGTTGCCATTGTTTCTCAGATCCAATTGTCGTTCCCACAAGCGGCGCCAATCGATGATACGATAAAATACGAAGGATTGTATCAGAGGACACGTGGTGAATCAGAGGTCCGACGTCAGCCTAGAATCAACACACGGGTGACTTTTGCCTGAATCTGCACACGAGCGACCTTTGTCTTTGCCTATTCGTATGCCTGCAAAAAAGAGCCCCGGGGTCGTCCCAGGGGATAGATCCTCTGATGCCTAAGTTAGACCTAATGTAGAGTTGTATTTTTTGAGTGAGAGGTAGCGTGTGTTTTACCTGTCAAGGCCTACCTTTTATAGGTAAATGAGACATTGATAACCTAATTTAGCAAATGAGTCATCCCGCAATTGAGCTTTGTGACAAAGATGATAGTGATCTATCACAATTGGTCCTTTGAGGTAGCAAAGGTGATAAGGTCAAGTCTATGCCGCTTCCGTCGGTCGACTTTTAATTACACGCTACATGTGTCCAAATTTTATAGTATCACACATCCACGTGTAAGATGACATTTATCCCACGTCAACTTTAAACCTATATTTTTTGGAGAGTGAGTATGTTTTAATTAAAAAAGAAAAAAAATCACAATTGGAAAAATAAAATGGAGTCCAAGCGATTAGGATCCATAGCTATTAAAAAAAAGCAACAATTGCTCAATACTTAATGGGTTTCTGAAGCCCCTAAACTACAATGGTTTCAAATGGTTAGCTAGCAAGATAAATTGTTGATATTATCCCTGGAGGAGCATAAGAACTTTTTGTTCAGAAGGTGAATCTATTTAAATTTGGCAAAGGGATTAGTTCTTTGGTACTGTGAAAATGCGCTGGCAAGGCATTAGTTCTTTGGTACTGCAAAAATACGTAGGTAGTCCATGTGCAATTCCATTTCAATTTAATGGTTGTAAGAGATGGCCTCTACTAACCAGCATTGGGAAGCTTGAATGATATACTCCACGTCCAAGAAATATTCCAAATCTACACTTGTGGTTAATTAATTAATTATTTATTTATTATTTCATTTTCCATCTTTTCACCTATTGTTAATTAATTATTATTTATTATTTACTTGGGTTCCTTTAATTGTTTACCCTGCCCCATGCTATATATATATATATATAACCTTTATAATTATACAAAATGTACAGCACAAAATAGGTATATCAGTTGCTTAACCATAAACAAGTTTGTTTCTCAGACAAGGTATACCAACAAGATAGGTAAATAATACTCGGCCCTGCCTTATTTCTCATCAACATCACAGTGCAAAACGGATCTCTCGAGCTAATATTCAAAGACGGTTGTTTTGCGACAATTAACACATAACTAATGAAGATAGAAAGAACTAATTCAACAGCTCAATATGTCCCCCACTCAAAACACAGATTAACTGATAACGAGTAAATCAACAATTTCAGACTTTTAAGTCCACAAAAAAAAAGCCTAATTTTACATTCATAAATTGTGCTCAAGAAACAAAACTGTTAGACCTGTTTCTGATGCATATACTACCGGATATGGTTCAGTCTTCACTTTTCTTCTTCTTCTTCTTCTCTTTCTTTTTCTTTGATGTTTCATCAACTTCCCCATCAGGCTCGGCATGTTTTCTCTTCTTCTTGCCTGCATCAGCACTATCCTGTTCATTTAGGATCTCGGATTGTTTTCTCTTTTTCTTCTTCTCCTTCCCAACTGCTTTGATTTCAGGTTCTGCAGCATCAACTCCATTGGGCGCAGAAGCATCCTCTGCATCATTCCTCTTTTTCTTGCGTTTCTTACTCTTTTGCTCTTCATCAGTAACGGGGACATCAATCACTGCCTGCTCAGGTACAGCCTCGTCGTCCTTTTCTTTCTTGAACAATGATTCTGTTAGTCCAAGAATAGAGTCGGCTGCGGGATTGTAACTCTGGAAAGAATGCAAGGAAATTTAGGCAAGAAATGTAGGATACCATAAAATAAATAATAGCATTCAACTACTGAATTTGCATTCAGACCTTGGCTGGTGTAATCAACCCCCCAGCTCCCTTCTTCCGGTCCTTGTCATAAAACTCAATCTTCGGTTTGCCTTTTACAGACCCAGCAGAACGACCAAGTTCTCTGCCTTCTAAGTTCCTCAGCCGTGCTTCAAGCTATACAGATTAACAATAAAGCATTAAACAAAAAAAAGGGTATAAAACGAAATATTTGAAAAGTTCCCACATAATATATAGGTTGGAGTACCTTAGCTCTATTCTCCAAACCCATAGTATTATCTTCACCATCTCCAAGAGCATCACATCGAATCGCCAAAGCAGCTTTTGCAGCAAGAGACCGCGAAATTTTACCCTTGTGTTTGGGTGCAGCCTGACCAATTAAAGAGGCATGATATATGAGTCCATATTTAGGAGTTGCATGCTTTGTCTTCAGTGCTCTGAACAGAGCCTTCTCTGCACCAAGTATCTGAACAGTACTTCCAGGTTGCTTAGCCAGATTTATTAAGCTGCCTCCGTGGGCAATTAAGCGAGCGCCAACAAGTTCTCCAACAAGAGCAGTCAGATTTGGGGCAATGGTGTTCATCCTGCTCTTTAAATAGTCATAGAGTTGAGCTCTGTATTCTGAGAGAGAGAGAACTTGGTTGCATAAATCTTTGATGTTCTCCAAGTCAAGGTCACTAACTTCAGTTCCCATGGAAATCATAGCTGCCTCTTTCAGCTCAATCTCAACTTCCTCTGGGAGTACCTGTAAATAGTAATAAGAATAATAATTAAGACAAAAAAAAACATTTGAGAGCATTAAGCACAAAACACAAATCCCGGTCAAACAGAACCTAAAGAAATTGCATCGAAAATATTTACTTTAAATTTCCAGACTAAATTACAGATATTAGTTAGAGTAGAGGCCATGGATTTAATCAAACAGCCTTGTTCATAAGAACCATAGACAGGCAGACTAAGAAGGGTGTATACAGCGCTTAGGACTTGCCAGAGGGGAACTTACGGGCCATAATAATTGCATAAAGTTCTACATTTGGGAGCTGGAGACACCATAATAACTCAAGCTTAAACTTCATGAAGTAGCAAAATGATTATCTAATCAGATAGCAACCCAAAAGCTTAGTATATGAATCACAGATTCAAAGTGCCTATTGAAACTATTGACTTAACATTTCAGTTGCAGATCTTTCATGCATGATGCTTCAAGCAATTCAAAAGAAACGCATAATAACTCAAGGTGAACTGTACAAATGTCTGTTTATTAATTGATTTTGTAGTTAAAAAGTATTCTTTATCATTATACTTATTATAACCACACTTTTTATAGATGACAGGGGAGAGTGAAAGAAGAAAAATGCTAAATCCACCTCAGAAAAATCAAGCTTGGCAGCATTGGTTCGGTTACCCATCAACTTCACCGTCTTGGCATAAAGGATATTGTCTTGTATGATCTTTGCAAGTTCAGGGAAATGCCAACCATACCATTCCCTAACCCTCATTGCATATGTATTCAGTTCCTTGTCAAGGTCATCCAACAAGCTAATGGCTTGTATGATCATAGTATCAACCTAGAATAACAACCATCAAAAGCGATTAATATAGTTTATATATAAAAAAAGAATGTCACCAGAAAGCTGCAACTACATCAACCGATGGAGAAAGTGATAAATATTGGCATATAATCACAATTCAGGTATTAAAAGTTGACTTTACTGCTCGTGTAAGCGTAGCACAGAAATGGTTGGTCTGAACCAAGCATACAGGCTTTCTTTACTTTTTTTTTCCGTGACTGCAGTATAGCCAGTTTCTGCATTTATACAACAAAAAGAATAGCAGAGCTTCTAACAATGGCAATTAACAGAATAGTTGCCCACCTCACTCTCCAATGAGTATAACATCACTTGTTTACTAATTGAATACAATAGGTACTCATGGGACTTGTTTATGCAAAATGTCATGATAGCATATCATAAGGATTTACTTGCAGGAAACTAACAGTATCGTGTTCTTACTTTCTCACTCCCATAATGCTTTATGGGAAACTATACAGATACATACTCAACTAAAAAAAGTTAGAAAAAATTACTCAATTAGTATCAGACGGTGAAATGTATTACACTAGTCATACAAAAGTAAGATTTTATAATGCATTTCACAAAATCCATTTTCCTATCAGGTTCCACTATAAGTCGAGGTGTTTTTTTAAGGGTGATATGAGAATTAAAAGACCATAGCAGAATGCATCTTATAGAAATAGTTGAGATAAGCTGTAAACAGATTCACCTTATCAGGACTGAATTTCAACTTGTATCTCGATAAGCTGTGTGATAAACCCAAACTCATCGGAGACAAATCTTGTGAAGCTAGTCCGGATATGAGTTCAGTCAATTGACTTCTTACCCCTCGCATCAATTCCATGACAGCATTGTTATGGACACATTCAATTTGCTGGGGGCACAAACAATCAGCTTAAAACAAAGAGAAGACGAACCATTTGAACATAATAACAGAATTGTAAATTTGTAAGTGGTGGCTAGCTTACCAGCTTCTCTTTGATTGTGTTCCCAAGTTTAGAGTCAGCTACAGCTAAAATGTCACCCTCACAGTGGCTACGCAAAAATTTGCGGAGCCCTTTGCTGAGCTTGCTATCTATCAATAAGGTAGCAGCTGATAAAGCCTCGGATGTGTTTTCAAACTTGGAGAAAGCTTTTAGCTTGACAACCTATTGTCAACCCAAGTAAAGAAAAAGAACAGAGAAAAGGGTGTTAAATTAAATCCATAAGTCAAATACACAAGGTAGCCACAAATACTATAGGAAAAGGCAAGATGGGCGTAGCCAGCTGAGCCTGCAGCTTTTGATCAGTGTTGTGGCAGCTAAATAAATGCATGTAATTATTAAGGTCTTATTTAAATATCTATAATCCATTTGTTTCTCAGTATCTCTGAGCTTGTTTATCAACTCTGTCCAACATGAAAAACGTTGCAGCCCCGCATCATAGCAATTTTAGATCATCCGTCAAAGGTTGACGTCCTAGTCGAGCTTTATAATAGAAAACTATGTACCTTATAGTTTTTACTCATGGCATCAATTTTCTTCCCCTGAATATGTATAAGCTTAAAGAAAGACTAAAAAAAATCAAAATCAAAATGGATGGCTTCTATGTATAAGCTTAGCTATTACTCATGGCATCAATTTTCTTCCCCTGGAATATGTATAAGCTTAAAGAAAGACTACAGTTAAATAGAAAAAATAAAAATCAAATTTAATTGGATGGCTTCTATGTATAAGCTTAGCTAAACTCGTTATTTTCAGATAATTTATTCAAGTCATCTGCAATCTACTAGAGTCGTGCGAAAAAATTCAAATGTGAAACTGAGAACAATGCTCCCAAACTTACATAGGATCAAACACATGTCATTTTCAATCTAAAAACAGGCACTTGTATTAAAATGCAAAGGCAGGATAAATAGAACACAAATTCCGAACAAGACCTGTCTGGCGGAATCAGGAGTGGCGAAATCCTTCCCCAAATCCTGCAAAACACGAGAAATGAAAAGAAAATCAGACAAAATAAAGCTAAGAAATAGAAGCAACAAATGCAAGTAAAGGAACAAGAAACAAACAGAGGCTCTTAACAAATAAGTACCTCAACTTTGGAAAGCTTTCCTTCGTCCAGAACTTTGAACAGGGCAAACCCCGCCGGGGTTTCAAACAAAAGCAGCATTCTATCTGAACAGAACAAAACAGAACCTTAATCAAAAACGAAAACAAAACTACTCTCAGCGCAACCTAGTGAAATGACACACTCTGTGTAAAAAAAGAGGGACCGATAAATATTTTTACCACCTACAAATTATATTTATCTTTTTTTTGCAATTTTGGAACATGAGTTGTGAATTACCAGAACGCGACGGTGGCAGAAGATGCGGCCGAGAAACACGTCGAAGGCTGAAGATGTCGGAAAGACACTTGGGCGGCTGAATGATATTTAGGGTTTTGGAAAGATTTGGAGGGTTTTAGGGGGCGAGCGGCGTATTTATTTATTTAGAGAAAATTCATGAGACCCTGTCCAAGTGTCCCCTTCCCTTATATATATAGAGAGAAATCAAGTCCATTTTTATTTAGAGAAAATTTCTAAAACCCTATCCAAGTGTCCTCGTCCCTTATATATAGAGAGAGCAAGTCTAAATATGTGATGGCACATCCATTGTCACGGGATAAGCCTTACACGACTGGTTTCGCCCTGCCTTGGGCTCCTCAGGGGAACGGCTCCAACTCCCGACCAGGTTAGGGCAGGATTGGCTTAGTCCCCTTTTCACCGTCAATTCCATGAATAGTGACACGCTCCCTGCAGTGAACCGGGTGAAAATGCCTAAAGTCGAAGGGATGGTTTACCCCCACACATGCTGCCTGGAGTGCAGCCGATCGTTATAGTACAACACCAGTCACTGTCCGAATAATGCTCGTCATGATGCGAGACATGTGCTCCTGTGCGTCACAGCGTCGCCTTTCCTTGGCAATCATGCCCAATTCTAGCCAATCAGGAAGACATAGGATAACTCAATAGGCGACCTATGACACCCATCCTCTTCAATATGATGGAGCCCAAATCCGATCTGAGCTCTCATTCGCCCTGGTAAAATTTGTACCATATGAAAGGGAATAAAAATATCTAAGCCCTCATTCGCCCTGGTAAAATTTGTAACATATGAAAGGGAATAAAAATAGACGTTGGACGTTGCCCCTATTCTTTTTTCTTCGTTTTCTCCCCTGACCAAAACCTGAACCCTATAATACCCATGAGGGTCTGTTCATCTAGGTCATCGACTTAATCGGCTTCGGCGGCGGCATGCTGTCGTTCTCCTCTCAGATCAACACATCCTTGTTTGTTGTGGTTCACACTAATTAATTCCTACTACCTGACCAGGAATTAATCAGAACTAGTAAGGAAAAACAACATAGAAGATATATAGAGTTGGTGAGACCAAAGAGGCCATTGTTTGTGTTGTTCGGATCATCAATAGTTTAGCTGAGCTTCAGCAATAGCCGTTGGGGGCATCCTCTTTGATTTCTATGACGCAAAGTATGTGTTAGTGTATTTTTGAGATTTCCCTTTTCCGAGTGTGTGTTGAGATGAATGAGTCACATTAGTGAGATCAATTTCTCCAAATATATTAAAGAAGTTATGAGATTTATACTTCCATTTGTAGAGTATAAGCAATGCATTTTATTAATCACTCTCATAATATGTGTATTTACTTGATTATCGAATGTCGAATATTGTTGTAGTTGTGTTTTAGAGGAAAAGTGACAAAAATATGAAGTTTCACAATTTTGTGGGTACAAATTGTAGTTTGGAGGATTGTCAAACATAAAATGTAGAAAGGTGTTCAAAACACCTGAACCAGCTACAACTGCTGCGGAGTGCACGTACAAGACGTTTGATAACATGCTTCAACCAAAGTCTAAAAAGGACAACTTACTGCAAACTTTGTTAGCAAAAAATAACACAAATAAAGGAAAATGTGACATATTTTACTTTGGCAGCTTCAATACGATCGAAGGAATTATTGTCTAGAAGTGTTTATTGAAATGCTTGAATGACCTACTGATTTTTGTGTTATGAATCTGAAGTGCTTTTTACTAATCTTATGCTTGAAAGTGTCACTTTCTCTATAAAATCTGTCACTTTGTACTTACATAAGTGACACTTATTATAAAACTTGTCGTATGTGTTATTTCTTCTTTTATGTACGGTAGTTTTTATGTAGCAAAGTGTCACTTTCTCTGCAAAACACTATCACTTTTCTTTGCAAAATCGATCACTTATTATAGGGAAATACCGTTGTATTCTCAAATTGCCATATTTAATTTCATTTTCGATGTACTGTAATTTGTTGGTAGAAAAGTGGCACATTCTCTACAAACCATAATCACTTTTACATACAAAATATTTCACTTTTATTCTGTTTTTAAATTGGCAATACTTATCAATTTATATATTGTAGTATGTTTTATTTTATATTGGTAAGATAACATTATTTTTTAAATTTTGATTTCTTGTCATTAAATGGTTGACGGCCTTCGACATGTGCAACCAGATTTGATCGAATGGTGTGTGCGCACATCGATGGTCGAAAATTGAGGGGTGGGTTGGCCATCGGTGGCTTAAATCCATTTTCCAGAACAAACAAACTATGTGAGCAGGGTAAAAATAGGAGTGTCGATGCCAAGTTTTAGAGATGAAAGGGTATTCATAATTTGGAGCTTTTTTGGTACTAGTTTTGAAGTTTCGCAATCTTGAGGGTACAAGTTGTAATTTGGATGACTCTAGAGCATGATGTTGGTGTGCAAGTGATATCATAAGACACAACATGAAGCAACTCTGATGTAGGCTGGTACGAGTTTGTGGTCTTTATGGGGGTTATACATTTAGTGGAGTTTTCTTGGTTTTCAATAAATTCAAAATATATGTATACATATTTTTTTGGGTAGAGATTAGTGATCTAATTCATGCTAGATTGAATAGATTTTCTTGATTTTTAATGTGTTCAAGATTTTTGTACACATTTTTACTATGTTGTAAGATGATGTTTTTGGTTTGTGAAAGTCATGTTGAAATAATTTGAGTTTTCTTTTTATATTTTTTTGTTATTGCAAAAGTGACACGTTCAAAGAAAGTGACAGTATAATAAGAAAAAGTGACACTGTTAATTTGTTATATTTTAAGTTAATGTTTGATTATAATGTAATATGAAAAGTGACAGTTTTAGTGCAAAAGTATTTATTAGTTGAAAAGGTAACAAGGTTAATTTTAAGTAACGTTTGATAAAAATATAATTTGTAAAAGTGACACTGTTTAATGCAAAAGTTGCACTCTTTAGTGCAAATATGGCAGCTTTTAGTGCAAACGTGACAATATTAGATTAAGTTACAGTGGAAAAGTGACACATTTTAGTACAAAAGTGAGTTTTTGCATACAACCAACAAAAGGAACTTCGTAAAAAATACAATATAACACCTACAATTGATGAGTTTCAATCCATTATACCAATTATTTCATTACAAAAGCTAAAGCAAGATGTTTGCATTTGAAAATATAAAATCATCACACAAGGTACTCATGGTTATGGCTAGGTTACATTACAATCAAAACAACAAATTCCAAAGACAAATGCACCTCAAAAATCAAAATGGAAATTGGAAAACTATCTAATGTGTTAAAGTTAAACCACTTTGGTTTAAACTCATCACCCTTCGACTCTCTTGTTCTTTTTTCAGCTCATTATCTCTCTTTCTACACTTCACCACAATAATGTTGGACTACACCATGCTCGAGTGCCAAGTGGTTTGCACGAAAGGAGAATCTGATTGGAATAACTTCTTAGGTTCAATGTCGAAATTGTTTATTTGTACTATAATTTATTGTTCTTTGAGGAACCGACAGGCCTACAAACCTCTTTCAATTCAAGGTGCAGGAAGGTTTCTAGTTAAGGGACACAAGACTGATTATTACCTTATGAACTCATTCCGCTTCATAGCTCGCAATCGTTCAGAATTGAAATCATTCAAAATCAAAGTCGACAACCTTAGAACTAAAATATGAGAAAGTGGTGCACACTACGATAAAATAATGAAGAAGTTAGTTAGTAAAAAAAAAACATCGCCATAATTTTTCATTAGAAAATAGTAGAACAAAGTCGAAGATCACAACAAGAACAATCTTCATATACTATTTACAATAGAAAGCATATAGCTCAAAACTAAATATGTTCTTTGGCAATAGGCGTGAAAATATTAACATCTGGATAAGGCCATCAAAGTAAATGGCTCTACAGATATTGATTGGAAAATAATGTTAGAAGCTAAAATTAAAAAAAAAAAAAAAAAGCAAATCAATATTCAGGTAAAGTCTTTCAATCGTTGAAAACCCCAAAACAAATAGTACTTAATTACCTAAGCGATATTGATAAGTAGTAATCCTTACTCCTCTACTCAATTTCCAGACTACAAGAGACCCTCTAAAATTTTGAACAATAACACAATTGTTCTCATAAATCTAAAAATCTGAACTAAGTTTCAATTAACTCAAATGTTTCAGCAACAATTTAAAAAAAAAAAAGAAAAAACACCAAACCACAGCACACTTCAAAAGTAATTATCACACGAGCTTATCTTATCTTCTCCTAGAAGTACTTACAACTACATAAAACAAATTGAATCAGAATTGGATGGCAAAAACAATAAACCTACAACTAAAGAAAATGAACCCCTAATTCCTTATATGAGCTCAACTCAATATCCCAATGACAACTTTTGGATTTCAGCAAATCTAAACTCTTCATGTAGAATTAGCAAGAAAATGAGTATAGTGATGAATATTCAAGGCGAGTGTGTGTGTATGGGGGGTGGGGGGAGGGAGGGGAGACAGTTAATGTCTCGACGACAGTCACCATCGCTTACTCTAATAGCATTTGAGACAATATTTCTTGGTGGATTTCTCATGGCGAAATAGAAGAAAGCAAATAGGAAAGAAAGGGAGAAGTAACATCGTTGAGATTTTTCACGGGGGAGGGGAGGCATATGGTGAAGAAAGAAGAAGACTGACGCCTTGTAATTTTCTTCTAGGGTTCAAGGGTTGGGGGTGGGGAAATAAAAAGGAATGGAATAAAGAAGAAAATTGAAGTTGAGTTCATTTTCTTCCTTTTATATGAGACCCGATTTGTTGAACGGGTCTGGGTTTGAGGCGGGCTAGGGGTTTTGTCACATGGTATAGGACCCGTGTGACCATCACATTTGAGTTTATTCCTTATATATATATATATATATATATATATATATATATATATATATATATATATATATATATATATATTCACACTACAAGAAATTTGATGTTCGATGACGATACGTTTCGTCACTAAAAGTCTAATTTTTCGCCACTGAAGAGAAACGGTGACGAAAATTGAGCGTCACAGTGGTTGTCATAGTATTGCTGTCACCATTGGTGAAAGTGACAGTTTTTTCAAGCGCGTCACTAAATGTTCGGTTTTGATGACGCTGATGTGAAATTGTCATCATAGATGATACTATTTGGTGACGCAGAATTTGTCACGTAAGTGATTGAAAAATCGTCATCAAACGATCGGTTTTGTCACCGTATGTTACCATTTTCAATGACGAACGCCTAATTTGTCATCAAAACCTTTGACTTTTCGTGACAAACATAACTACGGTGACAATTTTTATTGGGTTATAATGACGCTCATATTGTCATAATATATATTAAACATTTGCCAAATATAATTTAATTCGTCACAATAAATTTATTTTATTGTGACGCAATATTAACCGTCACTGAACATCTATATTTACAATGACAAACCAATGTGTCACCATTTACTATGAAAGGTGACGAAATATTTTGTCACGAAAAAACTAGAAATATATGACGAATATTATAATCATCACAAAAGATATATGTTCGATGATGATTTAATGGGTACATATGGTGACAAACCAATCATCATAAATGATTTAGTTTAAGTGACAAGTTCAAAGTATTATGTGATGAAACAAGTTGTCATAATTTATTAAAGTGACAAATTTGAAATACTTATGTGACGCTTAAAGTTGTAATAATTAAGTGAACATGATTTGATTGTTTACTTTCATGACGACATAATTTTCCTAAATATTTGCATTAATTTATCATTATTCTTGTAATGAAAAATATTATAAAGATAAAAATGAAAGCAAAGAAGCATTTATCATTACAATAGAATGATAAGAATATTCCAAAATATTTTTTTCGACCATTCAAAACATATACCAAAACACTAAACTAGCCAAAATATTACTATGAAAATCCAAAACACATACCAAATCAGACAGCTAGAATTAATGTACTTGAACATTCAAAACAAGGACCTGGAAACTTAAACTAAACCAAAAGAGTTAAACTCCAAAGTAGGATGCAAAATTCCTTGACTAACCACTTCCAATCACCATCCAGCTTCAACTTTCTTTCCTTAAACGATTTGACCTTCATTTCAGTCTCGAAAACACAGTCGTATGCAATTGTCTCCGCAGCAAAAGCACACATAAAAATACATAGTTAGCAAATACAAATATCCAGATTGAAAAAAATTAACATCTTTGGACATTGCAAGCTAAATCATGTCGTAGCAAATACAAATATCCGATTATACTTTCCTAGCCACATTTTTAATGCATTCTACACCCACTTTTTCTCCCACGGCCAAATAATAATAATAATAATTTGTGATTGCATTCAATGGAAAAATAGTAAACTAAGTTTAAAAATGAAAAATTAAGTTAAGCTTAGCTATAAAGTAAGCTCAATTTATATAGGCATGAATAGTTCAAACAAGACAAGGCTCAATAGAATGAAGAGAAGATATCAATAGAATCATTCTGGAAGCATTAAGTTTAAACCTACAAACCTTTTAGCAGCATTTTACCAGTGATCCATTACTCTACCCAATTTCTAAGAAAAACCGAACACATTTTCCCAACACATTCTGAAACATATTGCCCGATATATATATATATATATATATATATATATATATATATATATATTATATATATATATATATATATATATATATAATTTTATACATTATTACTTAAATACATATTCAATCCCTGTTGACCATGTGTGGAGTTGTTCATTCAAATTGACAGAAGTATGTGGCCAAGCATAGATCTCCAGTGTATATAGGTAAACCAAAGAGAAAAAAAAAACATGGGTTTCTACATAATGGATTATATGTATTAAAGTATATATTTATCAGAAGCATTTCATATAATTGTTATTGGTTTCACTCTCGGAGACACACCAAAGAGGAAAAGGGGTAAAAAAAAAAGTTCAAGCAAATTACTTCGATTAAAATCAAGAAGCTGGTTCTTAACACCAATCATATCTTCCCAAAATAAAAGTACAATTAATTAAATTAACAAATTATGTTCTTCCAAGAAAGCAACAAGCCAAATCCAAACAAAAATAGAATCTTTCTTGCTTAAACTCCATCAGCTAATTTCAAGGCCTTAACCCCAAGAAAGCAAAACAACTTATTTAGAAAAATTATATAAAGTAAGCTAATTAAGTTAAGCTTAGCTATAAAGTAAGCTCAATKTATATAGGCATGTATCTCCAAACAACTTCAGACTARGAGTCRTTACAATAAGAGCATATTCGACAACATAACTACTTCGYRTCAAATTGAAATTCCAAAATCCCAAGACTCAACCCGACTATCACCCTTTATTTAATGMTTCTAACAYAGGAAACATGCCATATCAATACATCACCAAATATGAAAATTAKAATTTCAAAAAAAGGAAAAAGCACAAACCCGAATACCAGACATAGCAGCAGCAGCACGCAAGAAGAATCAATCGTCCACCAAACGGATCATGCGAAGGACCCGTATCCTGCCCGATATGTCGTTGCACCAGCCACTGCAAATCAACCATAACCTTCTGCTCCCGCTTCGCCTTCTCCTCGTAGTTAAACATCGCCAAAGCCCGTTTATCCTCGGCACTGTAAACCTGGTTCTCCTTCCTAATACGAATCGCATTCATCCTCTGGTGCCTACTACCGCTCATCACATACCTGAGCGTCTCGAATTTTGAAATCTCCTCAGCCGAAAGGCCCACCTCACCTCTACGTGGGATACGCTTCCCTTTCTGAACGTACTGCGCGATAACATCACCCTCACCGGGCCTGAGCGCCGCACCGTAGCTGATATGTCCCTCGGCCCTTGGCGGAGGCATTGGGCCGACCACGGGCTCGTCGTCCAGAGCGAGTTTTTTCCGTTGCTCGATCATTTCTTTAAATTAAGTTAAGCTTACGTATGAAACCATCATTATAAACGATATCTTCTTCTTGTTCTTCAATGTGAAAATCCCTAGGCATAGACAGTAAAATCAAAAAAAAAAAATAAAAAAAATTAAACAAAACAATAAGTAGTCTCAAAACTTCCCAAATCGAATCGGCGTAAAAGTAACATAAGACTTAATTTTAAACCAAAACTAAACAATTATCCAGTTTCAGAATGGATCATACTAACCGAAAGGAGAAACAAAACCTCATTCGTCTCAGTATCTCCTGCCGCCACCACCACGGCCATAGTTCATCGGCGGCACAACACTGATCGGTCCCTGGTCTTCTCTAAGCATGACACCTGGCAGTTCCTTCATATCGAGCGACTCCAGCAAATAAAAATACACGAACCAAATTTGTGAGGATCATAATTAAACAAAATTTACAAAGCTCCACATTTATTAGCTGAAAAACTATTTAAAGTCGAGATAAACTCCTAATGTACTCTTTAGTTTGGATGCATTAAGACGCCTTTTTCTTGGCCGGTGGCTTAACTACCAGGACTGCACATTTTGCTTGGTGCGCACAATAATCGCTCACACTTCCCAAAAATGCCCTGAAAATTGAATTATGTATTAAAGAACCCGTCGATCTCTGGCATATGTACATGTACTATAATGACGGATGAAAATTGTAAGATTGGTCCAATAACTTTAAGAGGTGATATAGATAGTAAAACGGTCCGCTCCGCAAAAAAGTCGTGTTGTTTATTGAATATTTGACATGTAACCCTACAAAATGCAAGGCTTGTAATTATTGTTTCTACGTGAAACCTTGATTTTGCTCATAATTTAGTGATTGATAAGTGCAATGCACTAATTTAGTGTGGAATTGAGATGGGACTATTTTGCAAATCACACATTTACTGGAATATTTTGCCACGGCCCTATACCAAAATTGCAACTTTACCATAGAGTGACCAAATCAATTTATAGTATTAAAGGAATTAAATAGAGACGTGCACCTCTTAATTTAGCCTAGTCCGCGATTCCCAACAACAAGAAGATTGCTGGGGTTTCTTGCTCCTGTTTGGGCCGGGGGGATGGTGACGTCATGATCGGACACGTGGTGGACGGTGATTGGCGGGACCATGTGGAGAGACGCGTCCGATGAGATTGCTGGGGTTTCTTGCTCCTGCCCTTCGTCGATTTCTACGCCCTCTTCGTCGTCGTCGTCGTCTTCTTCGTCGGGGCTGTTGTACTCCGGATCGAGAGGGGGCGGCGGCGGGTCGGATTTTGGTGGTGGCGGGTCAGGCTAATTTAGGGTTTCTTGGTTTAGAGACAGAGAGGCTTCAGATACGGCGTCGGGTTCATGGTTGGTCTGTTCTTGCTGCTCGGGTTGTGGGGAAGGCGACGATTTGGACATGGATTAACTCTTTGCTCCTCTCTCTCTATCTCTCGATTCAGGCCGCACTGATGAAGCGCATTCGGCTTCAAGAAAGAGTTGGGACTCAATTTGAACTGCTATAGTATTAGTCAAATAGTGATTAAAAAATTAATATAAAAAATATTTATTAAATTACAGAATTTAAATATAATATAAAAAATTTAAAGAATGTATTTTTAATATTTAAAATATAAATAGAAAAATATTTATTATATTACATAGTTTTAAATATTATATAGAAAATTCAAATAATATATTTTTAACCCGTAACTTGTACATTTTTAATCTATTTATTAATTATTATAATTATTATATAGTTTTATATTTTAATATTTAGATTATATTCGTTAATAGTTTTATTTACACACTTAAAAGATTAAAAAGATGTCGTATTGTCAACTCGTGTCTAATTTCTATTAATTAATTATTATTATTATTATTAAATTATTTTACATTTTTATGTTTAGAGTAAATTCGTTAATAATTATTAGTTACATACTTTGGAAAAATCAATAAATGTCATAGTCACAACTCGTGTCGTAGTGTAACCGTATTTAATCAATATTATTACTTATTCTTACATATTTTTATAGTTTGTTATGTTTAAATTGAATTCATAACTAACATTTAGTTACATACTTAGATTATTGCAAATAACTTGTGATTTACATATATGGAATATTTGAAATTTAAAAAATAAATTATTTTAAATACAACTTATTTAACTATTTTTATAATTAGTTTTTTTGTTATTAAAATAGACTTACAAATAAAAAATTGAGAAACTTATTAAAAATAAAATAATTATTTTTAGAAGCAGTTTGTTAAGAACCGCTTGTTCTAATGAGAATATTACGCCTCCAATTTGCCACAAGTTTTATTAATAATTTGCCTTATTTCAGTTTTTGAGTTGTAATTATTATTATATTATAATATTTTGTTATTTATTTACAAAGGCCCTCAATTAATTTTGTGACTCGACATCTCATTTTTAGACATTAATAAAATTTATTGTATTTGTTTTCAAGTTTTCAAGTATTTTAAGATTTATATTATAATTTTTTATAATACTTGTGCTATTTTTTTATTTTTTAATTATACTAAGTAATTATTCATGATTAAATATTTATTTTCTATGTGTATTTAAACGACTTTATATTTTTTAAATATTTATATTATTATTTTACAATATTTATAAAACTTGTTAATTTTCAAAATTTCTAAAGTATTATTTAAAATATAAAACAAAAAATATATAAGTAATTGAAAATCACATAAATAAAAAATAAAAACTCGCTGTAATTTTGAAGTTATTCACACTTAATTAGATTTTTATAACTTTAAAGTATTTTGAGATTTATTTTATAATATTTTATATTTATATAAAGATTTTCGTTTTAATGTAAGTATGTTTGACTAAATAATTATTTTTATATTTATTTAACTTGATTTATGATTTTTTTAACTTATAATATTATTCTATATATCTTTAAAAATTTCAAGTTTATTACATAATTTTATAAATTTAAAAAATATTTATTATGTAATTATTTTTTATCTTCATTATTTAGTATTAGCCACCTATATTACTAATTAAACGTACAAATGTGATTTCATGATTCCACGTGTTTCTCTGACTGCTTTTTCTTCATATTTGTGTCTGCTATTTTTCTTTCTTTTTTATTTTTTCTCAGCTTGAGTCAATTTCTTTCTCCTCTCTCCTATTCACCATATAAAACTATAAAACAAAAGTATCACAGATTCAAAAGATCTATTTGAAATAAATATATGGTTCTCATGTTTATGTTTTTTTGTCTTTTCAACATGTTGTAAATAATATTTAGATTTTTTAATAAATTCTTTCACAAATCTTATAAATATTTTAAATTTCTTTTATATGTTTTATACTTTTCTTTATGATTTTCAGATTAATTAAAGCTCAGCTCAAGTTCTTATTCCTTGGCGAATCAACATGGACATTTTGATAAATAAAAATAATTTTCGTAAGAAGTTAAATGAATGTTTTAATAATTATAAAAAATAACTTTTTATTTGAGATCTACTCGAAAAGTTGATAAAGTTAAATGAATAAACAAATCATATAATGAGCAGCTAAATAAATAATAAATAAAATTATAATTTTGTTTTCTCTCTCCTATTCCAACATAAAAATAAAATTATATAAAATATTGAAAATATTAATGAGCATATAAATTAAATAATATTAATAAGCAGATCAGTCAGAGTATAAAATTTTATAAAATACTGAAAGATTTATAAAATATTGATCAGAAATTTCTTCGAACTAAATTGAACCCTAAATTAAAACTCTAATTAAAAATTAAAACCTAATCTGAAAGCCTAATTAGAAATTACTAACACATATTTAAATGATATAAAACTCTCCTAAGATATAAAAATACAAAAAAAAAAAAAAAAAAAAATTAATACATATTTAAAAGATATAAAACTGTCCTAAAATATAAAACTCTCCCCGATCCCTAATTGAAAACATAAATTACTCGACATATTAAGATTTAGAGTATGAAATTTTATAAAATATTGAACTGCACTCCCTACTGAGCGAGGTGAAAGGTCATCCCTTTTTATATTTAACTAGTTTGAAAACCCACGTTTACGCGGGCATTGCTAAGATTAGTATAAAAACACAAAATTTATTTAAAAAATTATTAAATTCAAAAAATAAATATTAAATAAAAAATTTAAAAAAAACTCTTCACTTTAAAATGAGAAACTATTGATTTATGGTATTATATAGGAAACTGCTGATTTAATTTGATAGATAGTGAAATAGTCATTACCATTTTCTTTTAATTCCTCAAACAAAAATTAATAGTTTCTCATAAATCACATTACAATAAAAAGATTTTTGAAAAAAAAAGGAAAAAAAATGTGTGTGTGTGTATATTTGAGAACATGTATAGCACAATTAGTATTTCAATATGTAATCTTATGGAACAATTTAATATTATTATTATTGAATTATTTAAAATAATTGAATAAATGGTTATATATTTAGAGTTAAGTAACGTATAAATCATCTTATTATTTTTCAAATATCGAATAATATTAAAAAAAATATTGTATTTCATAAAAAGATTTTTATTGGACGAAATGTACTTAGGAAATTATGAATCACTTGTACACAACATTCATAATTTTAACAAATTAGAATATTATTACAGCCCTTGTTTGTGTTCATGAACCTATGAACCTACAATGCTTGTCGTCTGAGGCTCAGATAAGCAAAAGAATGTTTTCAACATGACTTATAGGTGGTAAAAAAAAAATGAAAGAGAGAAATATGAAGAGACTGGATATACTCCGATAGTCGAGACAAATATATACACATAAACAAAACAGATATATACGTGAACAGATATATATACACATAAACAAAACAGACTTTTTTTTAATCCCAGAACAACAGATATATTTGACACATAAACAGATATATATGCATGCGGCCACATATATATATATAAGATTATAAAGTTCCATGAACTTTTTATTCTCTTTTGCCGGGCGTAGACGACTTGGGAAAGGAACTTTGTCTCGAATAGTGATTGGTGATGCCTTCGGAGGCTCGGTGGAATCGTCAATTGTTACTGGAGAGGGTACTTGATTCGGGGACTTCCCTTTTAACGACCCTGGAATGTACGGATTCGGTGACTTATGCATTTGGTCAACCGATTTGGGGTCATTGTTCGTGGACAGCCCCTCCCTTGCAACATCAGTGTCCCCTTCGTCCAGTTCTTGGACTTTATTATCTATCGTCTTCCCACTTCGTAGAATATGAACCGCGGAAGCTTGCTCGGGTTGGCTCGGAAGCTTCCCCTTTTCGTTGTCGTGTTTGGCCATGAATGTCGCCATTTGCCCCATCATCTTCTCCAAGTTCTTCACGCTCTTAGATAGATCATCCAAGACTTCTCCTTGCTTATTCACTTGCGTGGTCAGACTGGTCAATCCATCCCTGTTTCTGAGTGTCTCTGTGACTTGGTTCTGTTGCCAAATTAGCAGTTGATCATTTGGCTGTATAGGAACAGGTGTCGGTCCCGCTGGTAGTGATTTGCTCGGTGGAGGTTGTGTTGATTTATTTTGTGCTGGAGCGTAGTGTGGATTCTCGGGGCCCCATTTCAAGTAAGGAGAGTTACGATTTGCATTAAACTTGGTGTTTGGCTGAGGCCTGTGCTCATAAGTTGGAAGATCTATGTTGCGCAATTGGTCCTTGATGGCGTGTGCTTCAGCGTCGGTATCCTCGTGATACCCCATTGTACATGAATCCCCCACATGCCCTTGCTCTCCACAACGGGTACATACCTCGAAGGTCTCGTTATTTGGCACCTCAGTTGCCTCGTTAACCCTTATCTTACGTGGTCGAGAGCTCGTTTGCCTCGACTTTTTGCTCATTCTTTCAAATAGTTGCTTGGCAGCCGTCGCTGTCAAATCCCCAAAATCTCCTCCAGCAGCCACCTCTACGTTATTCTTATAAGAATCTAGAAGTCCCTCGTAGAAAAGTTGATTCACCATTCCCGGAGAGTTGTGATGGTGGGGGCAAGCTTGCAATAAAGATTTGAAACGTTCCCACGCCTCGTGAAACAACTCCCCGTCTTGCTGGACAAAGTTGGCTATTTGTCTCCTTATGTGGCCCGTCGTCTGAGCTGAGTAGTACTGGTTAATGAATTTGTCGCTCACCATGGGCCAGTCGACCAGAGATCTTGGTTCCAGCGATAGTAGCCAAGACTTGGCTTTATCCTTCATGCAACTCGGAAAAACAAACCATTTGAAGGTCTTCGTGATGAAGTCCCGGGGATGGGATCCTACTAACTTCGGCATAGAACTCCTTAAGAAACGTTAGTGGGTCTTCGTTGGCGAGGCCGTGAAATGTCGGGAGGTTGTTGATGATATGAGGTTTCAACTCGAAGTCTCTTGCAGTTCTACCCAACACAATTGCCGAACTATAGGGACCCACTTGAGGGGTCGTGAACTCTCTTTGTCTCGGTTCGCGCGCCTCCCGTTGGTATCTTGCTTGGTTATTCCGCCTCGCGTATTCCCCTCTCTCGTGGTACTCGTCATATGCCAGCCACTCGTTGACCCGCTCGTCGCCGTGATATGATCTCTCAGAATAGTCGTCCGGGACGTGGCGGTAGCGATTGTCTCCACGTCTTTGGCCTTCATTCTGGTTTATCACGTTACGTTGAATATTCTCCTCGTATGCTTGAGGCTGTACTGGTCCGTCGGGACGATTTGGCTCACTCCCGTACCCATTTCTTTGTTGCACGGGTGGATGCCTTGGTGACTGGTCGTCCCCGTTGTTGTGTGCTTGGTTTATCTAGTCGCAACATCGTTTCCGAAACAGGATCACAAATAAAATCAGTCGTGGCAGACGATTCACTTGTGGGTGAGTGAGGTGGTCTCACTTGATTCGGACGATGAACGTTGTCGATGAACGGTGCAAGTTCGAGCCTAAGCGACCTACGACCTTGCATGAACTCAACAACAAATCAAACGTATCGACTAGAGAGAATAATTATACAAATAACGACTAAAAAAAAAAATAAAAATAAAATGAACAAGCATATTTTTGAAAACCTTTGTATATTCCCCGGCAACGGCGCCAAAATTTTGATTCAAGCTTTTGTGTTGCCTACTTATGAAAAATTTGTCAAAAGATCAATAGCTTACCCGCAAGAGAACGGGGTCGCGCGTAGTTTGGCAACTTGACTCGAGTCGTCTCTCGAGGAATATACAATCGGAATTCTCAAACAGTTTGTTCAACTTAAACTCACATACATTGGGGGGGGGGGGGGGGTTGATTGTTTGATTATCTAGGAATTTAAAACGGCAAGAACTATACATTAAAATAGGAAATAGAATTCAGCTATTTGAATTCAGGCCAAGTAGCGTCGACGTTGCGTCGACATAGATGCGTCGACATCGACGCTTCAGCAAGTAGCGTCGACATTGCGTCGACATCGACGCTTCAGCAAGTAGCGTCGACGCTGCGTCAACTGACGCAGGTCATGGACTCACGTCGACGGAGCGTCGACGGTCGCGTCAGTCGACGCGGCTGCGCGTTTGCCTCCGTCTCCTTCTATCTGTTTGCTACTCGTTCACCGGAAAGCTCGTTCTCCATTTCGCGAGTATCAACTTCATCTAATTATGCGCCGAACTCGTCCGGTACTTAGCTGTAAAGTGAAAAACCACAAATAATCACTTATTTGCATCCAATCTAGATCAAAACGCGGTAAAATAAGCTGAGAGTACAAATATACGAAATCGAGCTTAAACTACCCAACTTATACCAAAAACAAAAGGAAAAACAAGCTATAAAACCTACTAAAAATAAGGACAAATACGTGCTAATCAGCCAATATATATATATGTGGCCGCATGGCATATATATCTGTTTATGTGTCAAATATATCTGTTGTTCTGGGATTAAAAAAAAGTCTGTTTTGTTTATGTGTATATATATCTGTTCACGTATATATCTGTTTTGTTTATGTGTAATATATTTGTCTCGACTATCGGAGTATATCCAGTCTCTTCATATTTCTCTCTTTCATTTTTTTTTTACCACCTATAAGTCATGTTGAAAACATTCTTTTGCTTATCTGAGCCTCAGACGACAAGCATTGTAGGGTTCATAGGTTCATGAACACAAACAAGGGCTGTAATAATATTCTAATTTGTTAAAATTATGAATGTTGTGTACAAGTGATTCATAATTTCCTAAGTACATTTCGTCCAATAAAAATCTTTTTATGAAATACAATATTTTTTTTAATATTATTCGATA
>BMAC01000980.1:437587-529410 GCA_014905375.1 Phtheirospermum japonicum | reverse complement strand
ATTAAAAGATTTAAATCCCTTCAAGGATGAAGAAAATCTGGACTCAAAATGCTCCAATCTTAAAAATCACCTTCTTGAGAGATCTTGACGTAGTCATTAACTTGGGTTAAGGGGTAAGTTTCCTTTGACTTCACCTAAGGCAATGTTGGTTTATAATGTTGTCAGTAATAAAAATTAACATTGAATCAAGTCACTGAAATCTTAATTTGTTTTTGTATATTCTTTTAGGGCATGGATTTTTAGGCATCCAATAGGACATTCATACTTTGGGAAGATGCCTACTTGCTGTGCGAACTGTTGCTTGTATTTTTTGTCTTTCTTGAATTCTCTTAATTCTTGTTTTGAATCTTGCTAACCAAGTGTTTCAGTGGTGTTATAATCGGAGGATTGGACAGGTAATAAGAGGTTAATTTGGCGAGTGAAAAATTACTTTGCAAAGGCTTTGTTTAACTATGGTGATGGTTTATAAAAATCTAGCTCTATCTTGGTTTTAGTTTGTAGTTGGGATTTGTGGTTTTTATTTCCAGAATTGAGATGATGGAGTAGTTGAGTTGAGATCGTGTGTCTTATTTTGAGAAAGAGTGGGGGAGTTATTTTCTTAATTTTACTTTTTCTTTCTCCAAATTTTACTGCCTGCGACACTCTATTTTTTGTTTGTAGTTGTTTTCAGTCTCTTGCAGAATATCGAATTCACCATCACCCAGCAAAGCTCCAGAAACAGGTTGTAGGAAAATTCCACCCAAAGAGAGAAAAGGAGGAAGTCCAAAGCTGCCATGTCAGCCCATGTTGGTTCTGATGTTGTGACACTGAAACCAACATCCACTGCTGACAATCCCCGCCTCTTCTCCAAGCTTCGATTCTGATAATGTTCCATCTGCCAGTGCACCGATGTCAATAGTTGCCTCCGACCACTATGCTAGCTCTGATGAGGCTCCGTCTCAAGCCGTCGAGATTGAAGACTTGAAACCACTCTCCACGAGTTTCTTGGTGAGTGAAGCTGAGGAGCTGTTCTTGGGATTTCAAAATCGGGGCTTGATTGCTGAGCGTCGAATCCCCCGTTGGTGTTTTTGTGAAGCAGAATCTGATTACCTTCTTTAGGCACCGAGGCACCTCTTCGAGTTGGTGTCATGTATGATGTTGGTTCTAGTATTCCCAACAACCAACATCAGTACCAACATGGTTCATTTTTCTGCTCCGTTTGTCCGAGCCCGGTTTACTTTGTTTGATAATCAGGTTGCACAACACCAGGCGCTTCGGGACTCGTTTGTTGAGGTTCTTTTGCTTTCAGAACAAAAAGGGGGAGAAGAATGTCGAAAACACTGGTTCGTTTTTGTTTGTTTTCAATATTGGATACTTCATTTTGGGGGAGTTTTAATGTAGGGGGTTTCTAATTCATGGGGAGTTTTGAGTCTTTTGGGTATTTCATGCGTCTTGAGTATTTTGTCCAAAAAGGCAAAAGGGGGAGATTGTTGAGGAATTAATTCTTGGCAATAATTCCTTTTTTATGATTTGCCTTTCTTGGGCACAAAATAAGTTAGGAAACTAGATTTAGGAATATATTGTGTTTCCTAGTTTATGTACAAGACTTTAATTATTCCTAGATTTTGATTAGGATTTGTTTTTAGGTATTTACCAAGTTTAGGATTTTAGGATTGTCTATTTAAGACAAAGAATCCTAAAGCTTGTACACACGATTTTGAAGCACGGGATTTTGAGAGAAGGACGACGCAAGACGCACGAACAAGAGCAAGAACACGAAGAACTACTTGGAGCCATTGATCGAGATTAACAAGCTCTTTGAAGTTGCGTGACCAACGGAGAAGATCTTGCCATTCCGGCAACAAGTATTTAGTATCAAGTTTATTGATATTTAGTTTTCATATATTACTTTATATTTTTGTATTGAACGTGAACAAGAAAGTAATATAGTTTTCGGGTTTGTACATCCAAGTTGACAAGTATTTTACTTGTGAACTGAATTTGTTCTATCGTGATCTTATCGTTTTATTCCGCTGCATATTTTTACTTTACTCTAGTCGATGTTGGTAATCAGTGTTGGTTAATATTGAATAACAACATCGTAAAATTGAGACTTATTTTCAAAACCATAGAACTTCAAATTTTACAAATAGCATCAGCTGTACCACTCCAATCATTCATCAAGACAAGTCCAAATATATGATCTGCAGCCTCGTTAACATCCACAGGTTTCCCCAATTCATTTTCAGGACCAACGACAGCAGCCTAATATGCATTTTAACAACTCACTCAAGAACAAAGAACGATATTTCATTCCAAATCCAGCAGGTCATTGTAATAAGATCCACATCTTATAAACATTAGAAAAAAACCGATGGGTCTAGTTAACAATTTGACGAAAACAAACTATCTATTTTCTCTTTTTGAGAATAAAGCTTACCATTTCCAATTCAAAGTCCAACTTACGAGAAGGTCCAAAATAATGCGGGGAAGTACTTCATTTTATGCTTGCCCGGTAAACCTCATTTTATGCAACACATTATCAAAGTAATCAAGCGTCTTCAAGCCTTCAACACGCACCTCACTTGATATCCATAATAAATAGCAACAATTRAYTTTATAAAATTTATCCAAGTATCATCATTTGCCCAATTGTCAAAATTAAAAACCACTTGGGAAAAAAATCAAATTGCGAACGAACCTGATATCAGAAACTAATAAATGACTGCATTGCGAACGTAAACGAAAAGGACTTATTGCCGGTGTTCCTCGGTGAAGACTTATAGGGAGATTTCCCAGACTAACGGATATGCTAAGCCGCAGCTAAAATCTGCATAATATCGACATAAGTATACTTTTTGAGAAAGATTATTCGAAACTGGAAATCGGGGCCCTTATACAAATTCCATACCTGCAAGGCCAGAGTTTCAAATCTTTGTCCGAAGATTCTAATGAGATTAACCGATGAATGGCTGAGATTAACCTATTCTCGATACATGCACAAACATTGCACTGCATAATTCAAGGAGACATTCTGCAAATTCAGTTCAATAACTAATAACATTAAACAAGCTACAAGCTCCAACACTGCTAAAAGAATTTTTAACTATTTAACCATTGGTCAGATAATTGTAGTCTGTATATTTACAATCGTCATTTGCATATCCGTATCGGCGATCATCACCAAAATGGTTCAATAAAAGAAAAATCAATTGAATTTTTTTTAACACATCTAAAAAGCATGCAAAACTAGACAATTGTGTAACAGGCTCAGAAGGATCCATTGGTATCTATAATCAAAGAGGAAAATCTCCACTCAAAAAATAGGTAGTTTTGAATCATCATAGCCAACAATTGGATACCTAATCAAGTTAGAAATATCAAATGTACAGAAATAGGGATAAGAACACAGCAAATGTGATGCAAAAACTTAGTTTATGCAGATGTAAAGGGAGATTTAGGGCAAAACCATTAAATCAGAATATGCTAACTACACATAACAATTTGCTCATAACTCAGATAAACAATCAAGAACAAGTCTCATATGTCCAGACATAATTTAAGATTGTTCATCACAACATAATCACAGATAAAAAAAATAAGAAATGTATCATAAAATTATGCATCAAAGACTAAATATGCTTTATAGAAAATCAAAATCTCAGAGACATTCCAGAAGAGGAAACACGCATAC
Organism: Phtheirospermum japonicum; assembly: GCA_014905375.1. Taxonomy (NCBI): domain Eukaryota; kingdom Viridiplantae; phylum Streptophyta; class Magnoliopsida; order Lamiales; family Orobanchaceae; genus Phtheirospermum; species Phtheirospermum japonicum. The sequence continues at coordinate 525,737 of BMAC01000980.1, read as the reverse complement.
ACTCAACACGGCATCATTTCAGTCCGTCCGTCTGCCATTTCTCATCATCGGGTAGAAATTCTTAAGGTCACCAACATAAATCTAATTCAAATTCAACATCAAAACAAAAACAATAACAAAGTCACACCATTCTAAAAATCGGTATTAAAATCCAAGATAAACCATGGCATCAGATAATAAGCGGAGTTTTTTGTCAACATAGACAATCAGTGTGTAGGATAAGATTTAAATATCATCATTTGCCATATAGATCGATTTTCTCTACTTCGTAATGATATAAAACAAAGTCAAGCAATAAGCAGGAATTTAAGAAAATAAATATATAATAAAGTTTTAAACAAAAAAAGTGATATTTTGGAAGGTCCATTTGACACCATGGCAATACAACAAGCAGATTGTGTGCAATGGGTTGGTAAGCCATCCTGTTCTGATTTACGCATCAGTTATATCTCCAGGCAAACACTCAAATATACACAAGGAGAGGGTAAACCAGATGCAAAACATGGTCAGTAATGTACTATCTCAATTCTCCACATCATCCTATGCCCTTCGCTAACAGTGCATCAGACACTTGTAACAAAATGTCTCGGGTTTAACCTAGTTATCAGACAATTATTTTCCAAAAGGGATCTCACAATAATTGTTCATGTGCCAATATTCTCTCTAACATATAACTAGTGTGAAAATCTGAAACTACTATGAAATTATCTTCCTATTATATCATATTGTCTGGTGGCTGACCTTCATGCATCATAAGTTATGTTTGACTTAAATTAGTAATCAATAGCAAAAATGAGGAAACGAGGGGGGAATAAAATGTGGACCCTGAAGAATATTAATTACTTAATAGATTAAAATACAATGGGTGGCAAGGAGGTCTTCACCTATATATGTGATGGAAGTAAAAGTCTAAAAGTCAAGTGTAACACTTTTGACGGGCCTCGCATTGAGTCCGACCAGCAGCAACGCGCCGGAATTAATCTCAGGCCCGGCGCTATCCGAGCTGGTCCAATCGTCTGTTGAAATGTCATTACTCGAGCCGATACTTGAGTCGAGGCTAAATATTTTCAAAAAATTTCTTAACATCTGTATCTTCATCACAGAGACAATATGTTTATAATTTTCATCTTGAAGATATATACAAAGAAAAGAAAAGAGTCAATTTTAATAAGTTTATCATTTTCATTTCGAAGAAATTAATAAAAAAAAGTGAATTTTAATAAGTTTATTATTTTCATCTTGAAGAGATTAATAAAAAAAACCAAATTTTAATATCATTTTCATCTTGAAGAAATTAATTAATAATAATTATAAAAAAAAGCACATTTTACTAAGTTAATCATTTTGATTATTAATAGTAATATATACTGTAAAATAGGAAAACAAAAACCTTGCATGATCATCACCTGTTTTTGCAGATGAGCTCGAGGACTCGTCAGTTTGTCCCTTGTCCGAATCTCTACTATCGTCGTCACCAGAAGAAAATGATCCAGAGCAGGATACATCTTTCACACCAATGGGCCCGATTTGTATCCGCCATCAACAGTCTTACCGGCAGAGGAGTTATCTTTTTTTCTTGCACCATTAGTAACGTTCGTGGCGGCAGATTTGACTTACAATCTAGCTTGGAAGAATGAGACCCTTCCCATCAATGAATCTTTGCTGGTTATAGTAATTAATGCACTCCTCGGCAGATAGGAAAAACTGCAGTTAATGACAACATAAAAATAATGACAAAAAAAAGAAGGTAATCTTGCCCATAGAACAAAAGCAGTGTGTTGATTTTCTAGATGACTATGCTTTTACCTTTAAGAACAGAAGAAGGCTACATATCATCAAACTTGTCCTTGCCTTCCCAGCTTTACAGTGAACAACTACAACATTTAATATGTCCTCCTTCAACCATGTGTAAGCACTTTGGCAAAACAATTTTATAAGTTCATTAGGAGGGCAATTGTGGTCGTCAAATGGGAAAGATGCAACCTGCACAAAGGTAAACCAAAAAGACAAAGATTCAGAAATATAAGGCTTTTTGGTTTGGTTTAGTACTTTAGTGAAATTCAAACGAGTTTTATAACTCAACTTTTTAGTCAGAACATAATCAATTTATGGAATAAAAACTAAATTTAACTGAGAATCACTATTTGGTGCTGCCTAGATTTCAGGGGCATAAAATGATATTTACCCTATATTTTCTAAAGATAGTTGAAACTAACAACTCATAATTTGGACCTCAACTTCGCAATGCCGTCGTATTCTTGATAATAATTTCTTATCCATATGGTGCAAAAGCATTCATATGAGCATGACATGCTAATAACACTACATTTCAGAAAGTCCTAAGAAATTCAAACATATAAACTGCTTTGACATCTGCTCCTTATTTAATAGCCTGAATGGAATTAGAAGATAAATTGCTCCGAACATACATGTAATGAAAATATAAATAATTAGAAGATAATATCAAAGCACTACATACTAAACAAATATTATTAATAACAGTTTTTGTGTTATTAATAAGAAGAAACTACAGATGACCAACATTACTTATATGGAATTTTAAAATAATAATATTGTAATTATATATGACATCCTTAGACCATACTTGAATAATCAATCAAGAACCAACACACAAGCCATTACAGTAATCAAATCTTTTTTGTTGTTTAAATCTTATCAACCGAAAAAAACACAAGCAAACTTATATTTTACCATCAATTAATTTAAATAATCGACATTTGTGATGAAACAAATATAGAATACCCAAATTCTGAAAATACTACAATGTCAGCATTTTTATTAAAAAAAAAATCGTCGAAACAAAAAGGTTACCTAAATACAAATTTCTCCTAGTAAAGAAAAAATGAGAAAATCAAGTCATTTTTGTTGTTTCAGTCTTATAAAAAAACACAAACAAGCTTCAATCCCATCATCAATTAATATAAAGAATCGATCATTGTGATGAAACACAAGTTGGCTTTTATTTCATCATCGATTAATATAAAGAAGCGATATTTGTGATGAAACAATACAGAATACCCCAATTTTAAAACCAGAGCAAACCATCGTGCATAAGAACCAACTCAAGTACAAATTAGAAGAAGTAGAAACAAAAAAAATCCAAGAAGCATATGCCTAAGCACATCTGGTTCTTTCATCTCATGCATCGGTGCAGCAAGAACAACATTTCCAGAAATTAAATTAACTCCCAAAAGTTGCAAAATCACCTTTCTTTGCACCTTATTTGCTGCAACAGATGGATTAAATCTCCCAAAAGGGCAATTAAATGTACCGAACTCAAAGACACATTATCACATCATCAATAAACCAATCAATCATATACTGAACTGTAAATCAATCGATAAGAATCAAATAGAATTGAAGGGAAAAAAAATACCAATCCACTCAATTAGGGCTATAATTTAGCAAAAATTAATTTAATATAATAATTATTGATTGAAAAGTTGACTAACCCGAACTTGAACAACCTAATGAAGATCAAAACATCAAGACCACAAGAGTCGAGGATCTCATCCTTGGTGACAGAAAGGGCGAATTGGATCCAGCCAACGGACGGCAGCAGCCGCCGAAAAGTGAAGCGGGGGTGGAAGGAAAGCTGGTGGTGCTGAGAGAGGCGGTGGGCGAAGTAGACGGGGCAATTAGAGGGTTGTCGGTGGATACAAGACCTCAGGATTATCGTGTGGTGGCTTTACCTGGAACTGTCGTTGTGGTGTGCTGGAAGAGTAGCGGGTTGTGTGGTGGCTGGAAGGAGAAGCGGGGCTGATTGTGGTGGTGTAGGAGTAGAGGACGGCGGAGAGCATGGGTGGAGAGCCGGAGCCGACGGGCTTTTTTCTCAAGTTATTTTCGCTCGTGTGTTATTTTAAAGCGCTCTTTTTTTTTCTCAAGTTTTGTGAAATATTTCATTTACGCGCCCCATATACCCACAAAGAAATTATGAAAATATTCAAATTGGTAAAGACTTTTCAGATCGGTATTATTAAAAATACTGTTCTGGAATTATTTTTTTAGAAAGACATTCAAGAACGGTTTTTTAATACCGTTCTGGATTGACGAACATTCCAAAACGGTATTGAAATTACTGTTCTGGAAAGTCTTTCACAAAAAGAAAATACAATCCAGAATGGTATATTATAAATACCGTTCTAGATTGATCAATAAATCCAGAACGGTAATTTTAATACCGTTCTGGATTGTAATTTATTTATTTTTGGATAGACTTTTCAGAACGGTAATTTGAAAACCGTTCTGAAATGTTCCTCAATCCAGAACGGTATTAAAATACTGTTCTGGAAAATACCGTTCTGAAAAATGTACTTTCCGTTCTAGAAAGTACACTTTTCAGAACGGTATTTTAATACCGTTCTGTATTGACGAACATTTCAGAACGGTATTGTAAAACCGTTCTGGAAAGTCATCATTTCAGAACGGTATTTTAAAATACCGTTCTAGAAAGTGCTATCCAGAATAGTTTTAAAAATACCCTTCCGAATTGACTTTTTTGTTTGTTTTAGAATGCAGTTTTTGTACTAGTGTATTGCAATCATAAATATTCTCATTGTGGGAGGTGTAACAAAATAGCTACCAGTTATTTACAACTTAATTCTAAATCTTTTGCAATTACATTTTCTTATCATCTGATGATAATAATGATAATAATAATAATAAATAAATAAATAAAATAATCACTAAATAAAACCTATACACGTTTTATACTTGTACACCACCATTTTCTATTTAATAATTGTCATTCCAGAGTCCATTTTTTGTTACAAATTAATTATCGTTGTAAAGTCTTACCACTTTGTTCTATATTTACCCCTTCTTATTTTAAGAAACCAATACCAATTTTTGGTAGTAAAATAATTATGAGAAGAGATGGGAGAGAGATTGATTAGAAAAATCACTAACTAAAGGGGTGTGCTAGTCAAGTTATTATGTTTCATGATTTTCAACAAAAAAAGAAAATTCTAAATCGATAATGAGAGGGGAACAGAATGAGTATTTGCAAAGTGTTTGTTAGTCATGATCAATTATGTAACAATTTCAAGAGTTAAGAGTAGAATCTAGAAAGAGATTGAAAACGCTATATTGTGAGAATGGCGGTGAAATAGAGAAGTTTTTCAAGATATAAATATATACTAGTATTGTACCCGTGCATTGAACGATAACTTTTTTTTATTTTATGTGAAATAAAAATAATTATTTTAAATGTATTAAAATATTTAAATAAGTAATTGTATATATGTATACTTAAGTTATATATATAACCAGAGATGGTTTTTACCATAACCGCTCCCTATATATAAATCATTTAAATATTATTTAAGGATCGATTAGTATTAAAAATGATATAACCTGGTTCATAAAAGTATTGCTATCAGACGAAATGTAGTTTATAAATTATGAAAAATCTCCTTATACACAATATTTGTAGTTTTGTTACTATGTTTATTCTCATCGTCGTCGATCAATATTTTTAAACCCTTACAATTGGTCACCCTTGATATAGCAACGTACAACTGACCATGACTTAAAGCTAAATTCATCAGGAAAAGTCCAACGTGAGAGAGGGATTGTCCTTGAATTTTGTTGACCATCATAGCATGTGACATAATTAGAGGAAATTGTCATCATTGGAACATGAAAGACAACCTCGGATTAGATGGTGTGACACTCATTCTAGGGATGAACAACAATTCACCCGCATTACTTCCTTGAGAAATATTAGCCTATACGATATGATCGTCAAGTTTTGTAACAACCAACATTACACAACACAAGGGAATTATCGATATTTCTCAACAACATGAGTGAAATTCTAATTTTTAGTTTTATCTCATAGTTTGGCAATCTATAATATTTAATGGTGTTTAGAAACTCTGGCGAGTGGACATCCTACAGTATGTCAATGTTTGAATCGGAACTTTACATTCTCCATCATTTCATGACATCGGATATTTATTAATCAAATTAACGATAACAAGTGTTGGAGATAGAATAGCACGACCCTCCAAATAAGCGAATCATTCAGTAGTTTTTCCAAATTGTGGATATGTACTGGCCATAATTGATGGAACATGGTTACCATCATCTTTCAATAATAGATGATCTGTATTTCAATTTGAACGATACCATCATTTTGTCCTCTGACTATTCCATCTTCTATACTATTTGTTGAATTGACAAATTTCTTTAACTTGGCACAATCAAGATTTGAATTGTGATTTTGAAGCACCGCATTCTTGGTTTACTTCAAAACCATGTAATGAGTTCGTAAATGCGAAGATTTGAATTGTTATTAATTTTTTAAAATATTAATTAGGGTATCCATCCTAATTATGTTAAGAAAACTCCTACATAATTAAAAAAGAAACTAAATTATCCTTAATATTAAAAATTATTTATGAGATCAATTCAAATAAAAAAGTATTGAATTGTAATAATATTTGATAGATAACACGTTGATAGACAATAAAATATATACTAAGTTATGTTTTCATTTTTATATAATCTAATTTAAAAAATTGGTCAAATTAATTTTGAAAAAAAGTGACAAATTTGATACTATTAGACTCACAATAAAAAGAAATAATAACACAAAAAAAATAAAATAAAATAACAAAAAACTCACAATAATAATCAAAATACCATAAAAGTGATTATATCCCTCCTATTTGTTAATTCTGTTGACACCTAGCTTAGGTGTCAACTTGGTATGAATTCAATTTTCCAAGTGTCATCTTCTTATTTTTTTAAATCTGACGTGGCAAATTCATGTTAATTTGCCAATATTCCTTCCTTTTAATAAAAAAAAAGCCTAGGTATAAAATAGGGCTTTTTTTTTGTTTGGGTTTCTTTAACTCCCATTTTTTCTTTTCGAAAATTTCATCCGCCGTTTTTCTCTCTGGCTAAACTCTCTCACTTATTCTTCAAACTGAAGAACATATTAGTTTTGCACGGCTTTTGCAATCGTTTACAATCGTTGCCACGGCTTCTGTGAATAAAACCCTTTAGTAGATTTTTTGGGACATGAACAAAATGAAAATTGAGAATACGAAATCCCCTCCTTCCTTCAGGGTCTGTCCCTCGGTGTGAATTCTTCAATCTGCTATGAAGTGGTAAGAAAATATAATGGCTGATGAAGCCGCTATTTTTTAAAACTTCTGAATTCTTCAATATGCGATAATATAATTGGGATTCTTCGATCTTCTATGTTACCTTCTGAATTCTTCGATCTGTCATTCCAGATCGAAAATAATATTTCACAACTTCTTCCGAGTTTGAGAAATATAATAACTCCTCTTTTTGTTTAACTAGAAAATATAATACAAATTCTTCCGAGTATTGGGGACCAGCAATATAATAGCTCCTCTTTTTTTTTTTGAGCTTCAATTTTGCCGGAATTGTTGAACGGAGGTTACCGCTGCAATTCAAGCAGGTTTTGCGAAAATTGGGGAGAAATATAAAATTTCGTGGATTAATCCCCAACACCCAAATATAATCAGTCCTCAAGCATAAGAATTCACGCCCAATCCAAAACCAACACGCAATTGAAGAATTTGGGGATGGAATTCCACTAACGCGGAAAAAGAAAATCGCGAGGCGGTTGGGGCAAATTGGGAAAAGATGAGAAATACTCCCACCCACTCCAATTCAAGCGGTCCAATGGCAGATAATTACATCACGATTCAGATTATAACAACGATTTGAAGAATTTCAAAGTAAAATCAACGAGAGAGAGGATTCAAGGATGAGACGACTCGGTGAAAAATTCCCCAAGTGGAGAGAGAAAATCTCCTAACCTCACGGCTTGACTGACTGAGAGCTGTTGGGTGCCATATCTTGATGGGAAGCCAAAAGCTTCCTGAAGAATCACTTTGGGTTAAGTTTATTTGCAATTTGGTTAAGTTTATGTGATTATTTATTACTGGGATATCCACTTAATGGCATCATCTTCTCAGATAAAATTATTTCCGGGAATGCAAGAAATAATAATGGAGAATAACATTGAACCCTGGGAAAAATCTTTTGTAGTTTACTTTCAATTTTTTCTCAATTCCCGATCTTTCTTTTTTATTTCATAAAAACGATCTTAAAATTTGATCTGGAAAAATAGGATTTTTAGAGGTTTTCCATTTTTGTTTTGTGAAGGGTTTATATAGATCCAAGCAATTATCAATTCTCGATCTGATTTTTCTTTCCATTTTTGTTTTCAGAAGGTTTTTTGGACGATCTCTTCGAGAAGTGGAGCGAGCCACTTCGGAGTCGTCGAGAAGTGGGCCGCATCGCTCAGACGGGCCTCTAGTTCTTTAATCCCTTTGTCGGCAAATGCCTCGCTGGATTCCGAATCATCGCCTTTGGGCCAATGCAGTCGTCAGAGTTCGTTTCCTTCCCGCACTGAAACGTACACTTTATTGAAGCTAATTCTGGAACTCGCCGCGAAGTCTGAGGTATTTTTTTTGTTTGGTTTACTCAATTTTGTACGAATTTTGCTGTTTTATTTTAATTGTTGGGCCAATTTATTATATAATTGCATAGGATTATAATGACGCTGCTAGGCTTCGTGATTCATTGAAACTATTCGAGGATGAGGAGTCGGTTTTGCGCCTTCAGAGATTGTTGAAAGAGGACATTGCACAGGAGCGACTTGAGGTGTGCTTTTTTTTTTTTTTGGCGCACTGTTAATAAATTGGATTAACAAAGAGTTAAATGATTATTTTTGTGGGGGTATTGGTACAATTATTATATGGTTTTTTCTCGATTTGCTTTTTTTTCAGATTTCCTTTTTTATTATTACTTTTTTCCGATTTGCTTATTAATCGGTTTTATTTTTCATTTATCTTTTGTTTATGAATATATTGAGTTCTCAGTTATAAATTTCAATGTTTTTACTATCTGTTTTAATGTATCGAAAAAAATGGTGTTAATAAATGATGAGGTGGAAAAAAGATGTATGGGGCTGGAAATAAATAAATGCCATTGTTCAACAAAATATTAGGAAATCCAAATTCCCATTGGCTAATACTTCAATTGATAAATTGGAGCATCAATTTTTGCAATGTTTATTCTATGTACATATCACTAAAAAAGAAAGCTGAAGTTGTTCAAATTGACATTTGAATTTCAAATGGAATGTTAATGGGGTCATTGAGTAAATCATGCCATTATATTGGACAATGGATGGTTTTTTAATATTCTTGACATTAATATTTCCATTATGACAAAGACCTGTTGCTTAGATGATTAGGGCTGTCAACAAATTTAAGGACTAGTAAATCCCTTGAAACTAAGGACCCTTTTATATTTTTCAATTGTAGTTTTTGTTTGTTAGTTATATTATTTTCAAAATCAGATTAGAAAAATATGAAAAAAAAAAAAATGAATTCAGTTTTATGTTTTTGAATAAATTATGAGGCAAATTGTTTTTTTAATGGTTGCAGGTTAGATGCAATCAAATTCCGATCGCCGCCGCCGAACTCCCTCTCACCTGCATCTGTATGTAGTTCTTTTTACAATTTCTTCTCATAACAATATTCATAAAATGAGCAAGCAAAGTAACCAAATGTTAATTGTAGTCTGCTCAATAATTGTAAAGTTTTTCTTGGTATAATATTTAATGTGCATAATTAATATATATCTGATTTATAATATTTAATGTGAATAATCAATATGTAATCAATTCAATTGCTTTCCATTTTTTTTCTTATATAGTTATAAAAAATGAAAAAAATTTGTTTCTTGATATTGATATAACTGCGGATTAATATTTAAGTGCTTGAGTTTTAGGTTTCGCGAGTTATACTTATTATTTTTGGTCTAAGATGATTATATCTTTAAAATAAGTTTTTTTTTTCTATGTTTGATTTGATTATAAAGTTTAATTTAGTTAACGTTGGTAAAGTTTGGCTTTGAAAGCTATTATTGGCAAAAATTTTGAAACAGTGACTGTCCTTTTGCCTGATTCATGTTGATGGTTCATTAATAGGATCAAAGTATAAGTTTTTTCTTTGTCGGATGACCAAAACATATTGCGGTGTGTTTCTTTTATTCTTATGGAAATTCTTGGATAATATTTGTTTATTAACAAGTTAAGAGAAAAGGAAAGAAAATGAAAGAAAAAGGAGTATGATCAGTCACTTATGCAAATATAGCTAAACGACGAACAATTTATGAAGTTAAGTGGATACCTTAGGATAATGTTATTTTCCTTTGATAAACCATGTAGATTGAAGCTTTTGTTTAGTATAAGTAGTCATTAAAGTTGACATGCTTATGATTGCCTAAATTGTAGTTTTAGTAAATTATGAGACGTTTTTGTAAATCATGATTTGTGTGGACTGTTATTGCCAACCCCATGTAGCTACAGAACTAAAACTGTAATTTTGCAATTTTTATTTGCTTTTTTTTATCATTGTTTCTTGATTTTGTTAGAAAATAAAGATTTTTCTATTTGTAAGGTATAGTCATGTGTTTCTTGCTTTTTTTATTATTGTAATTACTTTTCAGTTTCGCGTCAAGAATTCTCATCATATGTATGTAGGAATCAGGATCGGAAGGAGATAATATGGTGCCTGAAAACACAAGGGCAGAAACTTCTGAAGGAGTTAGCTCAAGGCCATCGCAGCAGTCAGTGCAAGACCTTCAGCGTGGCCAAGTATCAGCTGCCGAATTTTTCCAGGCGGTTCATGAGATGCTCTCTTCAGCTGGTATCAATCTTGACGTAGAAAAGCAGTAGCTATTGCAAATAGCGTTAACACTACAAGAACAGCTCAAGGAGTCTCAGGCTGCACTACTGCTTGAACAGGAAAAATCTGAAATAGCGACCGCTGATACGGCAAAAGCAGCGTGGTAATGCCGAGTTTGTTTAACTAATGAAGTTGATGTCACATTAATTCCATGTGATCACGTATTGTGTCGGAGATGCTCCTCTGCAGTTTTACAGTGCCCGTTCCGTCGGATCCAAGTATCGAAAACAATTAAATTATTTCGCCTTTGATCACTGCTTAATTAATTTATTGAATCAGGTATGGGTTGGCATTTTTACACGGGACTGATTCAGTTCATCTCTTATTGCATCTATGATTATTGAATGTGATAATACAATTTTCGTTTTAAAATTCAGGCTTGCTGTGAAGAAGACCACAAATAAAGAGGATAAAATAGCAAAGGATCATAACAAGCCAAAGAGAGCTCCGAGTGCTTTCTTTATTTTCATGTGTGTAGATTCTACCTGTCAATTAACTTCCTATCTTTACTTTTGGTACCATTTTCTATTACTTGGCTTAATACAAGTTATGTGTTTCGTTTCTAATCTTCTTTTGAGTCATATTCATTGCTGCAGCGAAGACTTTAGAAAGTTAGTATATGGGAATAGTCGTGGTCAGTTAGAAACTAATATTGAGAAACTAATATTAGAAATTTTAAATATACCCATGTCGATTTGTGTTGGACTTTTCTCGTGGTGTGGTGTTTAGGTGTAGTAATAATTATATATATAATTTGTTTATGTCAAGTCTTGGATTGGGTTCGGTTTCATTTGGAAAAAAACAATGTGTGAACAGCTCCTTTAAATTCATGGGCTAAAGATTTTCTGTTTCGAAATATGATGTATTTGGTTAGTAGGAATAATAGTTGGTGTTAAAAATCTGAAGGTATAATTTATTACAAAAAATACCCCATTGTTTGGGTTAATTACAAAAAACCTAAAAAAGTTTCAAAGAAGATGTCAGGCGTGATATCACATTACCAGTCTAAAATTTGATTAAACCCTCTATAGGTGTGTATGTGATTTTCTTTTTTTATTTGGCGAATGTGTATGGATATGATTGAATTGCACCTACTGTATTATCATCATTGTTTTGGTGTCAGTTTTTCTTTTGTCAGTTGTTGTGTATTTGATACTATATTAACATCCATATACTCTCCAGGATATTAGCTAAAAATCCTAAGTATTAGGTTAATCAAAAAATCTTTAACACAATTTACGGGTACAATTAAGTTAATTAAAATCCGTGACTAATTATTTAAGGAGAAATAATTATTATTATATACTTTACATTTATATTTTTTGTGTATTTGATACTATATTGACATCCATTATATACTCTCTAGGATATTAGCTTAATGGAAAAACATACTAAGGCGGACATGAGGGCACAAATTACTCATACAATCATGTAATCAAAAAATGCTTACAATAATTTCTGATTTCCCACGTAATGATTACAATAATTTATAAATTACTACTTTTATCAAAAAAAAAAATTATTAACTTGTTTCATTATATGTACAAATAAAATTGTTTGAAAAAAAAAACAGTGGTATGACCAAGTAAAATATTTTCTTTTTCAAATTGATTTAAAGTAATAACAATTAATCCAGCAATCAACAATTGATTGATAACTAATTATTATAGATGAAAAAACTATGAGATAATTATTCAAAATATGGATCAAGTTTCAGAATTATAAAATAAGTCACTTCCTACGTATATTTCTAAGATTCTCAAAACATTTATATTAACCAGATGATTTATTTATATTAATCATATTTGCAGTATTTTTAAAGCTTGATTTGAATGAATAGCGTTTAAAGGATTATTTGCAGTATTTACAGAGGAAAATCTGAAATATTATTATATTTATATCAAATATTTGTTTTCACTTAATTAATAACTCACTTTCTAAAGTTAATAATTATTTGTGATATATTTTATGGTTTTATGCCTTTCTTTAATATGCTCGATATGCCCGCGTAAACGCGGATTTCCAAACTAGTATATATATATATATATGTGTGTGTGTGTGTGTGTGTGTGTGTGTGTGTGTGTAAATGATCTTGTTATTTTTAATATTAATTAGGGTATTTATCCTAATTATATTAATTAAATTCCTATATAATAATAATGAAAATCCTATGTGACTTTTTTTATCTCTTACATTTTTTTTATTATATTTTCACTGTCCAGCATGGACTGTAGGTCTGCTATAATTTCGTGTGAAGATAACTTTTGTCTTTCTCACAATGAGCAAAGGATAGTATAGGTATTAAATTAAATATTACAATGATGTTGAAGCGATTAGTATGTAAAATATAAATGTATACCTAGCAGAAGAAACTCGATTATAAACTTCAATCGAAATTAAGTATAACATGAATGCTTTCAAAATTACCGTGTTTAGCAAAATTTGTTTTCAAATGCGGCCTTCCCCTTTTTTCGTGTTTGGAATTACTTGATATTTTTTCAAATCTATAGTAGTTGATGTCATAGTATTCACTCCACTTAGTGTTGGGTTTGTACTTGTATTGTTTACGTGATTTCTGAGATAATAACAAAATACATTATTTTATGAGATCAATTCAAATAAAATAGTGTTGAATCGTAATAATATTTTATAAACAACATGTTGATAGCCAATAAAAATAATATCAAATTATATTGTATTGTGCATTTTGTTATAATTTAATTAAATAAAGTGATCAAATTACTTTTTGAAAAAAATGACAAATTTGATATTGTTTGACTCGAAATGAAAAAAGTAACGAAAAAATGTAAAAAAAAAAAAACTCATAATAAAAATCAAAATAACATATAAGTGATTATATATATATATATATATATATATATATATATATATATATATATATATATAATATTTATTCTTATTTTTTTATATTAATCAGAGTATCTATCCTAATTATGTTAAAAATATTCTTACATAATTAAAAGAGGGAGCTAATCCTAGGTGGCTTTTTAATTAAAAAAGGAAACCAAATTTATCATGATTATGTCAAAAAAATTCCTACATAACTTAAAAAAGAAATCCTACGTGACATTTTTTCTCTCTCCAGACCTCTTTATATATATATATATATATGTGTGTGTGTGTGTGTGTAATTTTTGGTTTATATGTTAGATGTTTTATCATTTGAAATTGACCATGTTGTAATGCATTTAATATTACTTCTACACACACACACATAGATATATTGTAATAATCACATATAATACATGAATATTGCGCTAGTTATGTGAATTTAAAATTGGGGAACTTCTACGGTGCCTCCACGACACCATTATTCACTTAATAGGATTTAATACAGACCATTAGATCAATTCTATACTTTTTATATTATGAGATGTATGGTTGTAAATGCAGGGGGTAGGGGCATGGTGCCTTGAAGGTACGGTAGACTTTTTTCTAAAACTTGATCCAAACATAAGCGGTTTCATTTGGAGAGAATGTAGACACACATCACAATATTTTTTTTTTCCTACCATGTGGATAACAAGACTCTCTTCACCACACAAGTGGATGAATGGACTAAAATACCCTTAAGTTAATTATAACAAATAATATCACCACCCCCTTTCAAATAAACTCACCTAATCACCAATCCACTCGGTCTCTTTCTTCTTCCACATAAACATATGACTCGAAGAAATAAAACAAAAATTTAAATTCATTCTTCTCCTTCCCTAATCCCGACATTTCCAGACCATAAAATTTTTAATGACGCGAGATGTGCTTATTTGAAATCATTGTTGTGATTGTTTACCGACGTGTATGTCGTAGCCTATAGTTGAGTTAACAAAATGGTGAAACTTTGTTTTGTGAGTTCCATATCGAGAATTCACCATTTTTCTTCACTTTGAACATGAATTATGTCGACCAATTTTTCAATGGAGGGGGTAGCAGCTGAATTTCAGTAGAGGTGGTGGTGGCTGAATTTTCACTCACGGAGGTGGTATCCATTTGAGGGGTGAAAATATTGGAATTTGGGGACATAATTCAATTTCATTTTTTTTAAACACCATCTTTTGTGGGGAAGAAGAAAGGGTCGGTGAGGTGGGATAGTGAGGTAGTCAAATTATAAGGTAAATTAGTGTAGATGTGTAAATGAGTTAGGTCGCTAATGAACTGCTCGCTAGTAGCTTGGTCAAATCTTGGCCCGAGCACAACTCAATTTTAAAATGAGGTGATCATGCGTCTCATTTAAATTGGCTCTACCATATATATATGTGTGTGTGTCACACACACATATATATATAGAATATTTTTTATACATATTATTGTTTTTTATAATTTAAAATAGACAGTAAAAATAAAAGTTTCAAACTCAAGTTCGAACTCGAGCTCAATAGTTATAACTGAAATGTAGTTTTTTTTTGGCACAATTGAATCGTTATACAATTTTTAAGGTCGAAAATATCCAAACTCGAGCTCAGCTCGGCGTACACCCCTAAATTAGTCATTAAAGTGAAAAAATAATTTTCTCATGTGCACATTAGAAAAATAGTTTTCATTTATAAAATGTGTGTATTTATATATATATATATATATATATATATATTTTTTTTTTACTGGTTAAAACAAAAATATTCCAATCAAATTTAAGGAATTGCAGGAACACCAACCACAGACGATGTCTCCCTTACCTCTCTCTCTCCTATGTTTCAGATCTCTCGCTCGTAAATTTCGATTCGACTCATCAAAATTTCCATTTTCAATGTGTTTCCTTTATATATAAAATATATAATATAAAAATATATATACACACACTTTGTTAGTTTAGTTATTTTTTCGTAGTAACCCCTCCCACTACACCCCATCTCTCTCTATCTCTAGATCTCTCTTCGTTCTCTTTGGTCCTCGGAGGAGGGTTCGAGGGTTTCTATTCGCTGCTCCAGATCTCGGTAGCCCTTGCTGTTTTTACGCCGTCGTTTTTGGCTCTTGATTTCCCCGATCGTTTTCCAGATCCGGAGTTCCGATCTCCAGATTTTGATTCGTCGCCCATCATGGCGGCCGCCAACGCTCCGATCACCATGAAAGAAGCCCTAACGGTATCCCATCGGATCGTTATTTTAACTGAACTTTTCAGTCATTTCATTTCCCAGCTATTTGAATGCTTTATTGAAATAAAATTGTTCAATTTGGTATCATTAAACTTGATTGGATATGCCGGCGGTGGTAGTCATTGCCGGGAGTTGTGCATTTACTGTTTTAGATTTGCCTCACCCTGTTTAATTTTAGATCTATTGATTCCTTTTGCAGCAATTTGTGATTCGAGTTGGTGTGAGTGGGATTAATAATTGTGAGTGTGATATTTTGATTGCAGTTGACTAGCATAGGGATCAATCCGCAGTTCATTACTTTCACAAACGTGACAATGGAATCTGAGAAGTATATATGTGTTCGGGAGACGGCACCTCAAAACAGCGTGGTGATTATTGATATGAGCATGCCACAGCAGCCATTGAGGCGGCCTATTACTGCAGATTCCGCTCTTATGAATCCGAATACTAGAATTTTAGCACTAAAAGGTGAGCGAGTTTCTAAGCTTTTTTACGATTTGTTAAGCAATTAGAATAATTTGGGTTTAGGGTGTTCATTGACAAATATTGCTTTGTGTCATATGTGATGCGTGGTGGTGGATTATATTTATTTGAATGAGTGTGCTGTCCTTGTGATGAATTGAGGATTAGAAGATGCAGTTTATATCTTAGTTTGCCTTACTTTGGAGTGTCTTCTTGCCATGCAGTGCAAGGATGTCTTTTTTTGAAACCACTGTTTTTCTAACTTGTTCAGACTTGGAATCTTTTGCAAAAGTAACATTAATAAATCTCGAGAAGTAGACCCTTAGGACAAGAACTGCTGCTGCTGTGAGTTAGGGCATTTGGGAATCTAAGGTCAGGACAATCTCAAGTAGGAGTTGAAGCTGCTGGCACTTTCCTAGCATTTAAGCATCCTGATATTATTATTATTATTATTATTATTATTATTATTATTATTATTATTATTATTATTATTATGTGGAAAACTTCTTGTCTGCAGTCTGCACCGTGTAATAAGTTTAGTGTGTGTTCCATCTTTTTATTAAAATTGTCAAATTTCTTGCAAGGATTTTTAGTCAAGATTCTAATGCCAAGACGTCAAGATGTTGGCTCTGCCTCTGTTGTGTTGAAGCTTGCTCCACATTATTAATTTATAGAAACATCTCTTAGTTGTAACTGATAAGGTTACTGGTATGAGAAATATCAGCATTCACTTTTGTATTCTACTTGAACACATATTGGGTTGATTTATGTTATGCTTGTACTTAGTTACTAGAATTGCTGGTAAGTTCCTCACGACATAGTTGTTCAAGAGCATCATAAATGGGGTCAATCAAAGTAACTTTTATTAATCACTCCTTTCTTTACTGTTGGTCCGAAATCCAAATACTGAAAACACTATTATCCTTGTTGAAGCTCTACTTGCCGGAACGACACAAGATCACTTGCAAATATTCAACATTGAAGCAAAAGCAAAACTGAAGTCGCATCAGATGCCTGAGCAGGCAAGATCTTAGTACCTGAAGATTTCATTGATGCTCAATGTAGTAGCATGTGGAATTAGTCTCGTTTTCTGTGGTGGTTCTTGTGATGGCCGTATAATCTAGTTATTTTACATTTTGTCAGGTTGTATTCTGGAAGTGGATTACCCCTAAGATGTTGGGTTTGGTGACACAATCTGCTGTATATCATTGGTCAATTGAAGGTGAGATTTACATCGCTTGTCCCTTTAACTTTGCCAACATGTATCTTTTTTGGTTTCTCAGTGCTGCCTTTCTTAAAATTTTTTTTTTTTCCGAGCAGGTGATTCTGAACCAGTAAAGATGTTTGACCGAACTGCCAATTTAGCTAACAACCAAATAATCAACTATAAATGCGATCCTTCTGAAAAGTGGTTGGTGTTGATTGGGATTGCTCCTGGGGCCCCCGAGGTGAGTTTATGTTTTTTCTTATTGCTCTGAAATTTTTAGATAATGATTGCAGTCATGTGAAACTGGATTGGTTTAGTAACAATAACTTTTGTCTTGTCCAGTTGTTCTTTTTTTACATGGAAATATTTATGTGTTGTCTTATTAATTTTCCACGCTAATTGTTTTGATTGGAATTATTTAAATAATCAACCCCCACCCCCTCTTCTCTTTTGCCGTGTTATACTTTTTGGAACTCTGAGACATACATATTGTTTGCAAGTGGATTTAAATTATGTGAAGATTTTGCGCATCAGCAAACTGCCATTTGTTTTTTGTGGGTTTTCTTGCATACAAACTTACTGAGATGAAATTCCTTCTTAGCGGCTTCAACTGGTCAAGGGAAATATGCAGCTGTTTTCTGTGGATCAGCAACGTAGTCAAGCTCTTGAAGCACATGCTGCATCATTTGCCTCATTCAGAGTAGGTGCTTCTTTTATTTGTCATGCACCATTTGCTGTTCGTAAGGACAAACTCCTTATCTTTTTATACCTTTGGGCAGGTAGTGGGAAATGACAAGGATTCCATTCTTATTTCCTTTGCATCAAAGACCTCTAATGCGGGTCAGATTACATCTAAGTTGCATGTTATTGAGCTGGGTGCTCAGCCAGGTTGATATTGCTTCCTTCTTTAATGCTATTGGTTTGGATAATTTAATGCATCTCTTCGTTACAACGTTTAAATTTTTTCGATAATGTTTTATTAGTCGGCTTATAACTGGCAACCTATTTCAGGGAAGCCATCTTTTACCAAAAAACAAGCGGATCTGTTCTTCCCTCCAGATTTTGCTGATGATTTTCCAGTGGCCATGCAGGTATCTGTTGCTTTAAGTACTCAATGGTCTACCTTTGTGAATTTAAATTCTTTCTTTGTGAATTTACATCCTCATTTGTATATTTGTTTGTTTGCTCTTATTTTGTAGATATCACATAAGTATAGTCTGATATATGTGATTACAAAGCTTGGACTGCTGTTTGTATATGATCTGGAAACTGCAACAGCTGTTTATAGAAATAGAATCAGTCCAGATCCCATTTTCCTGGCGTCAGAAGCTTCATCTGTTGGAGGTTTCTATGCAATTAATAGGCGAGGCCAGGTTTTACTTGCTACAGTGAACGAATCAACTATTATCCCTTTCGTCAGTGGCCAAGTACGTTTATCAGCTTTGTCTTGTATTCTTAATGAATTTCGTTCATTTCAATTATTGAGTCTTAAATGTTTCACGCCAGTTAAACAATCTGGAGCTGGCTGTCAATCTTGCCAAAAGAGGAAATCTTCCTGGGGCAGAGAATTTGGTAAGTTATTTTGGGATTTTAGTGTTATCCTTTTCTGACATCTGTCTGTGGCATAAAAATTGGGGTAACTTCCTATGGCCAACCAGTGATGCTTGTTTATTAAATCTTTTGTTTGTTAAACGTGTTTGTGGTGTAGAATTGAGTTTATACATTAGCTTTAGATTACCCATACAGCTGCCTGATTAAACCCAGAATGTTTCTCATTTTCTTGATATTGTTTTTACTTCTCTTAGATGGCATGTTGCATTTAGTTATTTAGTTAGGAAACTAATAATTTACCTTTTTGCAATCATAAACTTCTTAGGTGGTTCAACGTTTCCAAGAATTGTTTGCTCAGACAAAATATAAGGAGGCCGCTGAGCTTGCTGCAGAATCTCCACAAGGCATCCTCCGGACACCTGATACTGTCGCCAAGTTTCAGGTATCTCTTGTTCATCATCTATATATGATTTTCTTCAGCGGTAAGCATATAGTGGGTGGAAGTACAAATTCTCAAGGCATCATCATTTCACACAAAATTTCACATGCAGCTGAAATTTGATTGGAACCTTGAGTATTCCTTTGGTATTAAATTATTTTTTTTTAACATGTGTTGCTTTTCCAGAGTGTTCCTGTACAAGCTGGGCAGACACCACCGCTGCTGCAATACTTTGGAACACTGCTAACGAAAGGAAAGCTTAATGCATTTGAGTCTTTGGAGTTATCTCGTCTCGTGGTCAACCAGAACAAGAAGAATCTGTTGGAGAACTGGTTGGCTGAAGATAAACTGGAATGTAGCGAGGAACTTGGTGATCTTGTGAAGGTTAGATTCCCAATATAAGTTTGAAACATCCTTTGCTTTCAGTTTTTTTTTTTTTGTTGACATTTCATTTCTTGTGAAAGTTTCAACCTTTTATTGCATAATACAAACTCACCCCGTACTATTTGTAGACTGTTGACAATGACCTTGCACTTAAAATATATATCAAAGCCAGAGCTACGCCAAAAGTTGTGGCAGCTTTTGCTGAGCGTCGGGAGTTTGACAAAATCTTAATATACTCGAAACAGGTCATTGGCTCAAATATTCTGACATTTCTTGCTCCTTTCTTTCATTTGATTTACGAATATTGTAGCGTCTGCGGAACTGCTCCCATTTTGATTTTTACTGATACCATTCAGTAATGCATTGCAATGACTATAGTGTTTATTTTGAAACAGGTTGGGTACACACCTGACTATTTATTCCTTCTGCAAACCATTCTTCGGGCAGATGCTCAGGTAATCTTGGATCAATAAAGCAAAATCTAACTTTGCATTATATTGAGTATGTATAGTGCTTGAGTAGTTTTCTTTTTACACTTATGAGTGCTCAGTATTTAGACTTACAGTTGTAAATGTTGTGGTCTATGCAGGGAGCTGTTAATTTTGCCCTTATGATGTCTCAAATGGAGGGAGGCTGTCCTGTTGATTATAATACAATTACTGATCTCTTTCTTCAGGTCTTAAATTCTCCCGTGTTTTGCCTACTTTCTGACTTCCCTTCCTTATTCTGAAAGCATGTTTTTGTGTGCCTAATTTTTGTTGCCGATTACTTTGGTATACACATTATATTTCTCTTTTCCTCTTTTGCCTACCAGAGGAACATGATCCGTGAAGCAACAGCATTTCTGTTGGATGTTCTGAAACCAAATTTGCCAGAGCATGCCTTCCTGCAAACTAAGGTCAAATAACTAAATCTTAACTCTTGCTGTTGTAAACCAATAATAGTCTCCCGTGTCTTTTTGACATGTGGTATCGCCACTCATCTCTTAAATTCAGGTTCTGGAGATAAATCTAGTGACCTTTCCAAATGTCGCTGATGCGATCTTGGCAAATGGCATGTTTAGTCATTATGATAGGCCTCGTATTGCACAACTATGTGAGAAAGCTGGTCTTTACGTGCGAGCACTTCAGGTTTGAATGTTGATTCATTTGTATTCTACTGTTATTAAATGAAGTTTGCTTTCTGTATATCTTAAGTAATTTACCTGTGCTTGCAGCATTACTCTGAATTGCCTGATATCAAGCGTGTCATTGTGAATACTCATGCAATTGAGCCACAGGTTATTAAAATTTTGTTGCTTCTTTGGCCATAAGTTAATGTTCATTTTAGTGCTTAATGATTAGCCATTTCAGGCACTTGTGGAGTTTTTTGGGACACTTTCCAAGGAATGGGCAATGGAGTGCATGAAGGATCTTTTATTGGTCAATTTAAGAACAAACCTGCAGATAATTGTTCAGGTAGGGAAGGTTTTACAATGCACTTGTGTATATTTTTGCCCCAGTAGTGGTTGATTGTCTTATTCTGTTTGTAGAAGTGTTGACAAACTATTGTAAAGAATCATGATTTTGAATAATATGAAATTTGAGTTGTTTACTTACATTTAGAGTGGTGGTAGTCTTATGATGCATTGTTGTTTATGTAACTTTTATGTAGGTTGCGAAAGAATATTGTGAACACCTGGGTGTTGAAGCATGCATTAAGCTCTTTGAGCAGTTCAAGTCGTATGAAGGATTGTATTTCTTCTTAGGATCATATTTGAGCTCCAGGTAATCTATCGATAGAGGAGTGGACTTCTATATGACGGTTGATTTTAGTTTGTGCTAATTATTGATGTTTGTCAGTGAGGATCCTGAGATTCACTTCAAGTACATTGAGGCAGCTGCCAAGACCGGACAAATTAAGGAGGTTGAGCGTGTAACAAGAGAATCAGATTTCTATGATCCTGAAAAGACTAAGAACTTTTTAATGGATGCCAAACTTCCAGATGCACGACCATTGATCAATGTGTGTGACCGCTTTGGTTTTGTGCCTGACCTCACTCATTACTTGTACTCTAACAACATGCTCCGCTATATTGAAGGTTATGTGCAAAAGGTATTTTTTTTTGTTGGACTTTTGGTTTTTGATAAAGAAAATTCTCTCTCACACAAGTGATTCGTTGCTGTCTCTTTAATTAGGTCAACCCAGGAAATGCTCCATTAGTTGTTGGGCAGCTCTTAGATGATGAGTGTCCTGAAGATTTCATTAAAGGCCTTATCCTTTCTGTCCGATCTTTACTTCCAGTTGAACCCCTGGTGGAGGAGTGCGAGAAAAGGTACGAATTCTGCCCCCACATACCTTAGCTTTGAGGTAGCTTTTTTATTTCTTCGTTTTGCTTATGCATGACCATTGGTATATGCAGGAATCGGCTTCGCCTGCTTACGCAGTTTTTGGAGCATCTCGTGAGTGAAGGAAGCCAAGATGTGCATGTCCACAATGCCTTGGGTAAAATCATAATAGATAGCAACAACAATCCCGAGCACTTCCTCACCACCAACCCATACTATGATTCACGGGTTGTGGGTAAATACTGTGAGAAGCGTGATCCAACTCTTGCTGTTGTTGCATATCGGAGAGGGCAATGCGATGATGAACTCATTAATGTGACGAATAAGAACTCTCTGTTCAAGCTGCAATCTAGGTTTGTGATTGTGCGGTTTTAGCCCGGTTAGTTGTTTTACGTCTTTCAAAGAAGATGGTTGATTATATACATTTCTGTTTCCTCAGGTACGTTGTTGAAAGAATGGATGGTGATCTCTGGGCTAAAGTTCTTGATCCTGAGAATGAATTTAGAAGGCTGCTCATTGATCAAGTTGTGTCCACTGCTCTGCCTGAAAGCAAGAGCCCAGAGCAAGTTTCTGCTGCTGTTAAAGCTTTTATGACTGCTGATCTTCCTCATGAACTAATTGAGTTGCTTGAAAAGATTGTGCTTCAAAACTCAGCGTTCAGTGGGAACTTTAACCTGCAGAATTTGCTTATCCTGACTGCAATCAAGGCTGATTCTACGAGGGTTATGGACTATATTAATAGACTTGATAACTTTGATGGCCCAGCCGTTGGAGATGTGGCTGTGGAAGCTCAATTATACGAAGAAGCCTTTGCTATTTTCAAGAAGTTTAATTTGAATGTCCAGGCCGTTAATGTGTTGCTGGATAATATTCGTGACATTAACCGAGCTGTAGAATTTGCGTTCCGTGTTGAAGAGGATGCTGTTTGGAGTCAAGTTGCTAAAGCCCAACTTCGGGAGGGGTTGGTGAGCGATGCGATTGAATCGTTTATCCGTGCCGATGATGCCACCCACTTCCTGGAAGTAATCCAAGCTGCTGAAGGTGCTGATGTTTATGATGACCTGGTGAAGTATCTTCTTATGGTTAGGCAGAAATCAAAGGAGCCCAAGGTGGACAGCGAGCTCATTTATGCATATGCTAAGACTGATAGGCTGGGCGACATTGAAGAATTTATTCTGATGCCTAATGTTGCCAATCTGCCTAGTGTTGGTGATCGCTTGTACGATGAAGCTTTATATGAGGCTGCAAAGATTATTTTTGCTTTTATTTCAAACTGG
This sequence comes from Phtheirospermum japonicum, assembly GCA_014905375.1. Taxonomy (NCBI): domain Eukaryota; kingdom Viridiplantae; phylum Streptophyta; class Magnoliopsida; order Lamiales; family Orobanchaceae; genus Phtheirospermum; species Phtheirospermum japonicum. The sequence goes on along the minus strand of BMAC01000980.1, from coordinate 502,213 downwards.
GGCAAGTTGGCAGTCACTCTAGTGAAGTTGAAGCAGTTCCAAGGCGCTGTTGATGCAGCACGGAAAGCTAATAGCGCCAAGACATGGAAGGAAGTCTGCTTTGCGTGTGTCGATGCTGAGGAGTTCCGTCTGGCTCAAATATGTGGTCTAAATATTATTGTACAGGTACTTTATGGATTATCAAATCACAAAAAGTACTGTAAGACCGTCTTTTGAAGATGGGTTTATAAATGTTGTACTTTTATAGCGAAAAATCATATTTTTTTATAGTGGAATTCGTAGATTTTAAAATAATGTAAATAGTTATTTTGAAAAGTATTTTTACCTTAAAATTTCAACTTTATATTTGAAAAGTATTTTTACCTTAAAATTTCAACTTTATATTTGAAAAGTATGACCATTTTATATGAAACGGTCTTATATCAGATCTACTGCTTATATTAGTTGTATGTAACATCATATCTGCTTCTTATAGGTGGATGATCTGGAAGAGGTTAGCGAGTATTATCAGAATAGAGGATGCTTTAATGAGCTTATATCTCTGATGGAGAGTGGTCTAGGATTGGAACGTGCACATATGGGTATCTTTACAGAGCTGGGTGTCCTGTATGCCAGATACCGCCACGAGAAGCTCATGGAGCACATTAAATTGTTCTCTACTCGTCTCAATATTCCAAAGCTGATCCGAGCATGTGACGAACAACAGCACTGGCAAGAACTAACTTACTTGTACGTTCAGTACGACGAGTTTGATAATGCTGCAACCACTGTCATGAATCATTCCCCAGATGCTTGGGATCACATGCAATTCAAAGATATCATTGTCAAAGTGGCCAATGTGGAGCTTTATTACAAAGCTGTGCACTTCTATTTGCAAGAGCACCCTGATCTCATCAATGATGTCTTGAATGTCCTTGCTCTTCGCTTGGATCATACTCGTGTTGTGGACATAATGAGAAAGGTTGGCTCTTTTTTTCCTCGTGATAAATCCAATCCATTGTCACTTAGGAAATGTTATTTTTTCCTAGTCTCAGCTTTAACTGTATATTTGATACATTTAATTTTGCTCCTTTTAGGCGGGCCACCTGCGTCTTGTTAAGCCGTATATGGTTGCAGTTCAAAGTAACAATGTGTCCGCGGTGAATGAAGCTCTCAATGAGATCTATGTTGAAGAGGAGGATTATGACAGACTACGTGAATCAATCGACTTACATGATAGCTTTGATCAGATTGGCCTTGCTCAAAAGGTGAGAAATATTTGTTACTCATCTCATATTTGTTCTCTAGTAAAGACTATTCGTTTGACCCTTCTGTTTTGCTTGAGTAGATTGAGAAGCATGAGCTGCTTGAGATGAGGCGTGTTGCAGCCTACATTTACAAGAAGGCAGGGAGATGGAAGCAGTCAATTGCATTGTCGAAGAAAGATAACCTTTACAAAGATGCAATGGAGACAGCTTCACAATCTGGCGAACGTGAAGTTGCTGAGGAGTTGCTTGTTTTCTTCATTGAACAGGTATTATAGATCATGGCATAAATGATGTATTTTCAATAAATGATTTGAAATTTTCATAGAACAAATATCTAAACTCTATTTTGTCTTTAACTCTAAACCTGTTTCCATTGTGCTATAATTCGCATGTTACACACAGTGCTCGTCATTTTAGGTTCCATTTTGCATATCTGAGAATTTAGACTAATAGTAATTCTGGTCCATTTGTGTTGCAACCTTGTCATGTCAGATTGCTTAAATGTAGAAATCGCAAAATGGTTTTTGATTTTCTGCTGAAACCATTTAAAAATTTAGCAATTTTGATATGGTCTTAAATTCTGCACTGTTAGCTTGCATGTGTGTACTCCAAATGTATTGAAGTACCATAATAATATAGGTTATTCTAATCATTTGAATCATGCATCTTAATGGATGTTTTTTTTTGCAGGGAAAGAAGGAATGCTTTGCGTCGTGCCTGTTTGTTTGTTACGATTTAATACGCCCGGATGTTGCTCTCGAACTTGCCTGGATGAATAACATGATTGACTTTGCCTTCCCATACCTGTTACAGGTGATTATCCATCCACCACACTAGTAGTTTTGATATCGTAGGTTGCTCATAATATTACGAAATAGCTATCGAGAGCTAAATATGAATCAGGGTGTTTTTGTTGGTTGCCTTCTTCATACGTGTCCATCTTTTCTATCTCTTGCAGTTTATCCGGGAATACGCTGGCAAAGTTGATGAACTAGTTAAGGACAGGATTGAAGCTAAGAATGAAGAGAAGGCCAAAGAAAGTGAAGAGAAAGACGTCATAAAGCAACAGGTATATACTCAAGAGAAAGGCTAAATAAGTTTTTTTAAGTTAACTTTCACATTCACAAAAATATAATTTGCCTGGGCTGATTTGCTTGGTTGTTTTATCGGTGCAGAATATGTATGCCCAGTTATTGCCTCTTGCTTTACCGGCCCCACCTATGCCAGGCATGGGAGGAGGTCCTGGTATGGGAGGGGGTTTCGCCGGAGGAGCCCCACCACCCATGGGTGGCATGGGCATGGGTATGGGCATGCCTCCAATGCCGCCATTCGGAATGCCGCCAATGGGCCCCTACTGATGTGTTCATAGTGTGTATCTGTTTGAGATTCTCGGATCGTAGTGGTTGCTTAGTGGGGAGAGAGGAGTGCACAATCGGTTTGGGCTTCACGTTTTTGGTACTTTCTCGTCTGTTTATTGTTACCTTTCACATTTCTAGAAGTTCAGGCTTTTACTTCAAATTGGGGAAAAAAAGGAATAATGTGAGTCCGTATTGTCTGTCATCATAGGGTGTGGATATATATATATATATATAAATATTTTTTTCTTTGTAATATTCTTTGGTAGGTGAGGCATTTTTTTGCAGCGTTAGGCAGCAAGGCGAGGTGAATTTGTAATATTAAAGAAAAAATCAAATGGACAATATGATGAGGGACATTTTGTACTAATTTTTCACTGTCAGATTCGTGCTTTAGGTCATTATCTGTAATGCCTCCGGATGTTTCTTGTTGTATTCCTCAGACGAAGTTGGCCTTTTGGTCTTTATATCCCTTCCAGCATGGTTTGTGTGTAATATACGTCTCCTTTTGCTTGGGCTTATTTCATTTCAGTGCTTTCCTTTGTTTTCTTCATGGTTGATACTTGATGATAACTGAATGATCCGAGTAGGGCAACTGTCATTTACAAGGTTCTGGGGTAAAACATTAACATAATGTTGCAATGGTGAGTTTGGTTGATATCTGCCCCTTAAATGGGGATTATGAAACAACAATTGAACCGACTCCGATGGTAATATGCACAATGAGTTTACCAATTCATTTACATGGTGGGATATTGAGAGCATTTATTTTTATAATTTATGGATGTTTAATTTACTAGTCTGTTATTTTGGTTAGTCTCTCTTGGTTGTAAAAATGAATAGGTTGATGCTTATTAGTCAGAATTAGTTTTTCCGGCATTGGAATTTAATAAACTTTGTTCAATATTGTATTGAATACCATATTGAACGAATTTTTAACTCTTGCATATTACTCCGGTATTTTACTTCATATGTCTTGTTATTGTTGATGCCTAATATTATTTGAAGGTTCACCCCAACAACAACAAAAAAAAAACAATTGAAAATTTTAAACTATGAAAACACTTCATCATGTCCAGTTCCAGCTGTTGTCGGTGTGTTGCTGTTTGCCACCGTTGGACCCTTCAAAGGCTTTGCCTTAATCCTCCGCCACACTAAAAATTCATTTTAGAATGGCTTCGGTGGCTACATTTATGTTAAGTCTAGTCGCTCGGTCCGTTGAGACACCTCCTTGGATCACTAGTGCTTGATAACAACTAATGGCCAAGTGACAAATAAGCGGCATGGAGGAAAATATGGATGACCTAGGATCTTGTGGCAGAATGCCTTATTTTAACACCCTCCGTGGATCACTAGTGCTTGATAACAACTAATGGCCAAGTGACAAATAAGCGGCATGGAGGAAAATATGGATGACCTAGGATCTTGTGGCAGAATGCCTTATTTGATACATAAGAATCGTGCGATCACACCCTCATGGAAGATTTAGAATGAGGTTCCACACTAGCCTTCACCCTAATCTTGAGGGTTGAACCATAGGTCGTCACAAGAGGAATCCTTCTCAGACTCAGTTCGCCGTCCCCAGGTGGGTGTGAACTTCTAGAGGCCGGCCCAGGAGGCCCCCCTTGGTGCTTCTGGTGCCATTTGGTATCCCTTCTCACAACATACAACATATCTTTAATCCTACAAATATTTGATTCTAGACCACTTACCTCAATTCGCCGGAACCCTACTTTCGGATGGGCAGTGCAATTGGCAGAACAAATCGCGACCGTTGGGTCACTGTTTGAATGGCATCGATCTGGCCTGGTTGTTTGGACATGGAAGGAAGATGGGCGGCAACTTTCTTCCTCATTCTCTTCACCGCTGGCGTGCTTTGGCGGCCATGTCAGTAACCTCAAAGAGTTGTTGCCGTCATGCTGCCAACCCTCTTTCTTCCATACCCTTCTTGTCGCTGCCGCTGAATTTGTGCACTTATTTTGTGTTTGTTAGGATTGAAGGTAATTTTGGGAATTCTTGTTTTATTGGGAGTGTTTTTAGCGTGTCATTGGTGGCAGTTCAATGTAATTAAGCTATTGCAGCACACGCATGTATAAGCCAATGTGAGGTTACATGAAAATAAGTCATTAGGAAGTTTGTTGAAGAAAAGATATGAAATTAAGATTCCACATATTCTAATACGTGAAGGTTAAAAAGTATGTTAAAAAACACTTCTACAAAACACTAACGTACAGAGATGCACAAGTAATCGTTGAATCTTTGAACCATCACAAGTTTGAAAATACACTCGGGTAATCCACCCGGCCCTTTCCCAACCTATACAAGGAGAGACATGTCACGATATTACAATTCATCAATCAAGCCCATCCAAAACAAGTCATGATATTTAATTTCATCATCTCCGGTACTTGATTAAAACAACGAAAAGAACCTACGTCATATTTACAAAAGCTAAAGGTCCTTCACTCAACACCAAGCCACTCATTAAACATCGAATTAGCTATATCATCCCTCCAAGAAGACCAAACTTCAGACTCGTCAGCATTAATGAAATCCATGTGTTCGCCCTCAGTTGTGTCCAAATTCTCTTGAAGGTTTTGCTCAAGAGGATCCACGGGCATCTCATTACGGATAAAGTTGTGTAGTAATGCACAAGCCATGATAACCCGATTTTGCACCTTGATTGAGTAATGTGAATTACTCCTCAAAACGGCCCATCGCATTTTCAGAAGCCGAAAGGTTTTCTGTATCACGTTTCGAGCACACGAGTGTTTTAAATTGAAAAACTCTTCCTTGTTTTGAGGAGGCGATGACATGTCACCCCACTCTTGCAAGTGGTACCTTACGTCCCTATACGGAGTCAAAAAACCATTTCCATTTGTGTATGCATTATCGCAGAGGTAATAATTACCTGTCAAATTTAAGCAAAACAATGCCAAAATACACAATCTACTCAATATTACTGAATCATAAAAAGGTAAAAAATTGACAGTTTTAGGTGAATTATTATTTATTTGTTTTTTTATTTACCATTCGGCACTTTCAGGCTGCCATTATTTCTGCTCAAAGCATCAAGCAACACTCTATCATTTGCAGCAGAACCCTCCCAGCCCGGCAGCAGATAAATAAATTTCATGTCTCGGTTGCACACTCCAAGCACATTAACGGCTATATCCCCTTTTCTTGTTCTATATCGTGCCTTTTCAGATTCAGGCACCTTAACATTAATGTAAGTACAATCCATCGCCCCTAAACAACCCTATTCATCAAACAATTTGGAGATAAATTAAATTTTAAAATCCGAGAATTGTGAATTCATAAAATCATAAAAGAGTGATTTTTCATACCTTAAACCATTTCCATTCTTCAATGGTACAATCCTCGAGTACAGGCTCCGGAGTCGCAAGGAGTAAAGGATAGAGCTTCAAAAGAGTTTCCAAAACTTCATGAAAATATTTACTCACCGTGTATCCGGACCTAACAAAGTCTTGTTTTACGGTTCGATTTCTCCTATGATGTCCGAGTACAGTAAGAAAAATCGCAACTTTCTCATGGACCCTAACGTTCCTAGTGTCAGTGATCCCACCTGAGTTCTCCATTAAATAACATAACCTTAAGAATGCATTTCTAGACATCTTTAAGTTCTCGATGCAGTCCACGTCACTAATATTTATGATCCTTTGCAAATTGGAGACTCGTGCGGGTATTTTGCTGATCATGTCGTATTTTGCCGACCGGTTAGTTTGCTTACGGTTACGTCGCTGTGTATACGCACGACGTGCGTGCACGAGTATTTGTAGAAAAGAGACTGTTCCCAGTGCCATTTCCTTGAGTGCCAAAGAGACCCGAGCTTTCTTTCTTGACGCATCCATGATAAGTGTCGCTGTCAAGAAAATGGTAATTACTAAAAGAGATTAAAGATTGAAAAAAATAAATAAAAAAGGAGATGATATGATCATACACCATTCAAAACCACATTGCCAATACAAATAGTGACTAAATTCGCTCAACAGAAATCGACACCTATAGCAATAAGTTTACAATTCCGTGATATGTTAAATTTTCATTTCTTTTAGGGTTGGGTTAGAGCACCTAATCAAATAATCTATAATATGCTAATACACGTTGCACAAAACAGGTCTCAGCTCGACAAATCCAAGCAGGCCCCAAATTAAGAACAAGTGAAGAACTGTCAAAATAAGTCAACACTTGAACATTCGAATTTGTGGGACACCAAGTATACAATTTGCTCAAATTTACATTTATTTCTACCGTAAGTAACAATCAATCATATGAAAGAAGAAGCTAACTCACAATCACAAGCACTTTTTCTAAATCTGGTAAAACAATCTCATAGAAGCATTTTATCAAACATGTAACCAGCACCGCAAAATCACCATAAAAAAACCCATCTTCTCCTGCAAACTATGACCAATTATCTTCAAGTGAAATGTACCGAATTTTACAGTTACTTACCGTGTTAGCTTCAGAAGTTGACAAAAGAAGACCCTGATGGCGTTCAAGCTGAAATACACTCCAAGAATCAACAAACCAACCACGCTCAGATAGCTATGAGCAATCCTTTCCTTTAAAAAAAATAAAATTAAAACTTATGACTATCGTTTTCGTAGTTTTTTTTTTCTTTTTTTCCAGAATCCTAAAACCTCAGCAACCAGGAAGCTCCTCGGAGGTTTAGGGGGCGACTACGAGAAAACTCAAACCGGAGAATCGTGCGGCCGAAGCCATTCTGGTAAAGAATTTGTTAGGTTTTTTTAGGTTTTAAAAACAAGATTGCTTAAGCTAATTCATGGATTATCCGGTAACAAGATAAAATTGTCAAAGTGGAAGGATGAAAAATCCAGGATGAGATGAACTTGGAAGTAATTGATTGGGTTTCAAAATGTGATCGATCCTAGACACGCACCTAAGAGTACTATCTTTTTTTCATTTTGGAAGATTTTTGGGTATTCAGTCTGGCGAGCACCTACTAGACCCGATTTTTAGTTTTCTAGATGGTCGCGTGGGCTTGATTTTTGGCGGCCTAAACAGGCCCACTTGTGGTCAAGATGATTGATACCTTGTAGGATGGCGATTATCCCCACCCCGCCCGTTCTCGCTTCAAAGTAAGCGGGTGTCTCCACTCTTATGCCTCCACTCTCAAGTTCGTACATGTTTATACCCGTTCGCATATTATTATTTAAAAAAAAAATCATGAAACTTGATTTTTAAGTTTACTTATATATATAAAAAAAAATTAAAAGAAAGTTCAAATAGCATAACAAACATTAGTCTATTACATATAAAAATGGTTCGAAATATAAAAAAAAAAATATATATTTAAGTAATAATATCAAACGGGTCTCAAATGGGGACGGGTACCCGCGGGTACCCGGTGGGGTGGGGGGACATTATCCCCATCCCCGTACCCGCTCCCGCAAAAATCCGTAATTCCATACCCGCCCCATCCCCACTTAAAACGAGTAATCCCTATCCCTATCGGCGCGGGAGCGGGTGGGACTCCATTTTAATCGGGTTTATTGCTATCCATAACACTTTTGCTTACCGACGTTTATGTGATCGCGTAGGCCCATTTCAATATTTTACAACATGGGAAAAAAGTTTTTTTTTTAATAATTATTATTTAGCGGTGTTCAACAAATTGTCAAGCACTACTTAGACATTAGACTGGAGCGTATCATTTAGAACGAGATTAAGTGTAACCTAATCATATTAAAAGCAGTTGAGAAAGACCTAATACCTGTGTTAGGACCGAGATTAAGTGGAACCTAATAATCACATTAAATACGATTGAGAAAGAACTAATGCCTGTTAGGATTAATCGAAAGCAGATAGAGATTTTTAGGACAATGTTAGTATGACTATATTATTAAAACTTAGAACTTCATACACCCTATTCATTAATGTTGTTGACACCCTAATTTATGTGTCAATCAGTCATTAATTCGGATGACATGTGTCATCACTTGGTAGGTCCGGATGTTGAGTTGTAAGTTTCTAATGGTTTGTGTTAAAATGCTACATTTTGAGGATTTTTAGCCTATGTATAAATAACAATTTTTTTCCATTTTTCATTTGTACTACAAACCTAGGGTTTTGCCATTCCTCTCGCCCCTCTCTCACCCCTTTGTCGCCACTGTTTTTGAAAACTTCTTACCAATTGATTTTTTTTGATTATTCAATCTAGGGTTTGGAAACTCTAATCTTCGTCTCAAACTCCACCCTCTTACCACAGCCAAATTCTGCCTCACAATTTTTTTTCCTCTCGCCGTTAAAACCTAGAATCACATGGCCACGATTCTGGCCACTTGTTGCTCACCGTTAACTATGTAACAAGGACTTCAAATTATTAAACTTCTCCATGCCATATTGTTTCTTCAATCGCAAATTTGGGTCGAAGACGAGGGCTTTTTGCTAATGTGGGTTTGATCGGGCTTTGAGTTGATTTCTTGGAGTTGATTTCTTGGGCTTCTTCAGACGATGCTTCGTTGTCTTCTTCCTCGTCAGAGGCAGAATCGGATTCGACAGGATTCTTGGGTCCCCAATTTAGTTGCTGTCCCGCTCTTTATTGTTTTTCAAAGGTGTTTCCAGAGTTATATTTCTAAAGGATTGATTTTTGATTTCATTTTTTTTATTTCTTATTATGTAAGATTTAATTTGTGGAAGAGTGGAATATGTAGTCGGTGAAATGCCCCATTACTGTGTGTCGTGGTATCCATAGATAGTTCTACAATTTGATCAAGCCTTTTCGTATAGGAGGCAATCCGCTAGATACAAACTACCTCTTCATGGGAGACTATGTTGGTGAATTTAACATTTTTCATGTGATTTTTGGTGAATTTCTTGAGATTAGCTATTTTCTGATTTGTATTTATTTTGATGCATATGAAATTTTTTTGTTTGTGGCTTAGATTAAATTGTGGATTTTGTTCTAGCCAAACCAGATTTGGTATATATTTCACATATTACTAAGAACACTTTCTGCTAATTTGTAGAAGAGGTTTTCCGACAATTCATAGAGGATAAGAATTCTAATCATGCATTTATACTGTTCCGTTGAATCCATATTATTTGAACAGATTCTCATGTTATGTATTTAATTATGTGTGTATAAAGCATATGTATTGTTGTGTTTCTGAATTTCGGCTAAAGCGTTTACATATTATATATTTGATATATGTTTATAATCTTACATATAGCACTTTGAGCTCAATAGAATTACAGTTCATGTGGAAATAGTCTGCTTAATGACTTAACTTCTTGATTTGAGTTCTTCATTGTTTTTTCTCATGTATCTGGCATTGACCGATTAACAAAATCTTGCTCAAATAAAGAAAAATATTTGATATGATCTAACTTCTTGATTAAGTTATTCATTTTTTTCCATGTATTTTCTCTAGGTGTGTTATGAAAAATTTAAAATAAGACTGCTATTTGTGCATTATGTAATGGCTATTGTTCCAGCTCATACCAATACGTTATGATTATTGGGTTAAATGTGTTTATTTTTCTAAATATTTTCATTGTTAAAAAACCTATTTAACTGTGTATATGTCTTGCATGTTCTTCGAATTGGTCGATTAATGTCTTCGCGATTAGTGCCTATGATTATGAAGATTATGGTGCCAACTGAAATGGAAAACTCGGCAAGTTTTCTGAATAGAATTCTGATTATCAGTCCGAAAAAGAAATTAGAATTCTTTCTTTCGCCGCTTTGTTTTCTTTCGTATTAATTAGAATTTTTTTTCTAATTTGAATTCGTGGTTTAACACTATATTTTTTTGCAGATGTACGAAACGAGAATTATCTTTAAATTCTATATTATATTTTTGCAGATCTTATATATCTTCAACTGTATGTTATCATCAAAGATAATATAATACATATATTATCTGCTTTTTTCGATCGTTTTTTTTTTTTTTTGCAGATCTTATATTTTCGTTCTTATWTTATCMTAACACCATATCTTATTTTTTTTGCAGGTCTAATATTTATCGTAACACCGATCTTTTATTATTATTATTATTATTATTATTATTATTATTTTGCAGATCTTATATATCTTCGATGATAGTATATGAAGGATTTATTATACACATGGAGTCTTCTGTTATGAATAAGTGTCTTGATTATATTGAAAAGGTGGGTTTAAAATAATTTGAAGAAAAAAATTGACATTTAAATTGGTTTTTGTTTGGGTGTGTACTTTTGGTCAAATTGAATCTTGGATTTTTTTTTTGATCTGTTTTTTTCGATAAGATCTGCTTATATGTTTGTTTTTCTTTCATATTAATTAGGATTTTTTCTTCTATTTGAGTTTGTGGTTTTATTTTTGTGCAGATCTTATGTATCTTTGATGATATTCATCAATGGTAATAGGCTGGAGGCGACGATGGTGAAGAATCTGACAAGTCAAAGTCTGCGGTTAATGATGAGAAAGATGAGGAAGGAAGTGGAGAGGCTAGTCGTTTATGTTGAGTTTGATTCTATAATATTATAATTCCTATGTAGAGCATTTGTGACCTCTGTTAGACAAGATTTGCTTATTTATTTATTATTTATCTTTTGTTAAATTTGATGTAGGAGGAAGATGATGATGATTAAGTGATATTGAAGATATGATGAGATTCTCTTAGATACACAAATACTTGGTTTTCTAATGTGTACATTTCTTCCCGTTGACATTGTTGGTTGGTTCATTACTTGCATACGATAATAGTTTACAATATGGGACACATCATTTTTTAGCTTTTGTTCTCTTTCACAGCAACTGAAGCACAAGTATGGTAATTTGAAATGAAAGCCTTATAAGTTCTATCAGTTTCATGGTTTTGCATTGTTTCATTATGATGTTTCTCCAGTATTTAGAGAGCGCTATTGTTTTCTCATGTGATTGCTGGAGTTGAAACTTGAGATATTTGTTGCATGATAGTGTGTTGCAATTCTTCACAATAATTGCTAATTTGCTATTAGTTTAAAAACAGAAGCCTTTCACTTCGAGTTATATTATTAACGAGTGTCTTGATTATATTGAAAAGGTGGGTTTAAAATAATTTGAAGGAAAAAGTTGACACTTTTGTGATTGGTTTTTGTCTAGGTGTGTACTTTTGGTCAAATTCAAAATTGAATTATAGTGGGAATTTGGTTGGCTCAAATTAATAATTCAATATGGGAAAGGTTAAATGTTTGTATTACTATTTGAAATTTTGCACTTGACTTTTCTTGACTTTTGCTTTTTTCTAAAACAAAATCATAGTCATTTCATATTAATTATTCTTTATCGAGTAGTTTAGTGACTTTGATCAGATATGGGTTTCAACTCCTACATTCTATTTTAAATATGTCCATTATATATACCTGCATATGGGTTTAGTGACTTTGATCAGATATGTGTTGAATTGAAATCATCACCTGCATATCGGTTTATTTTGGAAGTTTTCATTTCTTCTGCAAATATTGATTACCATTTTCAAAAGTCCAATATTTTGTTATTAATTCATATTGTGTTGCATATATTTGTTCAAATTATTAATCAATTACCAAAAAAAGGTAATTACTATTGTCGTTTGATGATGTGTTTCAATCTCCAATATATTCTTCAAAAAGTATTACCTTATTTCACCCTTCCAATTAAATCCTTTGATAGATATATATTGCTCCATCTACTTTGAATAGTTAATTATATCAATAATGCTACATGGAGCGAATTGTTCCGGAACAACAGAGACGAAAAGGTAAATTCAAATGCATAATTAAGGATTTTTGAGTTACTAGTTTGAATATCCGCGTTTTACGCGGGCATATCGAGAAAAATGCATAAAAACATAAATTTTTATCCCAAATTTTTTTTATTAACATATTATTAATATAAAACAAAATATTTTTTGTTTTAGATTTTAGAAAACCTACTTGTAGTCAACATTAACTGTTTTATTTACAACAACATCATTATCCTCATAGCAAATAATTTTTCAATATTTTTGACTCTTAATTCTCGATATTATGACAAAACGCTGAACCGTGTGTTGCACGGAAATTATAGACACTTCTCAAAACTCTGTCATATTTGTAAAAATGAATAACTTAGATACACGGGTAATTCGGAAAAAAATATGAAATCCGTATTTTCAACTAGTGTAATACCATATTGATGTCTCGCGCCAATATAAATATTTTTAAAATCAAAATACGAACTATTTGTGACATTAAATTATAATACAAATATTGCATGAACAACACACATACCAATATCATCACCATTGCCATTTCATACTAACTGGTCACTAATCAATACATGATTTATTGTATAGCAGGCAACGTGAGTGTCCCGTGCCAATTAAAATATATTTAGATGTTTAAGTTACCTTTATTAGTAATTTCTAAAAATGTGTTAAGATTATATTATAATATATTTTTCCATTTATATATTTTTCAAGCTTATTTATACTAATTGAAACTCCAATAATGAATTTTTAACTTTTCTAAAAAATATAATTTATTTAGATTGTGTTTTCACTAATGTAATCATAATTAAAACCCATTCGCAAAAACCATCCAAGAAAACATGATTGGAGATCTATTGGCAAAAATAATCAAACATGCGAAAATATGACCAGAGCTCCATTCGCAATAACTATCCAAGAAATTGACATGTACAACTAAACCTTAACGCGAGAACAATAGGTTTAGTAGCTTTATTTTCAAAAAACTACTATGAACTTCAAATAAGCAAATTACATGAAGTTTACAATCTGTGAAACTTATTTTTAAACAACCATGAAACTTCTCCAAATAATAACACGCTTGAGAAAGAAAGGAAGAATCACATTAATATAATGATAATAGAGCCTCACCTCATGGATTGAGCAGAATGACATTCGTAAGAACCCAGCATTCAGGTCACAGTTTCACGAGATGTGCGCCAAAGTCGGAGTGGACCCACTAGCCTCAAACAAGGGCTTTTGGGCCGAGCTATTGTCTCTGCCAAAAAACTGCTACATCGCCAAGCCTCTTGATTTGATCAAAGAAAGGTGATCTCTGAGGCTAAATGCAATGTGTGTGTTGAATTTTATGTTTTATTAATGTTCAATTACATATTGTAATAGACATCATAATTTAGTTGTATTTTGTTTTCTAGGTACGTTAAGTTGTTATTCTATGTTTTGTTGGGACATTTTGTTGCTAGTTTGGTTGATTTGTGATAAGGGTATAGAGGTTGTAATAATATATTCAAAATATTCAATATTGGAGTTTTGGTGTACCTGCTTTTAATTCTTTTTTTTTAATTTTTGTACTACTTTCTAGAAGGTACTTTTCAAGAATCGATGTAGAATATCCGTTCTGGAAAACAGACTTTCTAGAAGGTATTTTATAAGAACCGCCGTAGAATCCACCGCCGTAAATTTTACGGCGGTTCTAAAACCGCCGTAAAAAGCATCACTTTCTACGGCGGTTCAATAAAAACCGCCGTAAAAAGCCCTCACTTTCTACGGCAGTTTTAGAAAAACCGCCGTAAAAATTTACGGCGGTGGATTTAAAGGCGGTTCGAAAACCGCCGTTAAAAGTCTCTCAGAACCGCCTTTAAAACTGTTTTCTGCAGTAGTGATTACGATAAATACTTGAAAAAATAACTTATAGATGTCATTTGGAGAAAACGGAATAGCCCCACGCATAAAAAGCCAACAATCGAAATAAATAGACACTAAAACATACAAAATTAGAACCACCATGGTACTTCATAAACAACAATTAAAACTCAAAAATTTCGTGGGGACTATTGTTATTCTTAAGTTTCATGCCAAGACACAAAATTTTATAAAAGTATTTTTTTTAGGCATCATATAAAATTAATTCCAAAGAAGCATAAAGCTGCTAAAGTTACAACTTGATCATATACCCAAAATTGAGGGATAGGTTGATTAGACATTCATCATCAATCTTGTAGTAAGCCCATCTTACCCCATCAAGTCCCAGTAGGGGCAGCGTCATCAAAGCCACTGTGATCACTTCAGCATTGCTTATAGGCCTTTTTACATCACCAACAATTGATAAAAAAAAAAAAAACAATTACAATTTAAGAAATGGAGAATACTGGAACTAATGGAAAGGTTAAAATGAACAATTCAAACAATTAAGGGTACCATGTAAGAATTAACTTGAACATACTGCTTTCATGTTATTCAGAAAAACCAACAATTACGGAATGGAATCAAGACATGCAAAAATAAATATGAATATGGAAAGAAAAGAAAAAGAAGACTGGTTCCAGCAAGCTCAAAAAAAAAAAGACCGATTCCAGCATGTAGGCAAGTCTTATCTCAGGGAGAAATAACAAAACTAAAAAAAAAAGCATCTAGATCAATAACCAATAATATACTAACAAAAAGAAAAAACAATTTCGAGCAGCAAAAAATCAACAACAAATTATGACATAAAATTACCAGCAGAGGCACAACATATCAAAAATCATAAAAACATAACCAATACTAAACCCCAAAAAAACATATGAAAACTCGAAATTTGGGTCAATAATAATCCAAAAATCAAAGAAACTTGTTGAAAATACCCTCACTTTTCTAAAAGAGAACTTTCGATAGAGAGAAATTTAAAATAAACCTATGATGAAGGAGGCGGATTTTCACAACAATCATTCTTCATACAAAAACATTGCATCATCTCAACATCAAGCATGAAGAACAAAAAAATAAAAACAAATGAAGAATAATACCAAGAAAGAGGATCGAAATGCAGACACAACTCCTTTAGCCCTTCTACCGATATACTCCATTGCATTCTTGAGCACAGAGCAATCAAATTTGGAGGCGATTGTGTCTGTTAACACATGAAAAAAATCAAGTTCCTGTGAAAACTCCTCGAGATAATTCACCAAATATTAAAATTAAATCAACATTTCTATCTAGAAAGAATTGGGCAAAAATTGAAGCACCTAAAAAAAAGGTGTTTATAGACAATGATCTATAATGTTTTTGTAAAATCAAACAAAATATTTTTCTTGATAAGAAATTGTAGAAAAAAATACGTACAGAGGCGGGCAAGAATGGGAGATAGCGGCGTGGAGGTAATATATAGCAACACAAACCATTATGTGAGAAATATAGCATCTAGACCATAATTTAAAATTACCAAAATGAACAAAAATAATTATGTAAATAAAATGAAGAAGAAGTTGTTTTATTTTACATAATATCTTCTTCATTTTATTTTACATAATTATTTTATGTAAACTAATCGGCTTGGAGTGAATAATCGAACAAACTGGTTAAACTGTAGAGAAAAATGGTTAACCTTTAGAGAAAAATGTTAATCCTGATAATATTAGAAATCATGAGTTGAAATAAAAACTAAATAATAACCGGAAAAATATAATGATTTGAAAAAAAATCGAGTGCAAGGGGGAGAGGTCAAACCTAAAAAGAATTCGAGAAATCTAGAATGAAATCAACAAATAACTCCAAAAATTAACTAAAATGGTTACAAAATCTACTAAAGGGAAAAGAATTTTTGCAACAAATCCTTTTCTTACTGCTTTGTAATGCTGCTAATAGAAACGGTAATTTGTTAATAATTTAAACTACAATTTTTTTTTTCTGAATAAGTTAGAAAAGTGATTAAATTGTTTGCAAAAGTCAAATTAGAAGTAGAATTATAAATCTAAAGCACATTGTCTACATAAAACAGTAAGAACCACATTTTTCATCAAAATAAATAAATAAATAAAATCTCACGATCACTTTTTATTTACCAGCAAGCTAACCTCGGATATCTTGATTCAAAAGATCAGACCACTTAGAAGCTATGTTTGCACACTATTTTCTTAACCAAACTTGGGAATTAAGACAGGCAAAAATAATATTATTAAAAATTTATAGCATTGCCAAATTTGAATTAAATCGCACATATTAGTTCCACCCGATTCATTTGAAAGGTAACTAATTTTATTCCTAAATTAACAAAATAATTAAGATCGTCAACTTGTAAATTCACAATATCTCTCCAAGTTTGAAGACTAAAGTAGAGGCATAATTAACATCTCCTATCTATTCACAACCTTGATTAATATTCAAAATATTTGAATTAAATGGACACAACAAATTAAATAAGTCAGTCCGGGTGAGTTGAATCCAAACAGTTGCACATCATATATATATTGTCAATATAAGTAGACAAAATTAACTTAATTTTCTAAACCCTAAAACCAAAAATAACCAAAAACGAATAGAAAAGAATAATTGAACCAAGTTTTAAATGAGAAATACGAAAATAAAATACGTGATAATCGTGCCATAGGAACCGAACCACCATGAAGGTGTAAGAAATCATTTCACGGATCCTTTATTAGAATCTGGAAATAAAAATAAACGCAATTAAAAGACAAAACAAAACACAAAATTGTATATCAAGTCAAACAAAAAGGGTTTAACACAACTTCTAGCAAAAAATAAAAATAAATTAACTTTGATAAACACTCGTGGTTTCAAGGATTAATTCGTGAATCTTTATAAGATTCCAAATAACAAATTGTTTAGAATATATATTAAAAAATAATACACTGCATTCATTATCATGGAGCAATCAACGCATTAATGCACACAATCAACCTAATCAAATAAAAGCTATTTCTAAAATCCATTAAAAAGGATAGATAGCACATATTAAAAGGGTTGACCCTATATTTTCAATTTTCCAAAATTACAGAACCCTAACCATAATCCATCAAAAGTACGAAAAAAATCATATCATGTAAAATGAAAAGTAGAAAACAAGAAGACATCAAGACAGACGAAGGAGACGGTAGAAATTAGGGTTCTCTTATTCATCAAAGACTCTCTTTATATAGGGTATCAATTACATGTTTTCATAATACATAAAGATATTAAATACCTAAACTGTCTCTCATCAGTTACTTGTTGATGAAGGCACACTAATTTTTTTTTCCATCAACATATCACATATTTTCAATTAGAATATGTCATCTTTTTTTTTTCATAGTTTGCAACTGTGAGTCTGATGCTTCCAAATAAATTCTGGAATTTGTAACATTATTTATTTTTCTGAAATCGAAAAGAAAGACTGAGGTCTTCTAAAACACATCATCGGAATCAATTGATTTTGTTCGATATGCAAAAAGAAAAAGAAAAAAAAGGACATGGTACGGGGCAGGCTTTTTGACCGTGATTACTGCTAGAGAAGGTAGTCAGTCTAAGCCGTGCGGGACAGGCTATTCATGACGGATCACGAAACCTGATGGGCGAGTCTGTTGCTATGATTATTTGCGAAATCTGTCAATCGCCCCCGTACGTGAGAGAGAGGAATCGGTGCAGTTGCCCTAATTTATACGGGGAGATCTATCGCCTTATCCTTCGCGCATAACTCGTCTCACTGCGAATTTGGGCGACGATAGATGGTGATGGTGACGGCTTATGTCCATGCGTGATAGACGATCACGCTGTTGGGAGCCGTCATGGCTGGTTTGGTAATAGCCGGTCGCCAGATCTGCGAGTAGACTGGGACGACGATAATTCCGAATCTGCCGGTAGCGATATAAAAAAATATTAATATTATCAAATAAATATCAGAATTAAAAAAAATGATAACAAACCAACAGATCTACCAAAAGAACATTAATATTTCCCAAATTCTCAACCAATGTTTCGAAACAACAAAATCAAATCAACCAAATTTTCATAAAACCGAAAGCAATTAAAGAAATTAAAAATCAAAATACTAACCATGGAATAATTAATAGGAAATATAACAACTTTAAAAAAGGTTGGTAGCAACAACTCATATTCGCACAAAAAATTTTTTTAGAAGGTAGAGTGGGGGAATAATTTCAGAGAGGGGAAGCAAGTTCGAACAAAAAGAGGCAAAAAAACTGGAGAGCAAACGGACAGTGAAGGAGGAGAAGAAAACCTAATTTTTTTTTATAAAACCAATTTAATGAAAAAAAAAAGTACTATTTTATACCTTGAAAAAAAATTCATAAAAGGAAAGATTTTATGTATATTGATGTGAAAATGCCACATCAGATTTACACAAAATAACAAAATGACACATGTCATTTGAATGAATCTCAAGTTGACACATAAGCAAGGTGTCAACAAGATTAACAAATAGGGGTGATATTATTTTTTTAATTTTGTATTTATCTTTTTGCCTTTCTTAATTATGATGAAAAGAATTAAATTTGGACCAAATAGCTGTTAAGGAAATCTATTAAATTTGTCCTTCTTGGTTTCCTTATGCGTGGGCGTGAGTATGAGAAATAATAAGTTCAGAAATTAAATATAAGAGAGTGATATTTAATAATAATTATAATTTTACTACAATATATAAGCTAAATAATACTATAAAATCTTTACTTTCTATTCATATCAACTATATAATATGTTTTTTCAAATGGTACGATATTTATGATAACATTATAAATCAAAATATTTATTCAATAAATCCCAAATATAAAATCCAAAAAGCTTAAAAATATTATAAAATAATAGATAAATATAAAAATTATGAAGTATTTAAATAGAAAGTATATTATCTAAATAATTATTCAATATATTTTAAAATTTAAAAAATCTAAAATCATAGAAAATTGTATTAAATAATATAAAATATTTCAAAATTAGATAAAAAAAAATATAATAGTTATAATGAAACTGGTAGAAAAATATGTAAGTGTATCTTTAACTCGCAGATCAATATAATTTCATCGAAATACACAATTCAATGAATTCGATGAGAAATTATATAAAATTGAGGATACTAAAGTATTATAGAATTCAAATTGATGAACATATAATTTAGTGGAATCCATATAATTCAAGATTGCGAATACAAGTGAATGTATTTTTTAAAATATATGCAATGCCATAAATAATTATTTAATCAAAGAATTAAATTATTCTATTACAACTATTAAATTAGCTGATTTATCATTTATTTTAGTTATTCCATAATACAATTTGATTATACTTTTTTTACATCATATAAGTGTATAAATGTATTTATATTTGCATTAACTCATAATTTACTATTGATAATTAATTATTTTTATTATTAAACTTATTGAATAATTATTTAGAGTTTGTACAATCATGTAACTGATTTTTTATTTTTAATTATATACTTATAATACTAAATTGAACGTAATTACTTTCAAATTACTATATATTGAGTTTACAATACGTTGTTAATAATAAAAAAATAAACTACTAATATTTATATATTGAGTAAAATATTATTATACGTATATTTTAACAGTTCATATATTATGAGGTTATTATATAGTAGAATAATTAATTATAATAAGAACTATGTTATATTCAAAGTTATTTCAATGACAAATTAACAAGAATAATGAAAAATATAATAGTAATACTTTATATATTCAATGAAGATATAAACTAGATTTCTATAAAAAAAAATATATCGGTAATATTTATTATTATGCTTCAGTTAAAGTTATATATTTTATATATTCAATGAAAATATAAATCACATATATTTTAAAAAATTAAAAAATAAATCTCAATTTTAAAATTAGACAAAAATATAATTAGAATATAAATACTAATCTACTATCAAATTTATTAAATAACTATTTCAAATTTTATATTTTAAAATTAAAATATTACCAAAATCATTGGAAATATTACCAAATATTATATATATTTTGAAATCAAATAAAAATATAATAAGTTATAATGAAATTGACTGAAATTATGTAAGTGTAATCCTTATAACTCTCAAATTCATAGAAATTCACAATTTAATGAATTTCGTGAGAATTTGCATGAAATTGAGTATACTTGAGAATTCATCAAATTCTAAACTGAACAGTTGATTTTTGTGAAATCCATAAAAATTCTTAGATTGAGTATAAAATTAAATTGAATTTTAAATCCATACAGTGCACATAAATAATTACTTAGTAAAAAAATGAAAAATGTTCAACTACACCTATTGTATTAGATGATTTATAATTTAATTTTGTTATGACTCATATAATTTTGACTTGATTATCTTACATTAAACAAGTGTATATATGTAGTTATATTTGTATTAACTCGAAATTTAATATTGATAAACAAGTGTGTATATGTAATTATATTTGTATTAACTCGAATACGTGAGTATTCATATTCGTATTCGTTAATAATTAGAATCGAAATAAAAATTCAAATTCGAATTTGGATCGATAAAAGTGAACTGATTACCGAATCAAATCAAAAAGTTTGATTCATTTACAACCCTACATGTAGTTGATTTGTAGTCTTATTTTGATTGCTAATAGTTTTTTATTTTATGTATATTGCAAGAATAAATATTGTCAATACAACATTTTAATTAAAAAAAGTGTTAATTTTTTTAAATAATATGTATATTGTGATTATCTTATTTTCTTTGACACCTTGAGAATCATCACATGATAGTTTTTTATTAAACCGTCATGATAGATGCATTGGTTTATATTAAAATACGTGAATTAAAATTATAATCATAAATGTTGTTATTTGAACAATTACTGTAGCAATAGTTGTTTTAGAAATTTCCATTTAGTTTTAGGAATATTATTTTATTAGAAATTTTAAGGAGAATCATTTTTAATTATATATATTACGTTAGACTTAATTTGATTATTAAGTTTTTTATTAAATACATAATATACTATCAAATTAATATTAATAATGATTATAAATTAACTAAAAAGAACAAAGAAATTATGAATATTTTACATTTATCTTGATTATTAAAATCTTCATTAACTACATATAATATTAACAAATTAATACTTACAATACTTATAAAAAAGATAAACCAATACATCATAGTAAAATAATCCATACAAAAAAGAAGATAAAACATGAATTATCTTTAAAATCTAAGGTTGTTTTATAATTTCAAGAATTAATTTAAATTAGAAAGGGAAAAAAACATGAATTATTTTTTAAAACTAGAATTCATTTTAACAATTTACAAATTATAAAGACCTATTTATAGATAAGATTAAGTTAAAAAAAACTAAGAAGAAGGAAGATTATACCTATTTCTAAATAGATTAAACCTATTTATAATTATATATAAAGATATGAATAAGAAAAAGGATGAAGACGACTAAAAGATTTTATAAAACGAAAAGAAAATGATATGTCTCTTTTGGAACCCTCAATTACGATTTTCAATTTAATTTTTGAAAATAACAAATTTTTTTCATATTTATTTTAACTTACCTTAACAAAAGGTGAGAGAAAGATTTGAGTTCACATTTATTAACTAACCATATTTATCAATATATTTTAGTCTAAGATTTGAAAGGATAATTAAGTAATTTAATATACTTATAATATAATTTGAAGTTGTTGCTATGGAGTAAATTGCTCCACCTAGCATCACTATAATTATATATACGTCACATACTATTCATCTACTTTGGATGATATGGCTTGATGACTTCAGTTACATGGATGATATTCATTTAGATAATCCAAGTTTATGCATTGAAGGAGGTGTTCTTTTATTTCTACACTTTCTACAATATTATGATTGTGACTACTAATTGTATTGGTTATAATATTTCTATTTGATGTCTTTTTTTAAGCAGCAACTCAATCTTTTTTTTTTTTCAATATGACTTTAGAGATTTTTTTATTTATTTTTTTTTGTGAAAATATTGGTTGGTAATATTGCTATCTTATTTCTCAATTAATTGTTATTTTAAAAGTCTAATTAATTCTAAATATATTATGGATGACTTTTGAATGCTTGACAAATCATTGGATTTGTTTAATTACTTACCAAAACTCAATTATTGTGTTATGCAAATTATTCAATTGAATTTTATTTAATCTTAAATTAGAGTGAATATGATTTATTTATTAAGTTCCATAATTATACTTATGAGACTCTTATAATGATTTGGATGATTAAAAAAAAATTTTAATCAAATAATATTAAGCCTCACATCAAATATGGCAATTAAGGAATTGATTTGCGTATTAAGTTTTTTAATTATGACACATATATAAATTCTTGTTTACTCAGAGATTTAATTACATTCAAGCGAGTTTGTTATTGATGGTTTTTCAAGTTTTAGTTAATTCCAAATATATCATGGTTGAATTTTTAGGTGATTGACAATTGTTTTGACTTAATTACTTACCAAAAGGCGAGTATAAATGATGATTATAAAATATTAAAAATTAACAAGATATGATTTGATTATTAAGTTATATAATTATAATTATGAGACTCATAATGGTTTGACTGATTAAAATAGAAATGAATTTAACTTGATTCTTAAAAATGGTCAAACAATACCAAAAAATACCTAGTTCCACGTCAAATATGACAGAATTAGGGAATTGATTTATGTATTAAGTTATTTAATTATCACTCATATATAACTTTTCATTTACTGAGTAGTATAATTACACTCAAGCGTGTGTGTGTATTATGGGTTGTTTTTAAAATCTCAATTAAGTCGAAATAAATTATGCATGAATTTTGAGTGATTGACAAATCATATGTATAATCAGTCAACTGGAATATTTCTTTTATCGTTAATCAGCATGGATATGATATAGTTATTATATTATATAATTATAATTATAATTATGACAATCATATAATGGTTTGACTGATTAAAAAAGAAAAATAATGTAATCAAACAAATTGTTAAAAAAGGTCAACCAATACCAAAAGAATGTCAAGTCCCACACAAAATATATCAATTATGGAATTGATTTGCATATTATAAGTTCCTAAACCGTCCCTCATTAGTCTCCAAGTAACAAAATCCGATGGGAAAAATAAAACTTGTTATAGCATAAGTTCTATAATACATACAGTTCTATAAAACTGTATGTATTATAGAACTTATGCTATTACAACCGTCCCTCATTAGTCTCCAAGTAACGAGGAACTTATTATAGCATAAGTTCTATAATACATACAGATAATAAATACCTAAACCGTCCTTCATTAGTTATTTGTTGACGAAGGCACACTAATTGTGTTTTTCCTTCAACACTCCCCCTTGTGTCAAGTCAAAGGGTGAAATGGTATTTTATTATTGCCTCGTTAAAACCTTGCCAAGTAACAAAACCCGATGGGAAAAATAAAACTTGGTTTAAGGAAAAAGAGTACAACACACCTACGTTGAGACTCCCCCTAAAGTGTACACCTCTCTCTGATATGTACATCTATCAAGAGAACTTTGAAAGTCTCCACTTTCTCAATTTACTTGATTCTTGAGAAAGTGAATAGTTGTTAGTTGTAGAAGAGTTGTGGTGATATTACTCGTATTATCACATTTTCTTCAGTGATAGAGTTCAATCCACTATTATCAAATATATGAATGATCATAATATTTATCGTAGATAATCACAAACTACTACATATATGATAATGATCTCTTTACATGGATCGAATGAGTAACCAACATCAACGATACTATTTGGTGTTTCACAGTAGGAAGTAAACTCAACATTTTCTATAGGGATTACAAGACCATCTGTAGTCCCAATTATATTTATGAATGGGAAAATTAAACTCGCTTCAATGGTTTCTTTTAGGTATCAAATTACATTTTGATTCCATTCCAATGACATTGTGCTTTCTTGAATTAAATCAAGATAACGATTTTGAGAAAGTAATATTTGGTCAAGTGTATTAGTAATGGTACAATAATGCACATATTATACGTAGGTAGAGAATTTCAGCTCCCACCAGTTCTTCGTCATCCCATTGACAAAATTGATATTCCCTTATATCTTCACTTTGACCAAATCATAGGAGTGCTAACATATTGCACTTATCCATATTTAATTGTTTGGTCATCTTTTGGATATATGTAAACTGTAGAATTTAGTATTCCACAAATTAGGTTTAGTTTAAGACCTTAACATGACAAAGTTATTCCATGATGCATTATCTCAAATTAAAATTTCAAATAACTAGCGGCATCTCTTATTTCATTAAGAGTGTATATTATGTTCCTTTCATCGACATATACAATCATAATCGCAAATTTGAAACTTATTTTATTTATAAATACGCAAGGGCATAGATTATTTTTTTCTCAATCAAGTAGTCACTTAGACGGTTATACCACATCCATCTGGATTGTTTCAATTCATAAAGTGAGTGTTTTAATTTAATTGCAAATGCACCGTGGCTTAGAGCCACTTGCCTTGGCAATGAAAGGCTAGCAAGCACTTTCGTGTATATATCTCTAAATCACGATCCCCATAGAGATATGATGTAACCATAGGTATAAGCTGCATTCTCAGTTCTTTGGAATTATAACATCTATTATGGGAGAGTACATATCCCTATAGTCAATTCCAGGGCGTATTGAGAAACTTTGGGCTTCAAGTATAGATTTGCATCTCATGGCTTTATTTTTCTCATTGCGCTTTCTGACAAAACTTTGTTTATGTCATACAGGCTTTACACTTGGTGAGGTTAGCACTACCAGACCAAACACCTGTCTTGTTGTCAGTGAATTTAGTTCTACCTGGATTGATTCTTTAGAATTAGGTTAATTTGCTCAATATTGACATTTTAATAGAGCGTGGTTCGATACTATCATCAATTTGTATGGAAGATCTTTCCATCAACTCATATAAACTCACATTGTACATTGATATTTCTTTATTCTCTGGAATCATATTAAACATCGGAGCGTCCTCCAATAATGATTCACGGACATAAGTATAATCAGAGATAATCTCATGAGAGTCATTATCTTCATTGACGATTAATTGAATTTGTACCATACATGCCCTCTTATTCCTTGGGCAAGTATTGATCAAACCAAGTGACCTCCCCCTATTCCTTTTGGGTGTCACGACCTCAACCACACCTCCACCAAGTATGGTTGCAATGTCTTAATCTGTGACATTATGCCCCTTATAGGGTCTTTAACCTTGCAGACACACTTTCACCTGGTATATATATGATCTCGTCACTTTAGAAATTGAGTCTTTTGTACTTTGAAGATCAATTGTTCACTTTACTTTACTTTACTTTCACGTTACATTGTGAATTGCGGGGATCATAATGAGACATAGTATGAAACTATTCCTGTCGTTCCATTAGAAAATAATTTTTCTTATCTCCCCTTAACGACGGGAAGATTGTCTCATTGAGTGACAAATTCGCTAATTTAGCGATAAAGAGATCGTCTGTCAAAGGTTTCAAATAGCGTATGATTTTTGGAGATTCATATCCAACATAAATACTTAGTCGTCTTTGAAAACCCATAGAATGCGCTGTGGGTTCGCAATAGGTACATATACTGCTTAATCAAATATGCGTAGATATGAATTATCAGACTTATATCCAGTTACCAATTGGTACGCAAAATATCTGGTTAGTATGGGTTCATAAACGAATAAGTAAGAGTTGCGTGCAATATTGCATAACCCTGTGTAAAGAAAAATGAGTGCGCATAAATATTGTCTTAGTCACCATCTATATTCCTTTTGTCGGTGTCTTCTTTGAGACCTTATTGTATATGCACATTAGGGTACAAGATTCAGTACATTGATCTTTATTAAAATGCAATAGACATCAAGTACTTTTGATGTAAACTCTCTAACATTATGAGTTTGGGTGCTTTATAAGGGTGGTGAGTCATCAATCATATTAAATGTGTTAGAAGTTTTGCAAATGCAACATTTTTATGGACAATACGTGCTGAAGCATCGACCAAAACTATAAAATACTTGAATGATCCGCATTTTGAATGGTCATGTCCACATGTATCACCAATTATCAATTATAATAATGA
Source organism: Phtheirospermum japonicum (assembly GCA_014905375.1). NCBI lineage: Eukaryota > Viridiplantae > Streptophyta > Magnoliopsida > Lamiales > Orobanchaceae > Phtheirospermum > Phtheirospermum japonicum. Next base: position 475,775 of record BMAC01000980.1, on the reverse strand, counting down.
GATATCATACTTTGTATCTTTAGCAAATGCAGGTGTCAATCATACAGTTTTGCTAATGAACAAGTTTTGAAAATATGAGTGATGTATCTTTGAGATATGAATGTATGTAGTGCTCCTAGTACTTTAGAATGCACTAGCTATAACTGAACAATATTAGTTCAACACTATACTGTGCATCAAATTTCTATCTCATTTTATGTTTCACTCAAAATAAAAGATGTTCATGTTAATTTCTTATAATATGGACCATCATATCACGATGACCAAAGAATCCATGTCAGTCGTGTCAAAAATTGAATGAGCCAGTGTCCAAAAGTTCTTTGTTGGTTATAACTTATGATTCAATAATCAAAAAGTAGTAAATTAAAATTACTAAATTGACTCTAAAACGTGCTTTCTTCCACATAAATCAAAAGTATAGTTCCATTCTCATAATGTACTTCTTAATGATAATCATCAACATGAATATCATCAAACTTAATAAGGTTCGTTCGCTCTTGGTCCATAATGAGCTTTTATGACTTTAATCAATGTGCCACCAGACATCAAGACTTTGTCACATATAAATATCAATTAAGTGAATAATTGTCTATTCCTCGACAAATTCTCACATTCTACAGAGATATTTGAACGGAAACTTTTCATTCTAATATTATTTACTAGATATGTTACATTATATCTAATAGTTTGCTCACGAACCTTGTATGTGAATGTGTGGTAAATAAACACAATTACATTCAATGTAAAATTTATCAATAAGCCTAATAAAATAATAATTAATTTAAATCAGGCCACATCACATGAATCTAACTCAAAATAAACTTTAAAACCAAACGCAATAGTCTAATATGAATGGTTGATTATACTTTCACAAGTTCTTTGTAAAGTAAGAAACAAACAAGTTTTATAAATCAAAATTGAGTAGATCCATTGACTAAGCAATGTTGTTGGGAGAACCTTCATGAATTCTACTACAACCAATAAATATCACGAACTCTTACATATCTTACCATGTGGTTCATTCTTCCCACATTGGTAGGGATCAACATGTCTCTTCCCCTTTACTTTGATGTTATTTCCACTATTCATATCGATCCTAGTTAGCCTCAAGAAATTTCTTTATCCGGAGGTTTAACATTGGTATTATGAAAAATAATGTCATGTCTCTCAATGACTTATTATTATAATTAATATTATACAAGTGCATTTGTATGTTTGCTCAAGTAAAAAAAAAAAATAGAGTGAGATCGTATCTCTCAATTTATTATTGTCATTTAAAGTGATTTTCTTTTTCACATATGGTAAGACGTATTATTAGTCGCAACATATCAAAGTCATTGACCCTTTTTAGCAAGCAAATAAATTTCTTTTCACTAAACTCTTAGCCTTGGAAATAGTGTTTCATAAAATTCTCAAAATATTCATTTAGAGAACATCCCAAAGTTTATTGAGATCTTGAAATCACATATGTTTTCAATATAAGATATGTGGTCAATATGAAGTCTCAAGTTCATTAGAGAATTGACTTTAACTAAGTTTGACGATTCTTTGTCAATTGGGGGTTGATGGATGATATTATTGTGGAATTGTAGTTCTTCTAGTTTCCACATCAAACCAATGATGGTAATACTCAATTTCTTTTGAGTATATTAAATTGTATTTAGATTGAGTTAGTATTATGTGAATATACTTTGTCACATACGTTGTCACAAGACTTATTTAACATTGAGAAAGAAATATTTATACTTTGTCACAAGACTTAATTAGATTGAGAAAGAAATTTCTTTAGATAATGAATTTGAAGAATATCTCTTTCTTTAATATCATGTGAATATACTTTGTCACAAGACTTATTTATATAATGCTTTATCGTTCATGAACTTTCATTATCATGAAAATATGTAAATGTACAATCAATAATGCATACATTGAAAGTAATTTATAAAATCAACTTAAAGAGAATTACCAACATACACGAATCTATCAATTCATCGGAATTCATGATTAACTAGATATATTGGTAAAATCATGATCAACATCTCATCTAATCATATAAATAACTTTATTAACGATTTCTAAATTAGAAATTATCTAAGAGCATAAATACTAATATATTATGTACTTTATGAATATCATTAAAGTACTGCAAAATTTCATATTTGTCAATATTGTACATAACATCATGTGCATATAATCGTAGGTAACATATATACATACACATGCTTTGTATAATAAGGCCCAATAATACATATCATTAAAGTATTGCAAAATTTTATATTTGTCAATATTGTACATAACATCATGTGCATATAATCATAGGTAACATATATACATATAAACAAATATTTATTAGTTACATTTAATAAATAATAGGGTAATTCGAGTTACCTTGGAGGAATGTCACGATTCTTTCCTAATTTGGTTTTTTCAATAGGTTTGTCCGCTTTCTGATGACATAGACCTTCAAAATCGATCTCCACCGTTCAGATTTAACCAATATTTCTTGTGAATATTATATCCAAAATCCAACTTCATCCAACGGTTATATTGTGCATAATTGAATTTTTAAAATAAGTTGGGTAGACAGTTTCGAGAAACAGGATCAGCGCTGTTCAAAATTTATTATCGGACTCTTCAGACCTCATATGAAAATCTCCACCGTTCATACTCCACTACTATAAGTCTGGAATAATATATCAAAATCTTGTCTTGATCCAACAGTTCTATTGTGAGAGATCTTGTTTTGGGAAACTCTGCACGGAAAATTGCAAAAGCAGAATCTGCTTTATTCGAAAATTTATATATATTTTTTTATATATTTGAATCCAATCTCCACCGTTCAGAATGTAATTCAAAAGGTCTGAAAGATTCTGTAAAAATTTGAACTCAATCCAACGTTTGAAACTCGAGAAACTGATTTTTCAAACATACAATACAATTAGATTTTCGCCATACGAAAATTGTATAATTGTTGTTTTGGTTATGGAGGCTTATTCTCGATCATTAGGTTAGAGTTTCGTACTAATAACGTGTAAAAGGAAAAGTATAAGAAGAAAATATAAAAGAGAGACGAATGATACGATAGAAACTAGGGTTCTCTTATTCATCAAAGACTTCATTTATATAGGTATCAATTATATGTTTCCATAATACATAAATGTAATAAATACCTAAACTGTCCCTCATCAGTTACTTGTTGACGAATACACACTAATTGTGTTTTTCCTTCTACCAACGATCATATATATACACGTAATTATACCGAAATTTATAATTTCAATAAATCATATACAAATAGCCTTTACATATAGTATTAATTTATATTAGAATGGGCCTGTTTAGTTGGCCTCAATGGGTACTTAAGCCTGCTTTCTGTTGTATATATCACCCCAATTTATTGTCGATTCAATTAAACAAAGCCCATGAAAAGGATAAAATACCCCAAACGCAAAACCATTCTGAAAGATCCATACACTTCAATCGGCTGCATTTTCAGCTTGGCTCAGTGCAAATGGCTTCACTTCACATCTTGTCTTTGATGTTCATAACCCTAATATCAGCGATCATTATCAGAATCGTCTTCGTCGTAGTTTATCACAGGAGAAGCCGGAGGAAATCTGTCGGGTTCTTTCATCCGTATACAAACGACGGCGGCGGAGGCGAGCGGGTGCTGTGGTGCGCCGTCAAAGCCGTCCAGGAGGAGTTCCCGGATCTCGAATGTGTCATCTACACCGGCGATCATGATGCTTCCCCTGAATCGCTCGCCGCTCGAGCGATCGATCGTTTTGGCGTCAAATTGATACACCCTGTAAAGGTATATTCAGTTTCCAAGCATTGTTTATGTATAAATTTGATCGTATTGTGCATTTTGGTTCGGGTTTCGAAGATAGTTCGATTGACTCCTATGGCTTGTATGGATTTTTTTTGCGATGGTTTAGTTGTGTAATTGGTTTGATATTTTGAGTCTTTAATAGATGAATTCTGTTTTGTTTATGTGAAAAAATGTAATATTGTTTCTTGTGAATTGGATTGAGTTGTGAAGGGAAAACAAACATCATAGTGCAATAATGTTTTGCAAGCGTTTTATGTTTTTTTTTAACGAATCTCAAAGTTTTAATTAAGAAGATTGTAGAATGGTTTTCTTGCTAATTTATTATTATTTTCTTATGGCAGGCGGTACATCTGCATAAGAGGAAATGGGTTGAAGAAACTACTTATCCTCGATTCACTATTATTGGTCAGAGCCTTGGTTCAGTTTACCTTTCATGGGAAGCTTTATGCACTCTCACTCCTATGTATTACTTCGATACCAGTGGATATGCATTTACATATCCTGTTGCACGGATATTCGGATGCAAAGTTATTTGCTACACGCATTACCCAACTATTAGTCTGGACATGCTATCACGGGTTCATGCACGCAGTTCTATGTATAACAATGATGTTTTGGTCACGAAGAGGTATTATTTACTGCTTCCCACAGAAAGCTTTTATATCAATTGTATAGCTGTTTCATTGTCAACCCAAATCAATAAGTATTCAGAAGAAAATAAAAGACTTTATACGATTCTTGCTATATCGATATTTTTTCCAGTTTACAACACAAGGTACGTTGTGATGTTTGCGCATGATGATCTAAAGTCATTCAGTTTCTGATGATCTTATAACTTCTGCTCTAGTTTCTGTCTATTCATGTGGCTAATATAATTTTCTTTCTGCAGTGCCTTCTTCTCGCAGTGTAAAGTTGTTTATTATAAGCTTTTCAGCTGGATGTACGGAATTGTAGGCTCTCGAGCACATCTTGCGATGGTTAATTCTTCGTGGACGCAATCCCATATTCAGAAGCTTTGGGGTGTTCCAGATCGTATTAAGAGAGTTTATCCTCCCTGTGACCCTTCTGGTCTTCAGGTTTGCATTTTGTGCCCTTATCGCTATATCATATTTGCAGCTCATTTAGGTTATTGATTTGTACAAGTTTTTTCCCCCCCAAACAAAACTATTGTTATGCACTAGCCTACTGATTTGGCGCATGCAAACAGGTGCTGCCATTAGAAAGGTCGACACAACCAATAAAGATAATTTCTGTGGCTCAATTTCGTCCAGAGAAGGTGGGCTTTTTATCATATCAAGGTATTTCATAGTTATGGGATCATTTCGTTTCTTGGCCTGTTTGATATTTGGTAAATTCAACTTAAAATTGATGTTTATATGCACAGGCGCATCAGCTTCAGCTTGAGGCGTTCGCAGCTGCCATTAAGAATTTGGACGTAGAGCTACCAAGACCTAAGCTCCAATTTGTTGGTAGTTGCAGGAATGAAGCAGATGAGAAAAGGTTGCAAAATCTGAAGGATCGAGCCAATGAGCTGAAGTTGGACGGTGATGTGGAGTTTCACAAAAATGTTACCTACAGGTGTTTGACACTTTTTCTGTTTTTAGCTACTACTGAAATTCTATAATATCCTAGCATGATTTCTAAAACCTGATCACCATATGCTGCAAAATTGATAGTTCTTATTAAATACTGAAAAGTTTGAATTCCACACTTGCCTTTTGGAAAATGAGTTTCTTCGTGAGTATTCTTCTTCCTGAACAAATGTTTTTTTTTTTAAATAAATTATTTTAAATTAATTGAAAGTAGTATGTTGGTAAGTTTTGTACTTTATTGCAGGCATTGGTGGAGCCAGACTTTTTAGGGAGGGTATGCACAAAATTTTCAACCTCCCAAAAAAAAGAAATGAATTTAGTCATTAATATTCAAGTGCATTTACAACTGTACTCGGCGACGTTTCATGCTTGATGACACGTTAAAATTATATTACTAATATTATCAAAATCATCTTTTTCAATGTTGACAGTCAAACTATCATTCAATTATTGATCTCTAATTCTATTGCACATTGTACAATCAATTCTTGTCATATCATGATTTTCATCCAATCTCCTCTTCTTTTTACCCCATCAACTTCATCCTGCTCAACACGAGACGAAAAACATTGTTTAAATACCTCCACATCTTGACACATTCTAATTCCAGTAAGGTATTAAAATTTGGAGGAAAAAAAAGACCAAATCCCAAAATTAAGAACATTATTTATCACAAAATCATATGACTTGATCATTGTAATTTTTTTGTGTTTAAACTTTGAAGACAACATAACTTATAGTAAATAAATTAAAATTGGGGTATGCCCGTGCATACTAGGGCATACCCTTAGCTCCGCCAGTGATTGCAGGGCGAAATTGTTCTGTTTTCATATTCTGTTTCGGATTTATGCATAGTTTATTGTCCGTATCTCTTTGATTTGTGTACTATTTTTCAGCACCTTCAACATTTTAATCTGATGGATTGTTTATTTCCATCATGAATGAATTTTACAAGCTTAACTTGTTTTTTTCCCCTTCTCTCAGTGAGTTGGTGAGTCTCTTGGGCGGTGCAGCTGCTGGAATTCATTCCATGATAGACGAACATTTTGGTATCAGTGTAGTAGAATACATGGCTTCTGGTGCCATACCTATTGGTTTGTTCCTACTTCACATTCGCTATATTTCTTAGGGGTTAATTACAAAATGTACCCTTGGGTTTAACCTAATTACAAGAAAAACCCAGTTAACATTCAAAGTTACAAAAATGTCCCTGGTGTTTGATTCAGCGTTTAAAATTAAAGGTCTAAGTGTAATATTTTATAGATGTGAGGGGGATAATTGTAAGCCAAAATAAAATGCCAGGGGTGTTTTTGTAATTGTGTAAGTTAGCTGTTCCTTTTATTTTTGCTAATTAGGTCAAACCTCAGGAGTACTTTTTGTAATTAACTCAATTTCTTATTTTATCATGCCTTAAAGTTGGTTATTTCAATTTTCTCAGCTCATAATTCAGCTGGCCCAAAGATGGACATTGTGTTGCCTGAAGATGGAAAGCAAACTGGGTTTCTCGCTCAAAACGTGCAAGAATACGCGGATGCTATTCTTACAATTATTAGAATGCCAGTGTCTGAGCGTCTTGAGATGGCTGCAGCTGCAAGGAAACGAGCTTCACGGTTTTCAGAACAAAGATTCTATGAAGATTTCAAGGCTGCGATTCGACCAGTTATGTTAACTTCTCAATCATGACAAAAAATTATCGTAACCACACGGGGCAAAAGTCAAATTTATTACACAGACAGATGATTAACCGGATTCAAGTTCTTAGTGATGGATAATTCTGTTTTTCATTTTTATGAACTTGAATTTCACATGCACTACAGATTTAACTTGTGATGATTCGCATTTGGTTTTTGCATGTCGCCTCTTTAGAAAAAATGGAAGAAAAATAAAAAAAAGAGGCATTGCCAAAATGAGCTTATTGTGGTTATGTGAATTACATACTGTTTAAAAAAGAAAGTCTTTGCTAAAGAAAATCGGTTAATAAATTATAGATACCACTAATCCACTAATGCTAATTGATATCAATCAGCGATTGATAAACTTATGAAATAATACTAAATAACCAAATAATCATTTTTATTTTATATTGATCAAACTCCTCCAATCAAGCAATCCATCAAAATATCAAAGATACCAATCAACCCTTCAATCAAATCTCCTTTCTTCCTTCCTTTTTCAGCGTGAGCCATCTCGATTCAGAAGGCTTGCGAGGTTAGTTCCACTTCAATTATTAATAATTGAACCTCTTTTGAAAACGGACAAAAGTGATCGGTGAGGGAAAAAAAAAGTGAATAGCGTAATTTTATTTTAAATAGTTTTTTTTATAGCAACCACATTTTTAGGTTAAAAAAAAATTATAAAATTATAACGGCAACGAAAATAAGATATCCATTTTCTTTGTTATTCGACGACAACCGTAATCATCATTCTTTCAGCAATATCCCGCAATTTCATATCGTAACTGGGCAATTTCGGTCAAAGTCTTAGTCAAACTAAATACGACCATCTCAAAATTTGACTTTAATACATCTTCTAGATAACAGATTGATAATCGCATAATAATCCCAAGTCCTTGCTTTTTTACTTTTACAGTGGCCATTGACGCGGAACAAATACATTGTGCTTTTCATCTCAGATTGATATGGGATAAGATTTTGTTGAATTGATCACATTAATAAGATTAATTATGGATTTATCTATCATAGTATGTTTCGAAAGTCAAAAAGGCTAAGATTTGCATAGGAAATCACTTGCCATTTTACGGGGTAATAATTACATAACCCCCAGAAGTCTCGATCTGCTAATTACAAGAAAAGAAAATTAAAAAACATCCCAACGTAATATTAAATCATCCTCATTTTTTAATTGGTCTTGGTCTCATTTCTTGCATGTCTATGTTATCTCATCTCTATTGATGTTTGCCAAAATCCAACTACAAGCTTTCAGATCAACTTGTGTTGTGCTACTGTTTGACAGTAACCTTTGTTTATGGATTCAAAACCTGATGTGGTCCTGATTCCCATATTTTTTTATTGCATAACACCGACTTGAGGATTGCGAACATGCATTTTCTAAGGACGCAACTGGGATGACGAAATTTTTTATTTTCTTTCTGCCTGATATTCTTTTTTTGCCTTATCTCGACATTCGGAAAATAATATATTAATTTATCATTTTTATTTTTTTCTCTCATCAATCATAGTCATTTTTATTTACTTTATTTTTTTTTGAAAAAATATATCTTTAAGTCATCTTGATATTGACCAGAATATGACACTCATAGCCGCGTTCCATATTACTAGTGGTGAGCAAAAAATCGAAAAAACCGATTGAATCGAACCGAAATTCTGATTCTGTTTGAGGATCCAAAATATCAGTTATTTCTGTTCAGTTTGATTTTAAAAATAAATCCGATTCGGTTCGATTTTAACCGAAATATAATTCAAAAATTAATTTTTTTATATTACTTATTGTTATTTTTTATTAATTCAGTTTGATGGTTCGATTTGCAATTTTATAAAAATTCTCGATTTTTAATTTTTCCGGTTTGGTAAATTCGATTTTAAACCTATTTTCACTTCGATTCGAATTTGAAATTTTATATAAATTTCGGTTTCGATTATTTTGTATCGGTTCGACTTTTTGCTGAACCAATCGAATACTCACCCTATATATTACTGACCAAATATCAAAATGTTGGCAAGGTACATTTCTCGATAACAAGAAATGTGTGAAGGCCTCCCACAACCAAATGAAAAGGGTAAAATTATCAATTGAACTCAAAATGACTAAAAAAACATGTTTTTCTTTCAACAATTGCTAAAAAATAAAAATAAAAATAAAAAACCTATCTTTCGGTCAATTGGCAAAAATTATGTCTGAATTGTTATTTTAGTATTCCTATATCCATTCAACTCTCATAATTGAATTTTATCTCACATCCAATAAATTTATCATTCGTTTTTTTATTTTTTTTAAAATTAATTTTGATCACTACAAATATATATGTATATGTATAGGAAAAGAACCGACAATTTCAAAACTCTTAGGCGTCCAAGAACCCACTAGGCACAATTCATATGTGATAAATAGATCATACATTTAGCAAACAAGCGACCGATATCGTTGCGCTCAAACGGGAGTAGTAAATGAAGAAACCCACTCCATCGGTACTTGAAAACACATTGTTTTGTGGTAGATCAATTGTCGTTTCAATTTACACAACCCCACCCTGTGGTTGGGTTATTCGCAACTACAATTGTGAGCTATGGGCCCCACCAAAGACTTATGTGGTGATTGCAATTGAAGCAATTTCGTTTTCTTGTGAAGGACAACAAGTCTTATTTTTAATTAAAATAATTCTCTAAAAGAAAATTTCATATATGAGTTTTGATGTTTGAATTGAATGGATATGAATGAATAGTATATTTATATTTATATTTATATATTCTGTAAATGTCACTTTCTGTGGATAAAAAAATCCCCAATTAAAAAGAAAGTAAAATGAAATGGTATCCAAAAAGCTAATCAGCCAGAATATTTGTTTTTATAAAGTGAAAAAACGATAACAAGACTGAAATGATTGAGCTAAGAAGGAAAATTTATACTAGGTTCCAATTTCAATTTATTTAATGAAATTATCTCTGCCACTAATTTTATTCACATTTTCTTTTTTCGCTTTTTATAAGCAACTTATCTTCAGAATGTGTACTATTGAACCTGATAAGTTTGAATTCATATTTCTTCATTTTTTCGCCTAATAAGGACATCAATGGTGGGACAAAGAGTGTGTACAATGTTTATCGGCAAACAAAAACTTAAAAGAAGTGTTGTTATTGTTATTTCAATTCGAACAAGAAAATAACTTGTACATTCCCAAAAGAAATTATAAAAAAATGGTAAAAATGAAATCAATTTCTTTTTTCGTTTTTTAATATAAATAAATAAAAATCAAACAATTTTTTGGCATTGTTTTTAGCGTGTTGGGCGGTCTGATTGCGCACCAATTAGTCAGACTTCCACACTGCTGTGTTAAATAATCATTGGAATGTAAATGAAAAATAAGTCGAGTTAGCAAGCCCAAACACACGCATGCAAAAACAATATTATTAAGTAAAACAGAACATAGAGGGCACACTTAAAAGGGAAACATTATAAAAAACTCTAATAAATTGATAGTATTTCATTTCTTAACAAAATGCGATTATTATTTTTTTTTTCTTGAATAACAGTACGGAATATTGCCAAATGCAGTATGGCCCACCAAAGCCAGATGCTGATCCTAGCTAGTAGTAGATAAAATTGCAGTGGACCCACCCCGGATTGATCCTCTTGTATTTCACACACAATGTGTATCCTTTCCAGGCGTAAATCAATAATGATTTATTATATGCTTTTCGTCCGAGTGAATGTAATAAAGTATAAAAAAATATCCCTCATAAAAATGACCAATTTTGTAGACGTGCCAGGTTTTTTATACTCATCCACGGCGGACTATCAGCTTAATTCCTTGGACTACGTAAACAAACAAAAATAAACAAGACCATGTAATTTTAGCACGCGCTCACACAATATTCTACTTTTATATTTTATTGTAATTTAAATAGAATTCGAAATCGCCTGATGCTTAACTGGATTGATTAACGACTAGATGTGTGTGTGGGGCTCAAAGTCATCAACGTAATTCAAATCTTGGAAAAACATTCATTGCCTTTCCTCTTGAGTATGACTGTCTAACCATATTTTTTGACCCGACGATTTAATTATGAGTGATACAATACGAATATTTACAAAATACTTGACACAAAATTTTAAATTTAGTAAAATATAAGTTGTACTTAATATTGTATTTGATACATAAATTGGCGCTCTGAATTTAATTAATTAATACCGGTTAAAAAGGGTTGGAATTGTTACCCTAAACTAAAAAACTGAGTGTAAATCATAATTTTGGGTTTATATTGGTACATCAAAACCATGTCTAAATTAATAATAAAAAGATTCTATGGTTGATAGCAGATCCGAAAAATAATTAGATGGTTTGACGTGATTGTGAGATAAGGCCAAGAATAGTTGCCATAATTCCCATCTGACCAATGAGAAAAAGTAACTAAGACAATCATCATCACACATCCAATTCCAACCATTACCCCACTGCCAAAAACAAAACAGTGGCACTCAGATAGATAGATAGATGTGTGCTATAAAAACAACCACACCACACTAATTATATAAATTTAATTTCATTTTCGAGGGGGGCCAAAATATAAAATTAAAAAAAAAAACTGAAAATGGAAAATTGCTTTTGGGCGGCTGCAGGGGATCAGTACGGCAGCTCCTGGAACTACACCCAACAGAGCGAAGCTGCAGCCGCGGCGGCGCTGCAGTACCATTTCTACCACCACCCTGGCGGGCAGCCGTGGGAAGGGGCGGCCGGGGATAGAACCGCCAGTGCTTCTAGAAGCCACAGTGAAGCCGAGAAGAGGCGGAGGGACAGAATTAATGCCCAACTCGCCACTCTTAGGAAACTCATCCCTAAGTCTGAAAAGGTTTCTATTTTCTATCCCTGCATTCCCTTATTATATTATATAGTAATAAAAAGGGCAATTTCAGATTGTATGGCCAATCAATAACATTTTGGGCATTGACAGATGGACAAGGCAGCTCTATTAGGACATGTAGTGGACCATGTCAAGGAACAGAGCAAGCTAGCAAAAGAAGTGAGCAAATCGTCCACAATCCCGACCGAGACCGACGAAGTGACCATCGATGTTCACTCGAACGACGACGACGACGATCAACACGTCTACATGAAGGCTTCGATTTGCTGCGACGACCGGCCAGAGTTGTTTGCCGAGCTTAACGGGGCGGTCAAGGGCGTGGGGCTGACGATACATCAAGCCGAGATCACGAGCATAGGGGGTCGAATGAAGAGCAATCTTGTCCTGTGTGCTAAGGACAAAGGCGCTGAACAGAACACGTGCACCGACTCGCTCAAGCAGTCGCTCAAATTGGCGTTGAGTCGGGTCGTTATAACGTCCGGAGCGTCGAGTTACACGGCTAGGAGCAAGAGGCAGAGGTTTTTTTATCCTAATTACCGTTGATTTGATATCTCGATTAGTACTTTTTTTTTAAAATTTTAATTAAAAAAAGTACTAACAATGTCGAGTTGGGATGTTTTTGGACTTTGATATGTGTTCGAGGGATTATTTTGTTGGGACTTTACGTGCTAAGTATACATCAATAAAGTGTTTTTCTTTTTTATAATATGCATTGTGTTGTATAATAGTACGAGTCGCGAGGTTTTATACCAACTGAAATAGAGGATTCGAGTAAGAAGGATACTTTGTTTTCTTCAAATATGTCCAGCTTATGATGGTTCAGTCTCTTATAAGGCTTTATGTCATTATTTGGTATACCTATTCTCTTGTTCAACTTTAATACTAACATAAATTTAATAATTCCATTTTTTCCCAACGATTTAATTGTATACCTATTTTTTTAGTAATTAGAATGCTTATTAATAAATATTATAATCTATTTAGGCCAATACATGCAATTTGCAACCTATAATTGTCTACATACATTTCCTATAATGTACGCTCTATGTTCCTAATTTTTTTTGATTAAATGACGTTAAAATACTTATCACTTTTTCTGCTTACTTTATCCCTATCACAATCATAATAAATCTTACAAAAGTATAAAAGAGATAGAGATAAACAAGAATTTTATTTATATAAAAAAATAATTATATATATTTAAAAGATTAATTATTTAGAACAACTTAGTCAGATTATACAATTTTTAATTCTTCAATCTTAAGCCAGAAAGAAGGGAGTATCGATTTCTTAACATTATGATTACATACTTTATTACGTTTGAAGTCTAAATCACTATTTCTACTTAATTTTAATTTCTTCATATCTAAGATTATATATATATATATATATATATATATATATATATATATATATATATATATATATATATATGATATTTTAGCACCCACATATTATGCGGGTTTTTAAAAAGATTATTTATCATTAAATATATTAAAAGAATAATATTGAAAATGGTACATACAAATTGTAACATTATTTATTCTCTTTACATAAATATTATTTATCACAACAAATAGTTCTTACACACAAATCAAAACTTTATTTATTCTAATTACAATAAGAATGCTTTTAACAAAAAATAATTTTCAATTTCTTTTAACGTGAGTCACAATAGTAGTTGTAAAGTATATCAAAATACACTAAATTTGACCCAATAAAAATTTGAGTTTGAAAAAATGAAAACATACAACACCCGCGTGTCAAATATGAATATGTTATTAAAAATATTAAAATCTATAAGGTACTGATAATTCTATTGAAAAAACGCCGTACGTCTAACTTGTAATATATGTAATATTATTTTATTATTATTATTTTTTATTCGTAAGATATTAATATTTTCGTATAGATATATAATATGTGTATCAATGTTTTATATTAGTATTAGATAAAGAGATTTTTAATATTATTATTTATTTTATCTTTTTTGTTTTCCTTTATTTTTTTTCTTTTTTTCTTGGCGTAACAATAGTTATCTACATTTTTAATGTTATTTTTAATTCATTATATTAGAATTAGATAAAAAAATTTAAGTTGATATTTATTGGGAACCCCAGATTCACGAAATAATATCAACGTACTTGAACAATCACCTATTTTTTAATGATATTTTGGAAGACATAGTACCAAAGACCAATTATGTCTTGAATGGCTAAGCAAGGAGTATAGGATATCATCTCATTAATTGCATATATCCTTCATGGGCAGCATTTATCAAATCTATTCGTTCATCTCCCATTCGAAAGCTCAAGTTGTTTGCTGAACATCAAGAGGCTTCCCGAAAAGATATTGAGCGAGCATTTGGTGTCCTACATGCTTGTTTCGCATTTATCTAGCGTCCAAGTCTTTTATGGGACCGTGATATGATGAGAAAAATAATGATTGCTTGCATCATCATGCATAATATGATAGTGGAATATGAAAGACACACTTACCTAAACTATCGTGATCCCACTGAATTTATGCAAGATCTACTTACATGAGAGAATATTGATAGTGGTGGAGAAGATAATGATGATTCCAGTTTTGAACTCTCTACAAAACAGATTGCTAGCCTTTCTAACTATATGAGCAATAGGTCACAACTTTGCAATAGAGAAGCTCATGTAGCTCTTCAAAACGATTTAATCGAGCATATATGAGAGAAATTTTGAAATGATAACTGATTATGTAATTTTTTTTATTTGAAGCACCAATTATTTATTTTTAATTTCTTATTGAGATTGTTGTAATTTATTCTCTTGGTTTGTTTAATTTTATCTTATCATATCTTTTTTTAAATTATTATTTTACACTTTTTTAACTCAATTTTAGTTTAATTTAATTTTAATTTATTTATTACAATTAATTATACTTTAATTTAAAAATAAAAACAAAATAAATTTATATAAATGTTGTGGTTGGGTGGTCATGGACAAACCACAAAATATAAGTATGAAATTAATTAAATATTAAAAAAATTTGGGTTGGACATTTATTGTGGTCAATAATATTTGTACTCTTAGTCACTCAGACTTCAGGCGACATGTGTCAACGCCTCATGCCTTAGTTTTAATTAAAATAATTAATACTTTATAATTAACTTTAATAACTTACTAAAGTTATGTGGTTTAATTAATAACTCTATAAGATAAAATAATTTAATTAATAACTTACTAATACAATTCGATCCAATTTAATTTTAATGCTTACGATCACATTTCTTTCATCGTAATACTATTCCTTCATAAGTTAATATGTTCTAGTTTTTGTTTCTTCAAACAATGATATTAGACATGCCCACCGGTTAAGGTAAATCGGACAAATTGTCGGTTCAAACCATCGATTCATGGTTGGAGAAATCGTTGACCACAGTTTGAATCGGAACCGGAACTGAAACCTCCATTAAGGCGGTTTGGTTCCGGTTCCTTCTTTTCTCTAATCGAAAACCAGCAGTTCAAACCGCCAGTTTGAAAAAAAAAATCACCGGTTCAACCGGTCAATATTGGATTTGAAATCAATGGTCAAGATCAAGTGACCGTTGATGATCAACGGACCATATGAAATGACCTGATCAAGCCGCCAACTTGAACCGAACCCGGCTTGTTTGTCCAAAATCGTCGGTTCTCCCGCCTTTTTTTATTTTTATTTTTTACTCCTATAAATACCCCTCTTTCCCAATTCATTTTTTCTTACACCAATGTATCATCTTCTATAATCTCTCTATTTTACATTGTACTTCTTTACAAATTTAGTGATTTACTAAGTTCCTTTAATTATCAAGCCTTCCTAAATTAAAGTTTTAAGTTTAGTGTTATAATTTCAAATAGGGATTTTTTTTTTTTTTGCCCTCCAATGTATGCGACTTTTTACACATTGCCTCCTGAAGTATTTTTGTTCCACTTTACCCCCTAATGTACAAGTGTTTTTGACGTTTCTCCATAAACCTATTTCCGGCGGGAATATTTCTTCTATATTCTATCGGCAGGCAGCGGAGGCAAAGTGCAAGAAACTTATAGTTTGGAGGGTAATGTGCAAGAATCTTATAGTTTGGGAGGCAAATTAAAATAATGTAAATATTGAGTTTTTATCTTAAAGTTTTATATTTGAAAAAAATATAGTGTGTTTATCTTACACACACACACACATACAAAGTTGTCAATACAATTCCAATTAAGAAAAAAAAACTCGTAAATTTCCAATTAATATTTATAAATTTTTAAATATAAATATTGTCAATACATATTTCATATTATTTAATATCAAACACACAACTAAGTATTATGTAAATTATTAGGCTAAATAATATAATATAATATTATTATGTATTATGATTGAACAAAATAAAATAAAACTGTATTTCGTATATGCATTATAATAAGAAAAATAAAATTATCATTCAATATTATTATTTGTATAAAAGTGTGATAAGATAATGTTTTGATAATATATTTTTAACTATATTACTAATTACAACGGTATCATTTCACGATATATATATATATATATATATATATATATATATATATATATATATATATATATATAAATTCTATATCTATTTAATAAGATAATTTCTTAATAATATCTTTTTAACTATATTAATAATTACTATGATATCATTTAACGATTATATATATGATTATATATATATGAGATATAAATTCTATTTTTTTTAAAATAAAAATAATACTTTTACATAAAAACTCAATATTAATATTATTTTAATTTGTCATCCAAATTATAAGATTTTTGTACTTCGCCCCCCAAACTATAAGATTCTTTACACTTTACCCTCCAAACTATAAGATTCATGCACTTTGCCTCCCAACTCCCCACCGATGGAATATTATTCTGCCAGAAATAAAATTTAGGGGGCAACGTCGAAACTATTTTACATCAGGGGGCAAAGTGGAACAAAAATAATTTGGGGGTCAATGTCTAAGAAACCGTTTATAATGGGCGGCAAAAAATAAATTTTGCTTTCAAATCTATTTCTTTTCTAGTTATAATCCAAAATTAGCCTACTACTCTTTTTTATTTTTTTTTATTAATCTATATAAAAATAATGGCAAGCCGTAGAGGTTCTTCTCGTTCTCGTCGAGCGGATAAGGGGAAGAGTATAACACTCGATGACGACGCCAATGTTCATCCCTTTGACTTATCACAAGGCAACACTACTTTGGTGGATGATTACAATCCCAACCCCATCGACATTGATGAAGATTGATACCGACATTGATCGGACTTATCAAGTTGCCGCTGCCTTTTCCGGTGCAGAAATGCCTATACCCGATCAAGAGGAGGTGGAGCACGATGATTTGTCTCCAAACCATCAAGTACCAAAAATAAATACCATAATACAAAAAGCAATATATATCATAATATGAGATTAGATTATCTAACAACTCAACAATTCATGACTCTCAATTTAACTTCCACAAGTGTTTGACGTCAAATACTTGTGTGAGACCGGTCTCATACTATGAGACCACTTTTAACTTACCCATTAATTTGACCCACCTACCCAATAACCCATCTGTCCCGCTCCAATCCTCACAATATTAATACAAATAATAATAATAATCATAATTAAGAAAACAGAACTGATCTCATTCCAAATTCTCAGCGGTCTCCTCATCTCTCTCTCAAGTCAAGCAACTCGCCGCCACCATTGCCGCAAGATCTCTTTCTCTATATTTCTTGCCATGTCCAAGGGAGAATGAGGCAACAAAATATTAGTGGATATAAAGATATGGAGAGACGCATCGGAGATACTCAATCCACTATCGCATGTTTCCTTTACCCGAGGTCTGACGATTTCTTCACTACATGAATACGACGAATGTTCCTTGCAATCAAAGTTAATTTTTGAAATCTCGATTTTTAATTTTAGGGTTTTTCCATGTTTCATATATGCTTTGAAATGTTCTTCATTTTCCTCGCTTGTGTGATATCCATGTCGATGTATAATGTCCTGCCTTTTGAGGATTCTGATTGTTTTCTTCTTATTTTTTGATTTGTTAATTTCTCATGCATCCCTTTATGTCCCGTGCAGTTATATGTGCTATATGAGCTTTGATTTTCTTTAGTTGACACGCTTCACTGATTTTGTGTGCTATTTGTGCTATTTTGTGTGCAATTGAATTGGAATACGAGAGCTGCAACTGCAACGACTCTTGGTGCAGCTGCTGCAAATGCTAAGTTGTTGGTTGATCAAGAGGAGAGAGAGATTGCACATTTAGTGGCTACTATGGTTGAAGCCCAGGTTACTTTTCCTATTTCTCGAAATTATACTTAGACGGAGTTTATTAGGGTTTTGCAGATTTTTTGTACAAGTGAGTTAATTCTTTCATCTTTGCAGATTTCATAAAGATTAATTAATTATTTCATCTATACATGGTAATTCATATAGTTTGCTTTATATTATTATGTATATGTTCTGGTAGACTTTTGTTCCAAAGCAAGAACTCTAAGGATGGTTATTGGCCGAGTCACTGATTTAATTTTATATCAATAGCAATTTGCACCAAAGAGCAATCTTCATCAACTTTGCAACACCAAAGAGCTAATAAGCTTTACTAATTTTGTATATACCATCTATACTGCATGTTTTTTGTCTTTACCAAATACTAAAGCTCAATATGTTACTAAATTTGTGTTGCTTGTAATAAATAGATTATTGGAACCTCAGAAATAGAAATGCAGAGGATAGTCTTTTGATTCTAAAATCATTGTAGTTTTATTGCAGAATCGCCTTGAAGAGTTTGTGAGAAAAAGTCTCGCAGATGAGGAACAACGAGCCTTATTCCTAGTGCACTACTTCTGAATCGATCGCATTATCGGATGAGCCCCAAAGAATATGAAGAGCTCTGACGCTAGGTCAAAGAATTACTTAGCAAAGGCCTTATTCGCGAGAGCCTAAGCCCTTCTGAAGTACCCGCCCTTCTTATTCCAAAGAAGACTGGCGATTGGTGCATGTGTGGTGACAATCACGCCATAAACAAAATTACAGTATGGTATAGATTTCCCATCTCTCGGCTCGATGATCTGTTGGATTAACTTAGCAGCGCCACGATATTTGCTAAGCTTGATCTGAAAAGTGGTTATCACCAAATCCGCATTCGCTCGGGCGATGTGTGGAAGACTGAGTTTAAAACACGCGAGTGTTTATTTGAATGGTTAGTCTTGCTCTTCGGCTTATCTAATGCGCCCATCACTTTTATGAGCATCATGAATCAGGCCTTACGTCCTTTGATCGGCTCGTGTGTTGTCGTTTATTTTGATGATATACTTATTTACAACAAATCCGATTCTGATCATCTTGCACACATTCGGGAGGTATTACTTATTCTTCGTACTGTGCGGTTTTACGTGACTCCATCCAAGTGTGATTTTTGTGCTTCTTCGGTCATCTTTCTTGGGTATCGCATATTTTCGAAAGGTATACAGGTGGACGATGCTAAAATAGCCACTATCTGCGATTGGCCAACTCCTGTTTCTATAACAGCCGCTAGGAGTTTCCATGGGTTGGCGTCATATTATTGTCGCTTTATTCCGCATTTCAACACCAATATGACGGCGATCACCGACACTGTGTAGGTCAAAGATTTTTGTTGGAGCCCAGCTGCTGAAGCTGCCTTGCTGTCTATCAAACACAAATTAACTCATGCCCTAGTTTTAATGTTGTCGGACTTCACATCCCCATTCGTGCTTTATTACGATGCCTTGAAAGTCGGCACCGGAGCTGTTCTCAATCAAGCCTCTCGTCCCATTGCGTACTTCAGTGAAAAACTATCAGGTGCCCACACTCGATATAGCAGATACGATATGGAGTTTTATGCCGTTGTTCGCGCCGTACAACATTGGCGTCATTATTTGTTTCATCATGAGTTCTTCTTATATATGGATCACGAGGCTTTGAAGCATTTGTTGACACAAGATAATCTCTCTGCCAGGCATGCTAAATGGTCCTCATTTTTACAGCAATCTACTTTCATCATTCGCCATCAATCTGGGCTCTCCAATTGTGCCGCTAATGCTTTAAGTCGTCGGTCCAGTTTGCTCGCTAAACTCCGTATTAATGTTGTTGGGTTTTAGAGTTTCTGTGAACTTTACTCCACTGATCCTTTTTTAGTTTGATCCTCGACAGATTGCCGCATGATACCACTTCGGGTTTTTCTTTGGTTGAGGGTTTCCTTTTTAAAAATAACCAAACTTGTGTTCCAAGTTGTAGTTTACGCCTTAAACTTATTGCCGATGTTCATGGACCTGGTCATGTGGGGCGAGATTGCACCACTAAGATGTTGTTGAGGCATTTTTCTGTCCTTCTGCGCGCAAGGAAGTCACCCATTATGTTGCACGTTGTCGAATTTGTCGATTGTCTAAAGGCGTTGCTACTAACGACGGGCTATATCGTCCTTTAATTGTGCCTTCGCGTCATGGTTAACAATCAGTATGGATTTCGTCTTGGGTTTAACTCGTACCTAATGTGGCAATGACTCGATATTTGTGGTCATGGATAGGTTATCCAAGATGGTTCATTTTATCCCGTGTAGACGCACGGCTGATGCCGTTTGTTGCAAGCTTATTCTTTCGAGATATCTCTCGCCTACATGGGCTCCCTTCTTCCATTGTCTCTGATCGCGATACGAGATTTCTTAGTCATTTTTGGCGTTCGTCATGGCGTACGACTAATACCTCTCTAGAGTTTAGCAGTGCATATCACCCACAAACCGACGACCAAACTGAAGTTGTCAACCATTCTTTGGGGAATATGTTACGGTGTCTCGTAGGTGACAATTTGAAATCATGGGACCAGAAATTAAGTGCACCTAAGTTCGCCCATAATATTGTTATTAATCGGAGTTTGGGTTATTACCCATTTTAGGTGGTTTGTGGGTTCATTCCTCGCACGGCTGTGGACTTTACACCTCGCCTAGCTTCGCCTACAGAGGATGGCTGGGCCGCTGACATGTTAGCAGATCTTCAACGGATCCACGCCGTTGTCCAATCGAACTTTGGGGCTGTCAATATGACTTATAAATGGGCAGCGGATGCCCGTCGGCGTGAGGTAACTTTTGTTGGTAATTTTTTATGGGCTATTTTTATTAAAGACAGATTCCCTGCGCATGGATACAATAAGCTTGCGGCTCAAAAAATCAGCCCCGTCGAGGTGGTCGAGGTAATTAATGCCAATGCGTATCGCCTGCATCTTCCAAGTCACATCCGAATGTCAAGCACTTAGTCCCGTTGTATGGTGACAACTCTTCTGGAGATGAAGCTGTTGCCGATTCGAGGGCGAATCGTTTCAAAGACGTCGAGAATGATGGAGACGAAGCTGCAAAGTTAATGAATGGTGAAAATTGAATAGTTGTTTGGGTTGTTCTTTATTTCTGCGTTGTTTTTATTGTTGGTTAGATTTTATTTTAGTCTCTTTTGGTTAGCCCATTGTTTACGGCCCTTTAATTATTTTACGTTTGTGAACTATTTATAGGACTTCCGTTATTATTTTTGGGGTGGAATTTTTATGAGAAAAACTTAAGATTTTTCCTACTTTCTGTCTTGTTGGTATTTTGCTTCTGCATTCTCAACGCCAAGAACAAGTACTTGCGTATATTCATACGCTCCGCTGCATCAAAATGTCAGTCCGACCCTGAACCAATTGTAAAAACCTGAGTGACATAAAAAATTGAAAAAGAAAAAACAAAAAAAGGGTTACATTTCTATTGTTCGGCCCGTCCCATAGCTTAGAAAATTGAAGAAAAATCGGGATAATTTCATTTTTGGTACATTATGTTGGCCACTTTCCAGAAAAGGTACGTGATGTTGGCCAGCATCAAACTACATACATTAAGTTGGCAAATTTATCAAATTTGGTACATAAAAAGCCCAATCGGGCTTTGATGCTTACATGGCATGATTTAATCATTTCTTATCATTTTTAATTTAAAATTTAATTTAAAATTTAATTTAATTTATAAATTAATTTGAAAACTGATTTCTTATCATTTTCAATTTAAAAATTAATTTCTTATCATTTTAAAATTAATTTAAAAATTATTATAAAAATTAATTTCTTATCATTTTTAATTTAGGAATTAATTAAAAAATTAATTTCTTATCATTTTAAAATTAATTTAATTTAAAAATTAATTTCTTATCATTTCTAATTTAAAATTAATTTCTTATCATTTTTAATTTAAATATTAATTTGAAAATTAATTTATTATCATTTTAAAATTAATTCAAAAGTTAATTTAATTTAAGAATTAATTTAAAAATTAATTTCTTATAATTTTTAATTTAAAAGTTAATTTCTTATCATTTTAAAATTAATTAAAAAGTTAATTTAATTTAGAAATTAATTTATTATCATTTTTAATTTAAAAATTAATTTCTTCTCATTTTAAAGTTAATTCAAAAGTTAATTTAATTTAAAAATTAATTTCTTATCATTTTTAATTTAAAAATTAATTTTAAATTAATTTTAAAATGATAAGAAATTAATTTTTAATTAAATTAATTTTTTAATTAAAATGATAAGAAATTAATTTTTAAATTAAAAATGATAAGAAATCAGTTTTTAAATTAATTTTTAAATTAAAAATGATAAGAAATGATTAAATCATGCCATGTAAGCATCAAAGCCCGATTGGGCTTTTTTTGTACCAAATTTGATAAATTTGCCAACTTAATGTATGTAGTTTGATGCTGGCCAACATCACGTACCTTTTCTGAAAAGTGACCAACATCACGTACCTTTTCTGGAAAGTGACCAACATAATGTACCAAAAATGAAATTTTCCCAAGAAAAATACCTTCAAGGTGTCCAATCATTAATTATTAAGGTGTTTGGTATTTGAATTCTTATCAAGGTTAACAAACCAAACCAATATGATTTTTGATTTACATTACATGTAAAGGGTTGGATCCCGCCTCAAACACCCCATTAGATCTGTTAAGCGAAATAAGCATCCTGAAAATAAGGTTTGGACTCAACTCGTCAAGTTAAAAAAAATGAGTTGATCGAACATGATAAATACTCGAAAGATAAACAAGCCGAGAGCTCCGACAGAGTCTCGGTTTGGCTCATTAGGAATGACATAATTGTCATTTACCGACATATTAGAAAATCTAGGTTTTTTTAATCATAAATCACTTAATATATTTTTGAATTTCATTAAAATCATCGAGCAATTTTGAATCTAACTCTACATAAGTTTGATCTGAGTTCGATCAACAAATACTTAACTCGATTAACAGCTCTACACCCCGCCTCACAGATGTATCGCCTCACAGATGTATGTTTACCAAAAAAGAAGAGGATATAATTGGAGCAAACCCCACATAGATGAAACAATTTTTTAAATATGTTAATTTATTAGAGATGGATATGGATCGGTTAGGGCTTTCACATATCAGTTACACTACACCCAATTATTAATGTTACATATTTATTGAATTGTACAGAGAACTACCAACTGAACATGCATTCTTTTATTCAAAAGTTTCAATATTTCCACGCACGCATGTGCTATGAAGAATACAGTAGAAAAAAGGGAAATATGAGATTGAGGATATTTCGCGGTAAACTTAATTCGGCGAACTAATTCTAGACGGATTAAAATATAATATTTTCTCTAATTCAATTCAATTTTTTGAAACAAAATACATATAATTTTTATTTTTAATTTATTTTTCCTTTAAAAATTAGTACTTAAAAAAAAAGATTGTAACGCGTACTAGGGTCACCCCTAGTTCCGCTCTGCATTTTGAGACATCACCATATAATGCCCATACTACGACCATTTCAATTTCAGATCCATCTACTCTGAGTTCCAGTGGGGCTTAAGGGCACAAAAATATAAATGCCACCTGTATTCTGCACAATATGCACCGATGGATAAAATACCAATCTAAACTTATGAGTAATTCTTATATGTATTTTATGGTTGACGTATGAATGCAATCATGAAATTGGTATATCTCTCTCCCTCACACACATATATATATAAGCAACCCACTATAAAAGTTGGCAAATATCCATTGATAATTGACGAGACGAAGTCGTTATAGCTACCAAATTCTATATATATATATAGGGTTGAGTTCAAATGAAAACCTATCAATATATGTGAATTTAGGGACCAATCTATATCGTAGATTTTTTCAATCCAACGGTTATTTTTAATTCAATTTTTGTGCTTCAAAAAACTGAAATAATTGAATTCACATGCTGGTCAATTGATTCATAAGGCCAAATTAGGCATAAAAAACTGTACAAATCCCACCCATTATTTTGGTCCTGTGATAATTGGAACACGAAAAGGCAAATGTCATATCTTGCTTCCCGTATCATATATTTCATGCAAAAAAAGCTTCTGAGATGTGTGACGGTTTTAAATCTTTTCTCCGAACTTTCATTGTAGACAACCACCGAACAAATTTCCGACATCGGGCCTGGAGATAAAGGTCGAGGGTTTTTGATGGAGAATGACGGACGGCGATTCAAAGGCAACTGGCGGACGGCAACCTTCTGGCGGAGCAGGTATAATTTCTATCCATTATTTATGAATTTATCTGTAAACCCAAAAATTTTGAAATTAACTGAAATAAATTACACTGTAGTTTAATAAGTGTATTTTTAGTGAACTGAAGGAACTCCTATGTAATTCATGTATTCAATTTTGATAGTCCTGTTCTTAACTTTATTTTATTTTTGTGCGGCCCGAAAAAATATGGTTCGCAAAGGTTTTTTTTTTGTAAACTTATTCTTTTGGTACCCATTCTTTGTAATTGTTGGTTTTCTGGAGGTAGTGATTCCAAAAAGTATAGAACAATGCTTTTTAGATTGTTGGTAAAGTGCTTTCATTGAGTGTGGCCGCAGTGATTCCAGATAATAATTTTGAAGTGGGGTATATGCCATCGTTATGAAGTAGTGTTTCTTATTAAAACAGTGGTTATTAATCTGTATTTTCAGTGCTTTTATCCTATATGGATATTGTTCAAAGTATATTATAGTTTGTTTGTAGTGATGTGAAAATATGTTTCTGTCGATGATTTCTAGGAATTTGGAACCCATTCTTTGTAACTGTTCGTTTTCTGGTTGCAGTGATTCCAGAAAAAATAGAACAATGCCTTTTAGATTGTTGGTAAAGTGCTTTCATTATGTGTGGTTGCAGTGATTCCAGAAAAATAATTTGGAATTGGAGTATTTGCTATGGTTATGAATTAGTGCTTTTATCCTGTATTTTCAGTGCTATGGTTATGAATTAGTGCTTTTATCCTGTATTTTTGATCAGTGCTATGGTTATGAATTAGTGCTTTTATCCTATAATCTTATATATCTATTTATAATGCTTTCAATAATATTTTATGGTGCTGCATATATGATGGTGGCTGGTGCTTTTGATTTACATGTTAAGTCATCCTATATATTTTAGCTACATGTGAATTGCTGTAATCTTATATATATATCTTTATAGTGCTTTTAATAATATTTTATGGTGCTAAATATATTATGGTCTTTGGTGCTTTTGATTTACATATTAAGTGCTGTCATTGTAAATGTCTAGTGTGCAGGGGTATATGATATTGATCTGATGCTATATATATGATTGTGTCTGGTGCTTTTGGTTTACATGTTAAGTGCCTGTTGTATGGGGATGGTGCACTGAGAATATGGCAGTGTGTTTCCACTGACTTGATATATGTCCTGTGGTATTGGGTTTTGGAGAGTATTTGAAGTGCTCTCATTGTTTCATAATGTATTCGTAATATGTTTCTGGTGCTTTTGAGAGATTTGTATGTGCTTTTTTGGCTATGTGAATTAATTCTATGTATAATGCTATAATATTATCTGTGTAGTGGCTTGGTTGAGTGTAAATAGTGCTTGTACGACTTTTATATGTAAATTTGTAACCTTAGTAAATTATGCAGCTAAGCCGGATGAATCTAAAAAACGCAAGGCAGGCAAAGTGAGCAGAAATTTGGATGATGCTTTGAACAGTGGCGTGGCAGTTGGCAAGAATGCAGAACATGGTGACGCATTTGCGGCCATGAGGGGTTAAATGAAGATTAGTATTTGTATGGAGTGGTGATGTTTGAAAGTGTACTTACAGAAGCTTGGTGTGATGAGGATGATGTAAGCAAGTCCAATATTGGTGCTGGTGCTGGTGATGGTGCTGGTACTGATGGGATTGAGATGACTTTTTCAGCTTCTTTGACTTGCTGGTCAGGTGAGGGATCAGTGACAAGGTCATCTGTTGATGAGCCTGATCCCTGTGAAGAAGTTGTTTGGTTTCAAATAATTTATTTGGAAAAATAAAACTTCACAGGGATATGTATTTATATATAAGAGTCATGCGCTATAAAATACAATTCAATATTTGTTACTCCCTGTTAGTTAGAAAGTGTGCTTACAGAAGGTTGTTCAGCTTGGTGTGATGAGGATGTTAGTGCTGATGGCAATGGGATGGATTTTTCAGCTTCTTTGACTTGCTTAAGCAAGGTATTGTCAGGGCCAGGATCTTGAAGTACCTTGGGCTGGCCGCAAATAGACTATTGCAATCATTGGGACATGTTTGTCATTGAAATTAATTACAAACTCCACGAGCATAGAAAATCCATCCTAGATTATACTAATAGAAGAAAACTGAAACTACAAGTTACCAAATCCTAATCTGCAGTAAGCACAATCACTTCATCACGCCCACGGACAGACAAAAAAGCAGAAAAAGCATACCATAATAGGCCAGTATCAACACATCAATTGTACCATTACAAAATACACATCAATTCCCCTCCATAAATATAATTCACCAGTATCTCGACAAATGACTAATTCATCAATTTACCGACACAAAATATTTTCTCTTAATTCAGACAGATACAAACCGCCAAACCAGATGGTCCACTAATACAAAACATATAGCAAAAATACTATTGAAATTGCAACTCAAACTCTTTGATTATTGTTTCATTATCAATTTTACCAACTCCCATTCAATTTTTTCAACTAAATCCAGAGTTAACAAAGTTATCGCATTAATAAACAATTGATAACAATTTACCAACGGCCAACATCCATATATTTTGCCCAGCTCCAGCCTTCATGTGTACATAAATATTTCAATTTCCATGCCCATTTGACACTTAATAATATTACATAGCAATTCATGCTTGAAGATAAAACAAACTTCTCAAAATTATCATTCTGTACTTTCAACAAACACTTTGAGTACATATTTGAGTTTACCAAAACATCAAGAATTGAAAAAACTAATTAATAATTACAAAACACATACATTTCGCATCGGTAAATAATAGAGCTCATGCACCACCTATAAGTATCATTCTGCGTCAATCGGACAATCAATTAGATGTGGAAAGTGGATAAACTGGTACGAACATCATTTGCGTTGAACCCCCGAGACTACCTGTCCCATATGTGTCGAACTTGCCTGATGTGCAGGCTGAAAGCGATAACGAGGACAACGAATATATGTCCATTTTGAATTTATGATAACTAGTGTGAAATATTAACAATTATGTGTTTTTGGTTATGTATCAAGCATGATGGGAATTATTAATTCTCAAGTTCAACAGAATGATTAACTCATGTAGTTATTTACCTTATGCGTATAGTAGTATGAAATGATTCACATCATATAACTAAATCTTTCTCAAGTAGCATGAAATTATAGAACTCAATTACTAAGCAGTATGGAATTAATGAGTTTCATTATCAAGTTTGGGATTTTTCTTTTACATCATTAATCCTGCTCAAATAACATGGAATTAATCTCAATATGCATAATTCGACCGAAGTATGATAATTCACATCAGCTAGCATATTCTCATTATGGGACACCTGCTCAAGGAGCATAGATTTATTGAATCTCATTACCGTAGATTTATTGAATCTCATTACCAAGCAGTATAGAATTACTGAATACTTGTTACCTGTACACAAATATGAGTTTCTTAAATAATCAACTTATGTTCCAAGTAGTATGGAATTATCAACTTCTATTCCAAATAGTATGAAATAATTTTATCCAGTATGCAAACAACACTCTTCATAATAAAATGATAGTACAGCCTTCTAACAACACACAAAATTCATACCACAAAATGGTTGCCATAATAAATTCACAATATCTAGTAAATAAAAAAAAACTTAAGGATCCCAATCGTAATACATTTGTCATATATATATATATATATATTACTATCAGGTCTAATAAGAAAATATATACAACTCAAGAGAATATAATCGATGTATTTTTCTTCTCGGCGGCGTCACATCCCTTCAATAATTTTTGGCTTGAATCTCTTCACGATGTAATTGTCATTTGTCGGGGGGATTTTTTTCTTCTGCAATAAATGCTTCATAAAAAATATTGCATTATTGTTCCTGGAGAAATTGTAAAAGAAGAAGAAGAAGAAGAAGAAGAAGAAGAAGAAGAAAAACTCAGTAAGTTAGTAAAGGATAGTCCATATGGAATGAAATAAAGTAGTATGGAATTATTATTTAACATATACACATTAGAATCTATGATAAATGCACCATTAACAAGTATTAATCAATTACACTAGCCCAAAATTGATTTCTTTTCCCTGTAGAAGTTGTCTGGTAAGCTAGACTTATGCTCTATTCATCTAAGTATGAGCAAGCAGAAGGTAGACTGGAATCAAAATCATGGTTATAGTATATAATATGCCATCAGTATAGAATCAACATTACAAGCTAGAGTAATCTTGAATCATACAAAACAATATGTTAATAGTATGAAATCATCCGAAAAAATACTTAATTACATACTGCACAAAAAACTCACAACACAAAACCACGAAATTAAAATCAGCCACACATCAATTATTTTTCCAAAACATAATGTAAACAAAAAATTACATACTACATAAAATTCAAGATATACAAATCTGATTCAAAGTTGTTAATTCCATATTGCAAAATGTGAATTGGGTATGTAGATGTGTATAGTTTAGAGTTCTAGTTTCATACTATTATCGTATTGATTTATATTTAAAGAGAGTAATATTCAAATCATATTTCCAACAAAAATTGTTATCACGGAACTTTTTTCTGATCCCAGACGAATATCGAAACCACATTTCGAGGCATAATTTCTATAGAACTTGATACCTTTTTCTAACGACTTAAATCTTTTTCCCTCGAAAGGCTTATAAGTCAATTCATAGTATGGCACGTAATACTCGGTTAGTCCAGGTGGTATCTCGACGTGATACTCAGTCCTTTCACTACAATCGTTATTGCCTGCAAAAATAAAAACGCATGATAGAAAATAGGTGATTTAAGAAATCATCATACGGTGCTTTAAAAAAAATACGCCGCTTTAAAGAATTTGTCGCATATATGGGTGCTTCAAAAATCATCATACGGTGCTTTCTGCAAACTGGACGTGATTAATTTATCGCAATCAAAAAATGCATGAAAGATTTGGGCATGATATTGACCAGTTAGTGCTTGTTTTAAAACCCTTAAGTGCTGTTTGGATTATTGTATGGTGCTTCCAAAAGGCGATAAACAAGTTTTTCTTTTTTTTTCTTTTCTTCGATCAGTTCTGAATTAAGGTATCAAGTGGATTATGGTATGGTGTTTTTTTTAATTTATACCATGAAGATCATGGTATAACAGAGACGTTCGCAGATTGTGGTACAAAAGTAGATTAATTTTATAAAATATTTTGCTGGAAAAAAAAAAGAAACTATAAGGAGATGGACACCAACCTGTTGATTCCATGATCAGAATTACGTGGTCAAGGGGATGAGAAAAAGGTGAAACGATGATTATGGTGATTCAGCGTAAAGGATATTGAATAATTCCTTATTGTATTAAAGGAATATAAGTTATTATGGGATGTATTAATTGCACATATTTCAAAAAGACGAAATTAACCCCAATATGCTTGAATTATAGTCAAATCTTTCTTTTAATTTTAACCATTGATCTTATTTAATTTACAGCCTAGATTGGTCCCTAGGTTCACATATAATGACGTGGTTCTCATTTGAACCTAATCTTATATATATATATATATATATATATATATATATATATATATATATATATATATATATATATATATATATATATTATTTTCTAGTTTTTTTATTATTACCTAAATATAATTTTACTTTTAATATATATAATTTAATTTTCCGTACATATAAAATAATTATAATACACTTTTAAATAATAATATATAATTATTTATATATATAATTGATAAATTTAACCGATATATCTTATATATAATACAACTTCTTTAATAAGAATACCAGTTTTTATAATTATTTTCTCATTTCTCATTTCTTTTTGTCGATATATATTATTATTCTAATTTAATATATATAATATGGTTTCAATACATATTATCTAATTAATATATAAATATAATTTATAATCTAATGGATATATGAAATATATAAGAAACAACAAAACCTTACATCTACATGACTTAGACCAGCGGAAAGTCCTCCTTTTCACCGAGAGGTCCTGGGTTCCACACCCACTTGGGGAATCAAAATGGCTTGCGGGCGGACTTTGGGTTGGGTGTGGTTGGAGCCCATTAAAAGGGGCTTTCATTATTTTGATGTTAAATAAAAATACAGATGGACATTAAATATCGTCCGTAACATGGTTACGGGTGGATAATTGACTTTTAGTGATGGAAAAATTCGTCGATATTTGTCAATTTTGTTGTAGTGACAATTGTATGCTTTCGGCATGAATACACTCTATGTTCAATGCAATATTTTGCAAACCACGTAGGATACACTGAGCAAGTTTTGTTTTTGACATCACATACTCGACCAAGTAGAGCTGATATGGTGCTATGAGATTCAAAGTTGAGACCTGTGGCCTCACGAAATCATACTACTCTTATGTCACTTCACGAGCAGTTCGAATCCTCTATTTCATTAAATACTTCACTTAATTTGTGTTTTAGTTGTGAACAGGGTTGTACTTGAGATTTTTGAGACCCTCGGGTGAAGTTTATAAATATTGCCCAATTCGTTTATTAATGTTTTTTCAATGCTAAGGTTATTAACAAAAACTCAATAAAAAATCGACAAAAATCATCAATGATAATATAATCAAATACTAATAAATTAATAATATTTATTTTTTAAGATTTAATTTCATTAACTTATGTGTATACTCTTTATATAGATACAATAATATCTTTTTTGTATTGTAGGAAGATTTTTTTATTTTTGGTATATATTGTAACCTAGCCTCTCTCCCTTTATAATATGGGTGCTCTTATATTTTCAATATACATACAAATATTATGTTCTATTTCTCTTTTACATGGTATCAGAGCGGGTCAAGTCTTGCTCTGACCTATTTTAATATTTAGCCACAACTTTCGTAGATCGAACTTCGTGGTGAGTTCGCGGGGTTTGGAAGGAGCGCTCAATTTTTTTTCTACAATTTATCGGGCACTATCGTCACCTGCGTCGTTGATACCTCTAACTTACATCGCCGTTGCCTTTTCTCAGCCGCCGCCACTGCCTACTCTCTCTAACATAGTTCGCACCACCACTCGTCTAAAAAAAGCTTTTACTACTATGCATGTTTCTGTTCTGAATTCCTGAGGTGTCATCTTGTGGTCATAAACCTACTTTGGGAACCACTATCAAATTAAATGTTTCCAACTATCTCTTGGGCTCTCGTTCTTTTGAACTATTTATGGGGTCCCAAAATAAACGAGCTCACATCATAGATGACCCTCCTGATTCTAAGGATGCCAAAGATACTTCTTGGTGTCAATCAGATTTTTCTGTTATGACTTTGCTCCTTAATTATACGGAGGATTTGTGAGTGCTAATATCACGTTCCTGGAGTCTACCGAAGCCATGTGGGATGCATTATGAGCTATATATTCGAATGACAAGAATGTCTCTCGAGTGTTTGAGTTATATGAAAAAACTCTTCTCTATTTGGCAAGATGGTCAGTTTGTCAGTACTTATATATTTTTCTACTCTTGAAGAGGTTGCCGATGAAATATTGTTATACATCCTCTGTTATGTGATGATCACTCATAAGATTTAATGGGAGGAATTCATGGCATGACGAAGTTCTTATCAGGCTTAGGTCTTACTCTTTGACTAGTTTGGGATAGTCTACTGGATAGTGATAACGTTCCCATATTATCTAATGCTCTATCTTGATATCGTGTGACCATAGGCCGTACTGACACTAATTCTTCTCCACCTTCGTGGTTCAACTCTTCTAATATGTTTTCTCTCGCATCCGGGGTTTCCATGGTCATGTAACTGATGTTATTAAGGGTGATTGCTCTTGCATCCACTGTGTTTATTCTAACCATGTCTATGAGAAGTGTTGGGTAAGTTTGGTAAGCCTATGGATAATAGTGTGTCCGATAAGACAACAAATCTATCGCCTGCTGCTGTTAATCAATCTTGGCTAATGTCTCGGCTAGATGTGAAGAATGCTTTCCTTTATGGTGATTTGCATTATACCGTTTTTATGGAGCAACCTCCAAGGTATGTTGCTCATGGAGAAAATGTTAATATGGTCTGCAAACTTATGAAGGTTGGTTATGGTCTTAGAAAAAGTATGAGAGATTACTTTGATAAGTTTAGTACTATCCTCGGTGCAATTAACATCAAGTAATGTAAATCTTACAACCTTGTGTTTATACGATATAACACAAATGCGGTTGTTATTCTCACTGTTTATGTTGATGACATTCTAATACCTGACAATGATAATACCTGGGATTAACGAGACTATGAAATATTTATAGCAACACTTTGTTACTAAAGATGTGGGGCGACCTAAGTATTTCATGGGGATTGAGATTACCTACATCAAAGTTGGAGTTACGTTATGCCAGTGAAAGTATGATATCGATTTACTTAGAGAAACTTTATTACTTGGATGATAGTGAAGAACTCTTTGAGGGTAAGGTGCAATAAAGATGACTAGTTGAAGATTTGATCTACTTGAAGGTGACGAGGCCTGACATATCACTTGAAGTTGGAATGATTAGCGTTTCATGGATAAACCGATGTAAGTTCACTGGGATGCCACGATTAGAATCCTTAAATACATCAAGAATTCCTAGGGGAAAGAATATTTTTTAAGAGAAATAGGCATCTAAATATTAAAGCTTACTCTGATGTTGACAATGCCAGATCAAAGATCGCCAGATGATCTACTTCTAAGTACTGCACTATGTAGGGGGAAATCTAGTAACGTGGCGAAGTAAGAAACAAACTACCATTGCTAGATCAATTGTTGAGGATGAGTATAGATCTACGGATCACATTGCGACTAAGATGATGTGGTTGAAGAATTAAGGTTCGAATACAATGAACCAATACCTATGTACTGTGATAACCAAGCGACTATTCACATTGCAAGTAACCAGGTTTTTCATGAGAGTACTAAGCATATTGAGGTTGATTGTCACTTTATTCGAGAGTATGTAATGAGTCGGAAAATTCACTCCATTCACATCATCGTCTAACCAAGTTGCTGATGTCTTCGCTAAAGCGTTAGGAGGAAAAAGACTCTTAAAACTTTATGGCAAGCTACACTACAAAAAATAGCATTTTACTGATAATGAAAAAAAATCCCTCAATAATCACTTTACCGAGGGGAATACCGAGGGCAATTTCTCCTCGGTAAAACCCTCCCAAGTAAAATTTACCGAGGAGAAAATGTTCCATCGGTAAACATCCCAAGGAAATTACTTAAGGGTCATTTTTTCAGTAAATCACCTGAGACTTGAATCAAATTGCCCTCGAAAAAACTGGGGGCCATAGTCCCTCCAAAAAGTCAAGGGGAGTACCAAGAAATTGAGGGGAACATTGGCTTCAGTTTTTTTGAGGGAAGTATTCCCCTCGGTTTGTTTTAAAAAAAGTTATTTTATTATTATTGATCCCTATTTTTATTTAAAATACAAAAATAAATCACAAACTGAAAAACAAACATGAAAAAAAACATTAATAAACAATCAAATGAATTAACTAAATATTTAAATTTCATCAAATTCACAATGATTTGACTTGATTAACAAAAATATCAGAATTATCAAAAGTTTATAAATACATCCGATCAGAGGAGCATCGCTTGTTGAGCTCATCTCGTGGCCTCTAGCTCCCCCCTCCATGCTTGAAGCTGCATCTGAAGCTCCCCCACCTAAGTCGTGTAGTTCTGGGAGGAGGAAAAACCCCTGCCTCTAAAAACCTTCATATAAGCCACTAACTTACCAAAGCATCCGGTGCCATAATGTCAGTTCTTACTCGATCTGACGACGTTGAGATAAACAGGGCCAGAGTCAACCTCGTTATCTGGATCTTGTGATGAAGCACGTGCCTCATCCAGACGTCATTGGTAATCATTCTAAAATACAAGCCGTTAGTAACTTTTACATGAAAAAAAAACAAGTTTAGTTATAACTACTTAACATAAATACATTAGTATTACTAGATCTCGTATCGACCCACGTGCCATCGTCCTTCTGGTGCGTACATACAAATATCTGGTACGCAATGGCCGGCTCACCCATCTCCCGCTCCTGTATCCAAATGAAATCATCAAATAAACAAATAAATAAATTATTATGATCTAAAGTTACTTTCAATATCATAAGAATAATCGATCGTAGATCTAGATCCCAAAATGTGCTTCGACATCCCTATACCTGGACAAGCAAGCTCGCTCCGCCTATTATCGTTGTACTGGTCGGAACTCTTCTTATTCTCGGGCTTGTCCCACTCTACATGCCATGCCTTAGTTGTGATAGTGATAGATAGATTTAAATCTTTGATTGTTTTTAATAGTAAAACTTTATAATTTAATAAAAAGATATAAGAAAATCATTTACACCCAGACGCCCTCGTCAACGATCCTTGGTGGTTGGCCAGTCTGATCATGAGTCTACTTATACTCGTTAAACTGCTTCCCATACTTGTCCCCCATCATGTGGAGAAATGTCGTCATCACTTCTCCATTACTATACAGCTCCGTGTCCAATAACAACGATCCTAAAAAATAAAATAATTATAATTCAATTGATATATTATTCCCAATTTACATTAATGATTAATGAGTTTAGACACAAATAAATTACTTAAGTGAAATATTTCCCACCACACATAACGGGTATGATCAGGGACCGCCTTATATTGCCACCCGGCGGAATGGAGCTCCTTCTTCATGATCTCTAGCAAGATGAGGGTTGGTCTGACCTCTCTGCTATGTAGCCTATAGTTTTATTTGTGGTTATAAATATTATTTAATAATAATAATGATTAGAACTTTATAATTATTAATTTACTTATTTTCTATGACATAAATAAGGTGTCGCCTCTCTAGTGGGCCCAAGGGCTATCGGGATATACCCGCATCGGATGGTGTAGGTGCAGTCATATCTTGTGTCGGCACTGAATGATCAGTACCAATAATTGATTAGCTGACTCCAGGTCTGATTGACCTAAACTGAACCCGTGTCCATGACCCCTCGGTATATGATAAAAAATATAATATGAGCATTTTACAAAATGCAAGTATATATCAACAACTTGAAATAAGAGCATTTAGATATACAACCATTTTAAAAGATTCGAATATAAATCAATTATTTAAAATAAGAGCACTTTACAATATGAACAGTTTACACGTATTTCAACCACAACAACTTTCTTTTAAGCTAATCATTTAAAACAACACTTCTCTATAAAGTTATCACCAAACTCATTTTCGTTTGTAACTTGATCTGTATCACGATCGGTGCATAACTATTCTTTTGTATCATCATCTGTCTCGTCACCAAATTTATCCACGTCATTGTCAGTGTGGTCGTGCAATTGAAAATCGACATCATCCAATTTTATTAGATTGCATGTATCTACAGCTTACTCTTGAAATGATTACTCTAGTAGAGGCTCAATGAACTCAATGTTTGATCTCGCCTTGATTTCACACGTTGCCCATCAGTCCAACTTGTCTCGTTTCAAATTTGGGTGCTCACAATAGTGTACTTGTACATCCTGGGCAACAAGTACAAAAATTTTATATCTTTGAATATACGCTTGTGATTGATATCGACAAGCTTATAATGTGGATGGACTTTTGTGCCTATAGGAGTTGGATTAAACCAGCCGCATTTGAATAATGGTGTGTTTTTCTCCATTCGCCGCGTGTATTCGATTTTTTAAAGTTAAAAAAACTAAAAAAAAATAGAAAAAAGTATTTACATAAATCCGTATTTTCCATGGTTCTAAAACAATGAAACCCATCTAGTGGTATTTTCAGAAAAAATAACGACACTTCATTATTTACGTTCCCAATTGAATAAGTCGATCACTTGTATCGTGGATACTATTGATCAATACACACGACACGTACCAATACATACATGTTCGGTGATATTTATATAGTAAAGACAGGTAAAATACATTTTAAGTGAGTAAAATCACATTATATGATTCATTTTAATGCAAATATTATATATATATATATATATATATATATATTAAAATTTTCTTAATTTAAAAAATCGAGGGGAATGTATTCCCCTCGGGATTTTCCCTGAGAAGATATCTCCCCTCGATTTTTCATAAATTATAAGATTGAAATAAAATAGAAAAAATATATTTACCGATCAATTAGTATGTCCCGTGTTTCTGAAACAACTAAACCACCTCGTGGTATCTTAACAAAAGTAATAACACTTCATTGTTTACGTTTTCAATGGAATAAGTCGGTCACTCGTATCGTGACTTGATCCAATTACACAACACATGTCAATACATATATGTTCGGTGATAATTATGTAGTAAAGCCAAGTTAAAGACATTTTATGTGCGTAAAATCACATTATATGGTTTATTTTAATGTAATTATACTTTTTTAAATATTCTTCACAATTTTTCTAACTTAAAAAAATCAAGGGAAATTAGTGCTCTCGGGATTTTTCGAGGGATTATGCACTCGGTATATTTGCCTTCAAAAATCCTTCGCTATTACCTTCGATAAAAATGGAGGCAAATGTTGGCACCGTGTTTACGAAGGATTTAATGAAGGTGACCTTAGCGAAGGTATTTCTCCTTGGTAACGCCTTCGGTATAATTCGCCATTGGTAATACCGAGGACAATTTTTCCCTAGGTAATACTCTCGATATTTTACTATTTTTTGTAGTGTTAGATATGATTGATATACATGCTCCATCTTGACGGAGAGTGTTTAAGATTTAATTATATTTACTTACGTATATTACTCCTTATATAGATATGATATAATATTTTTTAGGTAGTTACATCTTTTTAATTCTTGGTGCATATTGTAACCTAGTCTCTATTCCTTCTATCAGGGCCGACCCTGAGTACAGGCATAGAGGGCCTGGGCCTAGGGCCTCCAATCTTGAGGGGCCCAAATTCAAATATATATAACTGATGATTCAAAATATTAAAATGTGAAATTCTCTTTATTTTTTCCATCCTCTTCTGTGAAAGTTGAGATCTCGATTATTTATATTGCACTTTCATCTTTTTGAAAATGATTATTCATGTTTTTTATTTCACTTTCAGAATATCTTTCATCTTAGTTCTTTCAATTTTTTTTTGTAAATTATCCTTTTAAATCATTCTAATCAACTTTTGATGTTCATGAATAATAGAAATAAGTAGTTAACACTAATAAGATTATATTATATGATTTTTTATTTAGAAGTATAAACAGTTAAATAATCTTGTCATTTGTTATAGGTTCCAATCATTCTTTCTAAATAGATGTGATGAGTCACATTTTTACTTCAAAAATACGAAACATTGATGTTTGAGTTCAAGATAGTTTCAGACATTATTTACAGTAGTGCTAAATTTTTTTCTTTTTCTTTTTAAAAATAAAATTCAAATTGAGCCTCAATTATCTATTCTTTTCTCTCTTTACATTTATATAATCACTTAAATACCACTCGTCGCATTGTTCTGTAGGCAAATCTATTATTAAATTAATAGTAGGTCTCATGTGAGACCGGTTTGATACTATGAGACCACATTTTAGCAAGCCCATTAAGTGACCCATCCCAACCCATCTAACCCATCCCACCCCATCCATTTAATAATATATATATA